>JAOYRR010000031.1:0-600000 GCA_038994665.1 Podotricha telesiphe
CGTTACTACTGTCTACGCTTACGCAGAATATGAAGTGATGGATGAACGCAGTCGCTGTTTAACATACAATGGCCAAAATAATAAAAAGTACAACAAATGCCAGGTTTCCACAGACGTTAATTAAAACTGCTACGGTTTACGGCGTTTTGTAACATCCCAATTTATGCGGGAAACGTTTAGAACGTCTGACAGTGCTATCTATACCTCTCAATTATGAAAATAATACACTCGTAGAATTTTAACGTTTGTTTATTATTTTAGTCGTTACGCACGAAGTGGCAAATATGCCTTTTTTTTCTTATTTCTGTATTCAAAAACCATATATGCCGCAAAAGTAAATTCAATTAATTATACATTCTTTTATTAACAATATATTAACACATTTATATGCTTTGATGAGATGTATGAAGCAAGTACACCGCTTACCGATTTTACTATTCCTAAACCTTAAGGTTGCCTGACAGAGATCGAGAGTCTGTTGTACATTTTCTTTTCTTTTGCCATTTTTTTTCTGTTTTTCTCTTTAATCTTGTGGTGTACAATAAAGCATATTATTAATATTCCTTATATCTCTTCTACTTTGCAAACTTGATAAATAAAGTGAAAAAAACAATTAATCGATTTCGGAGTGTCATGTCACTAGGTTCTCTGTGACCAGCGGAAAAAGTGTCAAGCTAAAATAAAAACAATTAAAAATAAAACAACATATTTTAGTACTGATATGTAAAAGTTTTTAATTTCGCGATGATTCAGTGGACTCACGTATAGCTTACTATAATTACGTCACAAAACAAGCATCATGTACTTCACATTAATATAGAACTCATAAGACAAGCAACTTTTTTGTATTTCAGCCCCAATTACTCTAAAAGATTCCACGCGTGTTCACAAACAAGCGATATCGCAGCGCGTTAAAATTGTTGCAGTAACATTATATGCGCTATTGAGACTCGAATTTGTGCGCGATTCAGCGTTTTTCCCGTCTGATATCGAAGTATAATTATAGGCAGAACGCCGATTAACATCTGTCGACTATTAAATAAACTCAGATTATAAGGGTTCAATTGTGAGTAATTATTCTTATCCGTCGGATGTTCTCAAAGAGCTGCCTGCCTCGTCTCGACGTGTGCTCCGGCATAATTTTCTCATGATTCGCAAGCAAATCAAACCAACCTTACCCTTTTATTAAGAAGTCACACTGACTTGACTGCCTAATATGCCTATCTACTTGCAAGCTTATATAATCGCTAGTATTACAAACTACAGTATTAAAAACAAAATATTGTTATTACATTCGATGGAAACTAAAATACTATAGGATTAAGGTAACCACGAATATTAGATTACAATAAAATTAAATTAAAGTAAGTGAAAATGACACGGATTAATGATAATTATATTGGAATATAGGTACACTTATATCTTCAGTATAACCTATATCTTCCAGTATGAAATTTGATATAGTTTAAGTTTGTATCGAGAAGGAGTGCAAAAAGCTAATGTTTTTATAATAGTGTTATATAGGTAGCTACCGTGTATTTTACGCGTCAATGAGATGGGGCTATTATTAGTACCCATCATTCTTTTTCCAAATAATAGACTAAGAAAAATATACATGAAAGAACAGTACAAAAAAGAAATGTCAAGCGCAGTGTCATAAATTTGAACGTAATGACGTACTAACGTAGCAGGTTTTTTAACATATTGTAAAGTATTGCCAAGTTAAATAAATAATCTAGTAATAACTACTAAATAGCATTAATACATTAAGACAAATTGTGGAAAAACCAATACAAGCATAAAAAAAACTCCATGGCAAAGCTACGAAAGCGATCAAAACACGCCGCTTCGGCTCTCAGCGCTGTAGCAAAAAGCACTGTTGCTAGCAGAACGATTATAATATATTAGTTGGTCTTTAATTGCGTCGATATAATTACGTCGGTAGCCGCGTATACGTGACGATATCCCGGGCGCTCCCCGCGCTGCCCACGCCGCACCGCATTGATATTAAGAGAAATAACTCGGGCTAACAGATCGAATGTTTTGCGATAATGAGCGGCGGCTAAGATCGAAGTATCATTAGGAAGCTGTAACTGACGAGATGCACCTTAAGTAATCTTGCTCGTAGTATGCAGGAAATATATCAGATTAATATGTAATTATACCTTGTTTGGCTATTAATCAATGCTCGACATTTTATTTTACTAATCTGCTTAATTAAGAGTAATATTAGATTGTAATAAATAATTTAGTCAATATTTATTAATAATATAGCTGATATAAGTTTTTTTTACATATAAATGTCGTGTACGTGTGTGTCAGTGTCAGTGAATGTAGTTAAAACTTCATAATAATTTGATGTCAAAGGTCTAATTGTTAAATGACATTAGTCGACACAATGAGGAGACGGAACAATTTCCTAATGAGCTAATAGTTAACCATCGTGGGAATCCAGCCAATACTTGTGATGTCTCGTGTTTAATTGTAACTGTTGTGAACCTAGCGCCATTCAGTTATCAGTGTGAAAAAGCGACTCACTTACTAAAGTTAAAAATAGAATAAACAAATATATTTAGAGACGAGCTATTTATAAGATTTAATTGTATCGAAATGCTTATTTAAGTCGGCATTCTTGATAAATAAACTATAAATAAATAATAGAAAAAGAATATCAACATGGAACTCAGCAACAAGGATAAAAATTATGAATTAATTCAGATAGGGCGGCACCTCTCAGACGCGCGACATACTTCGTCCAGATAAGGGAAAAGCGTCGCTGGCTTATAAATGACTCTTTATTAAACGTGAAAGCAGCGACGTCGGCTAATGGGCCGATCATGCGCTCCCATTAAACATTATTTAATATTCAAAAACGACCGACTATAAATCACGATCGCCCGCCATGCTTCTTTGACTACACTGCACTTTTGTCCAAATTCTTAACTTACAAAGGCTCTTAACTTGTTCTGTAAATGTATTATCCTTACACGGTAACAGATTGTGTTTTTTGCTAATATTAATAAGAGAATTGAAGATAATATTAAGCTTTTTATAATGTAAAATAAGGGACAACAAGAAAAGAGTTATAACTTTTATACCAAAATTTATATAATAAGAAAACACCGTAATGGCACAGGCAGTGGCAGTGTTTTCTTTATTACACATGATTATATATTAAATACTGGCTATTTCATGCGTTCGTGTGTTCATAAGAAAATATATAAGTAGCATTATGATGAATATATTTTATATTTAATTATAGATAAGAATATATTTTATATTTAATTATAGATAATAAGAATTATAGATTACTAGCTTGTACACATTTTCGTCTTTATAATTGTAGTAGGAAAAGTTTATTTTGCTATTAAGTATATATTCAGAGCGAGATTTCAGATTCAGAGAGATAAACCATTCGTATGCCTTATTTCATGAGTTTAGACGCATTCTGTAATTTAAGCGTAAAGGAATAAAAGCATGAGCGCAAACAAAATAAGATCTATGTTTTAAGTCCAGTCTCTAGGAAGCTCATACTTATTTATTAATTTTAATAATATTATAATTTTAATAAGATTACAAAATGCGGTGTTAATTTCCGCCACCGTTATCCATAAATTTTATTTAGCTGCCTCATTAAATAGAGGTGATGCTTGAAAACATAAATGTACTGTTAAATAGAAGGTCTAATTAGATATGTGGGTATAATGTGTTGAAAAAAAAATACATTGTAAAAGGTTTTACTATAAAAAACAAAATAAGTTATTCATACGTTTATTATTTGTTAATTTTATTGATAGCTGTAGCCATATTTTCTGTAGAGCATTTCAATATATGGCATGTTGTATACTATAATACTGTTTGATGCGGTAGATAGCATCGCTTCGATAGTTTTCCCGAGATTGTTGGACTACCATTATTAATTGTGTGACTTGTTTCTTAGTTAAACGTTATTTTGAATTCTATATTATGATGCTTATAAAATACATATAAGCACTAACACATTAAAGAAAATAAATGAAATTATAAATATCTTCAACTGGTAAATGTGATGTACTTTTTTTTTACTTAACAAGATTCGATTTGATGGATTACATATTATATTAATTGAAATTATAATCTATTATGTTTTTGCTATGTTTTTAATTGAATGATTAAGTAACAAACAAAGAACGAAGTGTCTTGACACTCGGTTCTCGTTGCTAACGCGGCAGGAAAAAGCGTGAAGCTGAAAAAAGACTAATAAATATACAAATTAACAATTTTTACATCTATAATATAAGGAGGTATGAAATATTTGATATTTTAATTCAAAGAAAAAAAAATAAAAGGTTATCATCACCTCATAATAAAATAATTTAATAAATATTTTATTTTGCTGATTGAATTTGAAAACAACACCTGGGAAATATATTATGAATAGTCAGTTTTATATTCATTAGTATTATTTATTAATGGACAATGCAACTATAGCATCACACGTAATAATAATTAATGAATAACAAATTAAAGGATAAAAAATGTATATGTTACATTATAATGAGTAAAGTGTAAGAGAATATAAATGGTAAATGGAACTTCCTTTCCTAAAAATTTTGCATTTACATATAAACATACTTAGCCTGGCCGTAAATACTGTTATAATTAAAAGCAAACATTTTATATGTAATTTTTATATGATTGTTCATTGTGATTTTTATTTTCGCGCCAATATATTGTAAAACATTTTGTAATATTAAAATCCCATTCTCATCCCTCAATTTTTTAAATCCTATACGCTTGGTATTAGTCAAATGTTTGCGTACCTGGCTAAAGATTTTAGCTCAGGAGATGAAGATAGCACCTTGAACCATGTCGCGTGTTTTAAAAAATGACTTAGGACTTGCAGCCTATAAGAGACGCACTTGTAATTTTTTAACTGATAATTTAAAAAGAATAGGGTGGTAAAATCAAAACCACTACTGAAGCGGTACGTAAAGGAAGATTACAAAAAAAAATTGTTTACGGATGAGAAATTTTTTACAATTGAGCAATATTTTAACAAACAAAATGTGCATATTTATGCTGAAAGCTCTAGAGAAGCGTCTCAATTAGTCAACAAAGAACAACATGGGCATTATCCAACAGCTATGAAGGAGTGTCAGGGTCAATTTTTTGTGAAAAAAGTATAAAAACATTGGCACAAGTGTATCAAGATACAATTCTTGAGAATGTAGTTAGGCTTAACTACATTCTACTTAAGGGGCTCCTTAACAGCATATGTTCAATAACCATGTTGGTCCTTTCAGCAAGACTCGGCGCCGGTTCATAAAGCTCAATCCACCCAAAATTGGTTACAAACGAACGTTCCAGACTTCATCAGAGCTGATGACTGACCCTCATCTAGTCCTGATCTAATTCCACTGGATTATGATTTATAGTCAGTTATACAGAGTAAGGCTTACTTTAATCGCCATGATAATTAGGTGTTCCTAAAACAATCTGTACGATTGGCAGTGATAAATTTTCCCATAGAAAGAGTGCGTGCTGCTGTTGATAACTGGCCTTTAAAGAACTGTATTGCAGTTAATGGAGACACTTTTTCTTTGTAACAATATTTATGGCAAGACTAAGCAAATATATATATATATATATATATATATATATATATATATATAAAATTAAAGGAAATCACTAAATCAGGTTTGTTGTTTCTGTTGTACGTATGACCAGGAAACAATTTGTATTTTAACAAAAGTCTTCTCCAGCCGTTTATTTTGTGTACCCATATTTATTTATGTTTATAGTAAACTTATTGTAATACTATTTGTTTACCACAATAAATTAATAAAAAAAAAGAAAAAATCCAATTTTCGGAATCAATATCATATATAGCCAATACATATCTGACTTTTTGTAACAAATGGCAAAACAATAATTCGTACCCTTGTGATTCAACTAATAACAATAAAATAGAAAGGCGATCACAGGCGCAGAGCGGTGACTGGTTCAATCAACGGGACTCAGATTTATTTTTATGAAAATTGGCATAAAATCGGGCGGGTCAGCGCAGTGGCCCCGCGAGACCGCACGCCCGAACATTTACTGCATCTCGTTTCCTCATTCTGACTACCGTGCTAACCCAGCCGCCTCGTCGAAATATTGCCAGTGCTCATAACTTTTTATATGCAGCGATGACATTGCAGAAAGTGTCGGGTATCTGGTGGATTTTACCAAGTTGTTAATATATCTTGTAATTTATTTCATTATTTTCTATGATTTATCACTGTTGTAAATTAATTTATGTTTATTTTGAGGCTGCAAATATTCTAAGATTAAAAAGATAACAGCAATCTTGTAGAATTTATTAGCTATATCTTGGATAGTACAATAAATATGAATGATAATATTTTAATAAAAATATAATTGAAAGCTTTAGATATTAATCTGCAAAACGGATAGTTAACATTATTGTATTTAATAATATAAGTAAAGGTATTCTTATATAATTAGGCCATGTGTATCACACCTGAAGTTTCACAGACACACCTGATCCCAGTCCCGTAGATTACATTAGACATGCTGACTTCGGTATCGTTCTCGTAAAGGCTTCTCTATCAACACTCAATATTCGTGCGCTACCTCACCCTTGAGGTCTTCTTGCTTTATGTTTGTGACATACGTTGTCAATACAGGTTATTCTGAGGTTTATGACAAGTAATTTGTTATTTTTATTTTACACACACACATATATATTTAAATTGTTATTTTGAAACATTCAGATGATTAGTAGATCATAAATGGTTAACCACATCAGTAATTAATTACTTTTTACCAAATTTGCAACATTCAACTCTTCATAATCAGACTATGTATTTACAAATATTGTTTTTTTTTAAGAATAGAATTTCTTGTACCTATAAAAATATACGTAACTACTACACACTAATACTTCTTTCCGTGCAATTATATACATGTCTCGTTCCTGTATACCTGTAAATATGTAATATTTAATTTTATTTTGACAGTATTTATCTTTATTTCCTATTTCATAAATTCCCTCTCAATAATACTTCGAATGTGATGAAAGTACCCAAAAGATTTATCGTACGGAACGGGGTTAGCCAAAAAGTTATATTCATAAGTTAGAAATAGGGAAACAAAAGGTCGATATAAAGTTTTACATGTAACATAAATCTGGGAGTTATTCTCACGGGAATGGGGGACCGATACAAGAATTTGACCTGCAATGTTTATCAATATCTATACTTATTTTCTAATATAGTATAGCTACTTTCACTAGTAAGCATTTATAGGAAACAAATGCTTTTAATAACTAAATAAACTGCTTATTTAAATTTACAAAAGTATAAATTAAATGTATACCGTGTTTACATATGTAAAAATATTTCTTCAAGGATAATTTATGTTACTATGAATGCTATATTTTGTATTTTGTCAATGTGTTCAATAAAGCAGTGTACTCCATCCTCGAGGCAAATCCAGATTTTCAATCTTGAAAGTTATCATTTTACCAAAGTAAAGCTCCCATAATATTTGCCCGTTCGAGAGAAGTCTTCGAATTTCATATTTATTCGCGGGAGTAAACAGCCCACACCCACGCCGCCGGAACTTATATTATTGTGCATTCCGTATAATATTGTTTGCTATTTGGCACATTCTCTGTTTGTTTTCGTTTTTCATATGAAAGGGGAGCTATAGATGCGCAAACAAATGGGTGTGAAGTTACTCTACACTCGAGTTTGTATCGGAAAATGCTATTATCTCGTCTAAATTTTATTTTAAAACTTCCTCTCAAAGCGATATTCTAATATTAGCTACCTATTTTAATATGGTATAATAAAAAAAGGCTGCCATCATAGAAGTAAAAATATTGTTCGTCGAAGGATATGAAAGCGAGCAATCCATTAAATCGGAACGGGAAGTGAATAGCAACCGAAGTCGAATCTGAGACGTCTTGCTTCTGATAACCCATAATACACGGATATTTTTGCGTTGCTCATATGTCGGAAGTAATGGCTCGTGTGCGCTCGCTCGATAGAAACTTGAGGACTTTATAGATGTGATTGTTTTCATTTTAATATATTTATCATGAGTAACATAAATAAATAGTTTAATTTTTTATTGTAATTAATAAATAATGTAAGATTGGTTATATTTAGTTTTACTAAGGACTTTCTTGAAATATAATGAATGAAGTACACGTTTTGTCAGCCAATGATTCTGTAAGTCAATTGCGAACCGCGGCATATATAATTGCCAGGGAAAAGTTTTTCCACAAAAAACAGAATATCCACTCAAAGCTTTAGTAATCTAAACCATAATATATTATATTTGGCATATAAAAGGCTCGCTTATCCAAGGGGTTTGACTGGAAACGAACATAAAGGGTGATCCTCTGTGACAAATACCGTGATATACAGAGCGACAGTCGTAAGAGAAATATTTTTATAAGATGAAACATTATTATTTTTGGGGGCATTGGGATCAGACGGTCGCGTTATGAGTTTTGTGATAACATTATTTGGGCTATTTCAGTTAGCTATTTGTTATATATTTAGTGTGTGCTTACGATATAAATCTGAATGTAGCGATGCTACTGTCTGTGGCTTTTCTGGGAGTTGGGACATATACGCGATAGCTGTGGGATCTAATCCTTCATACTTACCGGAGTTTTAATAGTTATGAATATAAAACTCAGTTAAGTGACACTACAAGTATTTCAACAAGTAATAATACATTCTTCGTAAACTTTGTAAAGTAGAAAATTACAGGACGCTTAAGTACTACTAAGTTGTCAGTTTTTTAAGTTGTATTAAGTATTGGGTATTGTATAAAAATTTAATAGAACACAACTTTCCTTTCATTTTAATTAATGACTATGCTTTCAAAAATTACAATATATATTAAAAGAGTAATAAAATACAGTAACACACATGGTTATGTGTCTTAAAAATAGCAGACAATAGGAATGGCACGGAGAACATTTCCTGAACAGGAAACTGTGAGACGATTAACCGTTAATAAAACAAATTAATGCGCTTTAACCCTAAAATTGGACAAGTTCAATGCAGAGGTCGTTACCACTATAGGAAATAAACCATAATGTATTAACATTGAAATCTGTTCGTTGTATTCGGTGTCATTAAAATCGGAGAAAGATATGAAAGCATTATGTGCTTTATTACTACATTAGTTAGGTCTAGATTCGGTTATGCGCGAAAGCAGTAACCAATCAAAACATACAAGGAGCATATTGATTCCAAGAAGTGTCGCTGTTAAGGCTGAAGTTGAATACATTAGCTGGCGGCGTAATGAAGTCTCGTTGCTTGTAAACAAACATCGGAGAACGGTGGCGGCGTCATGACAAGGTGGCTGGTGGCTGGTGGCGAGGCCCGGGGCGCACGAACCCTCTTACTGGAATTCTATTTCTACGACAAGCGTCATGTGTTAATTAACTCGCACCTACGATATTGAGATATCGCCGGAGATGCTACTGTTGTTATTAGCTGACGAGAAGGCTTATTGCTTACTGTTCCACTCTGCATTTGTAGTCTTGCGACTGTTAATCATGCTAGTTGCCTTATATTGGCTTACACTATGATACGACGTATTGAATTTGAGTATGTGTTTTGCAATGTTTCAAGTTTCATCTGTAAGGATAGTTTTAAGATTTATTTAACCTGTTGTAGATATAAGTTTACTTAATAAATTAGTTTAAGATTAATGTTTTGGTTTTTTTTGCAGTTTGATATTTTTTATCTCAATTTTCGTAATAAATATTTCATTTTTATTTAAATATTTATCATATTTCTTTAATGTATAGTTAGTAAATGTATATTTTTTGATTTATATAATTTGAAAAGAATGTCTGTCGTCCGATGAAAAAAAAAAAATTTTTTAGTATTTTTTTTCTTTTATGCAGCTATACATGTTGTGTTTTTGTGTTCATTGAATAGAAGGTTAAAATACCTAACAAGTGTTGAGTTGCCAAATTCTAATGAATTTAGATTATTATCAAATATGCAGATATAATATTTCTGACATTTTATACGAAACATATGTTGCTATAAACATATATTTAGAAACGTATAAAAAATAAAAATTTTGAACGCAGCGGGACTTGAACGGTATTCAAGAGGCACGGTTTCAAATTTTTATACGTTTTCTAAATAAATGCTTTACAATTTCCTAAGTGTGTGGACTAACACAAAAAAAACTACTATGCTAACTACACGCTATGTTTCTTCCCTTAAAAGTTAAAAATGAACTTGTCATGGCAACTTAGATTGCAGCGCATCACGTATATTAATAGTCATTTTTATTTGACGTATGTTCCACTTTAAAAAATAAACACGATTATTAAAGAGAAGCCGTTCGGAAACCACATATAGTGCGAGCACCAGCTGTGCCTTACCGCGCCTTTATGATGAAAGAGGTAATCTTTGAAAACCTGCCACTGTATCATGTTTCCCGTTATGACTTCAGTTGTTAATGGCCCTTTGTTAAAATCTTTTTATTATTCAGAAGCATTCACAGTTCTTGAAATAAATTTAATGATATTCCGAAGCAAGTCTATTTTAAATTTTTCTGACTTTTTGGTTATAGTCTTCCGGCGTGAATAATAAGTTTTCAATCACGGGCAAATCTTCATAATATTACAGCGGGCATCGTATGACGTATTCGTATCATGCAAATGGAAAGCGCGACGAATGGCTCGTAAAATTTGCTGTTTCTTCTGTTTACGACCATGGTTTTATAAAATTTTATTACTTGCTGTAGGAATGTCGTTTTGACTATATTGTTGTCGTCGTAATATTGAAATACATTATATTATATTATAGCCTGAACACTATATATAAGCAGATCTATAAGAAGGTAATGCGTATTTTTTTTGTTTCGAAAGCATATTATGTGTAAAGATAAATGCATTAACAAATCTAGGATTTTTATCTTTCGAAGTCTAGTAATAAAAACATAAATATCACTGTTAAAAAATATTCCTCCTTTTTTTTTATTTCCACAAAATTACAATTTAATTTAAAATTACAAAAATATATTACATTTAATAAGCCACTATATAGTATATTGTAATAACATCAATCTTAAACACCTAGCTTTATAACATAAGTAAGGATGTCTGTCAGAATTTACATGGGCGTATTTTCGGTGTGAATTTTATATGTGCCTGTGATAAATTGGACAGAAAAATACGTTTTGAGAAAGTACAGCAATTATTTACGCAAATGTCATTAATTATGTTAATAGTATGACCTTTCTGAACCGCAATCTAACATTGAAAATATGTGATAAAGAGAGAATGACGGCCCGTTACCGCGAATTAGTCATTTTGGCAGCGGCCCAAAATGATTCAAATTAAATCACTTATAGCTACTTCGAAATATTAGCTATTGTCTGAAGCGCACTCATCAGCCACGCTAATGTGTCTTACAGATTTTAAATCTTCTATAATAATGGCGTATCATTAAAAATATTCATTTTCTACAATTTGTTGAGATTAAGAACACGTTGAAAATATTGTGTTGTTAACATTCCTGTCGAGATGAGGTTGAATTTTGGCACTGAAAAAAATATAAAGTGACGGAATTTTATAGTCGTCAACCATTTAATTAATTATTGTGCAGCTGTCGTGGGTGTATATCTAATGATTTGAAATATTTTCTGAAATAATACTTAATACTTAACAATGTACCTAAAGATTTAAACATAGTTAAAATATACACCAGAATCAGAATACAGCTTCAAGTTTTTTCCCAAATAGACTGGTAGTCAGAAGGAAACTAGTGTAGTTCTCTAGTTTTCGCCCAAATTGTCATGTCATGTGTCAGCGCCTCGTTTTGTCTTTTTCACTAGAGTGGAGAAATGAAATATATTACATTATGATCATAATAAGATCTTTGACCACTGCCTCAGAATTCAGCAAATAATTATAACTCGTATCTTGATCTTGACAAAAACGTTTATTGTTATTTTCATTCTATTCACATAAATTGATGGAAATTACTATTTTGATATAAACTTTCCCCATCTGCTTCTTCCAAAACATAAATTCGGACCTATATTTAGTATTGTACGAAGAAAAAAATCTCTTTAATCCTTTGTTATTGCTTATTATGTTTTTTCACATCATAAATTATTTTGCAAGAAGGTTTTTTCTATTTATTTCTATTACGAATATACATTACTTTGATTTAATTCACCTTTTAATTTTATATAACTGTAAAAGAGATTGATTGTGGGTTCGATACCCGCTCGGAGGAATTATTATATTTAAATTATTTTCATTTCTCCGCTTTGGTAGGAAAAAACGCAGTGTTGAGCTCAGCCACCAACGTAATGTGTTGACTTCGAGGAGTAGAGGATAGATAGTCTTGACACTAGGTTTTCTCTGACTGGGTAGCTATACTGTAAAAAGTAATTACAAAAAAAGTTAAAGCAAAACATTTAACTTATCATTTAACCTTATTTGTATTTAGTATGTTTACATTATAGTGTTGTGACATAACATGAATACAGATTTATGATAGGCAACAGAAAAAAACTTATGAAGGAGAAGACTTGTAAGCGTTACGAGTGTTCAACTAATAAACACGTCTTAATTTCTCGTTGAATAGTGGGCTATTAAAATAAAGTTTAAAATTATGGCACGTCAGATTTTATTTACGCCGCTACAATTTATAGTGCATGGATGCGTGTCATCGGAGCTCCGAGGCGGGCGGCCGTCGCGGGCGCATCGCTGACACGCTTATGACAAGGCGTTGATACTTATATTTTCCAGGCGATTTATGACATTATAAGAGTATGGTGCATGTTCTTAATATGCTTTCAGTTACATAAATAGTAGCCATTTTATTTGATGTCCTGTAAGACACATGTTGACACATATAATATTGTGGAGAGTATGACATCATGAGTTAATTTAGTTTAATAATAATCCTTTCCATATATAATATGTTTTTTGCAACAACTTAATTTTATAGGATGTTCTCGAATCGTAAATAAGGAAAATTTGTGTGCACACGTCAGTGTTTCAATGTGCATTATCTTGATGATATATGAAAATGCAATGAACATTTCATTATTCTCAATTTCATCGCAGCTAAATGATAATAATACGCTTCTTTTTATTGTTTGAGGTTGCTCATTGTAATAAAAAATACAACAAGTGATTGTTTAGTAATGATATTTTA
The DNA here is from genome assembly GCA_038994665.1 of Podotricha telesiphe. Lineage (NCBI taxonomy): Eukaryota > Metazoa > Arthropoda > Insecta > Lepidoptera > Nymphalidae > Podotricha > Podotricha telesiphe. The sequence continues at coordinate 13,209 of JAOYRR010000031.1, forward strand.
GACGTAACAGATTACATACGATATAGATTCAAGAGATCACAGTTTAAAATCAATATTACAATTGTACAAAAACTATGTAAGAATATGAAATGAACGTAAACAAATAATGGACAAAATACGAAAATCTTCAAAGATTGTAAACGGTGCAGGACAGTGCAATATATTTCATAAAGCGATGGAGAATTTACAAGCTGCCAGAGCAAAATGATACCCAGAGGTGGTCGCGACTCCTCACCGCTACCCCCTGTTTGCAAAAATATGTATCTCAAAAATGATGTACCCACAATTTTCTATATAAATTAAATATATAACATTTTTTAAATAATTAGTTCCATGATTAACATGATATACCATCTTACTGGTATTTGGGACTGCATTTTCAGCGTTCTCCATGCTGCAAGTCTTACGAAATGCTAAAAATAAATAATCAATAGAATAAATTTTATATGTACTAATAAAGTAAATACAGTTTTAAAAGTGGATATTATTAGGGGTGTTAAAAAATCATTTGCCTCACTCTACATGTTGAGTGCACAAGTCAGAATGCTCCCCGAGCGTCCAGCGTAGCGAGCATTATTATTTATGTGCTCGAGAAAGTACATTTATAACAATATTACGGCTGACCGCGCCCGCCCTCGAAATAATTTTCCTATTTTCCGAAGATTGCAGGTGTATTATATTTCATGATCGTTATTTATGATGCGACTTTTATTACGAGTGCGTGCGATGTCTCTATTATATTGTTTATCGGCTAAATTATTTGATCGACGACTCATCTACAAAGGAATTTGGTTTACAAATTTATTAAACTAAATATTTTTTTAACTTTAATCAGAATTATCTTTACGTTTCTTAATAAGTAGGTATCGTTTCGATGACCTTTTGCTTGTGCAAAGCACTTTCTTTTACCAGACCGGAAAAATATTTATATTACCCAAAACTAAACTGAATGCTTCCAAGTGTAATATGAATCAATATATCGATTTCAGTAACGTCATAACATTATTGTGTTAAAATTATTGTTTTTTTCTTAATCATTTTTCAAAAAAATTTAATTTTAAGTTATTTTGAAAATATTTGAAATAGAATCATTTTCAAAGTGGAAATCGAACCCGCAACCAGTCAGACGCTGTCGCGCTGCGCCACCATGGTTCTATAGTCTAAATAAATTCATAAGAAGAATACTGATTGACTCACTGATGGCTCTCAGCGATTTATAATTTTGGAGGAGAATTCCCTACGGATGGATATATCCGTCAGCCGGCGCCCTCGGGTTGGAAGTCTGTCTTACGAGGCTCGCGGGAGCCGCCGTCGCTCAACTCTCTATAACCAATAACCGTAAATAACCCAGTTATGGACGTAATAATAAAAAGATACCTGTATTTGCGGTTTCTATCACCGTACTATATTATTTTAAGGAATTGTAGGCTTTAGGAATTTTACAATTCATCTGTCCTGTCCTATTTTAACATTAGTACACGATTTGTGATTACAAATTTCAGTCTTACAGAAAATCAGTACGTTGCCAATATTTTCAATGCATGAAATAATATTATATTAACTAAATCGGTAGAATACTTTCTTAAAGCAAAATATCTCGAAGCATCGCTCGAATATTGTTTATTTTTACCTGAAGCCCGCGATCCCGCACATCTCTCCCTATTAAATTTTGTTTGCATTTATTTTAAAGGTGCGACGCTCGAGATGTGGTATGTGAAAAATTACACCTCAGTCCAATATTTATGGGTGATATTCGGCAGCGGTTCCTTTGTGCGATGAGGGTGTATAAATAACATAGCTTATCGCGTGGGAGCCTATTCTTAAATTGGATTTATTTTAATTATTTATTGACACTATTATACGTTATTCGAAGTAATTTGATATTTGTCATAACTTTGCAGTCTTCATTTAATTTCTGTCTGTATGGCACATTCCTCAAAGATTATATTTATTTAGTTTTTTTACAAATTTACTACAAACAGTCACTTATGTAATAATTATATAAGACGACAGTATCAGAAATACTCGCATTTATAAATTTATGTACTTAATTTCATATAGTAATTACAGCCCTAGTACATCAATTAATCTTATATAGTATAGATATAATAAAAATGTATTTTTAAAATTACATAATAATAGTTATTTAATTTACAGTTTTGTAAATATATTTTTCGAATAAGCCACTCTTATTAACCTTGTTTCGCTCTTGTTAATTAAGCACATGTACAATGTTCAATATAAATCCTGATTTTTTGTTTTGTGACTATCTATCCTTTACTACGGTCGTAATCTTCATTTCTTTAACGTACCATCATAAACACTTCAGCTTTATCTGCGCGTTTACCTTACGTTTAAATAAATAAATTATAGTCAGAGAGTATAACGTTGGTTATTTTTATCTATAATCGCAGAGTATGACCATAAATTAGTTCTATATTTAAAGCACGTTGTTTTGCATACAGACAAGCCGTCTGCACATGCGTGCGACATCAATCTCAATTCTGGAATATTTTTCTGTCTGCAATACAAAGAAGCCAAGATAATATTCTCTTTTAAATTACTTTTAAATTTTACTTTACTGTGCAATAAACAAATATCGGCTTTTTTGTTCCAATATTCTTCTATTTCTTCTTTATTGAAAAGCGTGTCAAAATTTCCTTTATTCTCTACCTATTGCAGTAAAGAAATATTGTATATACGTGCATAATCAAAATTGCAACTTAACTTCTAATTTTCTCTCAGAAAGCAATCCAATATGTTAATGAGAGCAGGTTAGCAAATCGAGAAAATAAGTCAAATATATTAACTAACAACAAATATTGAGGCGACGTAAAGCAAACGAGGGCAAAATGATTGACAGTGTCAAGAAATTTCATTTTGCGCCTTATTGAGAAGTCGAGTACATGTCGATAACGCGCTGAGGCTCCACTAAACACTTGATTGCCTCCTCGAGGACGCTCTGTTGTGGCTCGTCACCACTCAATTTCATTTGTTACCCTCTTTTAGGCTACAGTCTACTAAATATTTGAGAGCTTCAATGGTCTTTAAGGACCTACATGATTATTTTCATTTGACTTAATTTATATAATAAAGGAGAATTTAGTAAATCGTCCATTTATATATATGACAGATATCCATCGCGTCTGGTAGGTTCATCAGTATTGTACTGATAAGAGACGGGTTCGAATCCGATTAATAACTATAGCCTTATTACATCATATATACCGTTATTAACTTAACCTTGTTGGCTATTTTGCGTAATATGAACATCCGGAGTAAGTGATTAAATGGGTTGTGGTGGTTATTGTATTATCTAAATACAAAGACTTTTTAACAAATTAACTGTACAGTTTTATTCTTTAATTATATTCATTCCCCTAAGTCCAAATCCAACACACAATCAACGCTTTTACAATCAGATGATGTCGCCCTGCGCTACGTTGGCCTCTAATAAATAGCATGAAATTAATAGTAAGATAATTACAAGTATGACTGACTTCTATTTTCAACGGTGGAAGCTATTTCCACTACTATTCATAGTCGGTTAAACAACCCTCTATTTCAAGAAAATAAGATCAAAATCCAAACGCGGCATTTTTATGCTTATTCAAATGTCATATTATTTTGCATTTAACATTTTGCTGGGTGAAATGAAACAGTCGGTGACAGGGGAATTTAATAATGACAAAATAATACAAGGCAAGTTTAAGAGCGACCCTTTTTGCTGTCCGTCATACGGCGTTCTATTCATGCACATAATATTTCTGCGATATTCACCGACCGCCCAACAACTGACTAATTTATTCACTTGTATAAGACGATAAAATAATATTTCAACTTTAGAAATTAATTTTTATAAAGAAGAAATAATAAAGTTGATCAACGGAATACGTCTTAACTAATAACGTCGTTAAAACTTTATTCAATTGATTCGTACAATATAATGTTTCGAAGGTTAAATGCAATCATAATGATAAATGCATATCACTTCATCTCGAGCTCAAAGATTAATGTTCGAGAGGCGAGAGCGGCTAGACAAAACCGCCTGCGCGTACGCAACGCGTATTACATACACTAATTCGATCCGTGACTCCAACGACTCCAATCTTCACGCGACAACGATACCTCTTTCACCAATGCTTATTATTAATCTATACAAATATATAAAAATGGAGTGTCTGTTTTTTAATAATTAAAAATATATACGGTGCATATACCAAAATATACAATTTTTATCTGTCTGCATGTTTGTTCCGGCGAATTTCTGGAATGACTGGATCTATTTTGACGGGACATTCACTGGCAAATAGCTGATGTAATATAGAGTCACTTAAGATACTTTTATTCAAGAATTCCACGTGGACGAAGTCGCGGGCACAGCTAGTCTCATAAACAATATAAAATACATTGATAACGTTCTTCTCGAAGTATTATCATCTTTCTAATGACTGAACTGAGAGCTTAATTTGATGTCTTCAATTTGGGTAAGGTACATGAATAATCGGCTTTGATGTCCATCAGAGACGATTATGTGACTTAAATGTAAGAACTGTGACATGAACCAGAAATATACACTATAAAAAGGAATAACATAATGATATACAAAAAATATATTAAACTGTTTCGAACATTGTTCACAGTGCTTTGTGAGGACACAATTACTATATTAATACGTGAGAATCCCGCTCGATTAAAGTCATAAATGAGAGAAATGTGGGATCAAAAGAATAGCAGGTGTTCTCTATTATTATAATTTGTCATTTGCTTTCATTCTGTCTCTGTGAGCTTTTATAGTTTTATTTATCACTGAAAGCTTATTAACCTTTAGTGTTATTATTATTTCATTTTCGTTGACTAATCCCGATTCATCATTCATAGCATTAAAAATAATAAAAAATTCTCAATTCGATTGGTGCTTTACAATCCTTTTGGAAATGAGCGATATTTTATAATTTCTTTAGGTAAAAATTATAAAGGCACCAAAATCGGGTTGACCCCAAAATTTAAATAATATGATATTATTAATAATTGATAAGGATATAAAGGTCATTGTCGCGCAGTGGAACAGCATCTGGTCCCCACATATAGGAATGATAATATTTAAAATATACCTTTTATTCGCTCTGGTACAAGACAAAACGCATAAATTCCGCCACACAACAAGCAATGTCTCAATTTCGGGCGGTAAGTCAAAAACGGAGTGTCTTGACACTCGATTCTCTGTGACTACCATGCTATGCGCGAAGAAGCGTGAAGCATGAACACATGCTACATACTACATATATTACCGAACAAATTGTACAAAAATCACTTTTAATTTAATTATTCAAACCGCTGTAATGAAATCAAAGCTCAAAAGAAAGCTTCTACTAATTTATTCGTAGCACAGTAATTCATAAACGATAAGCGTCTACTTCATAAATTGTTTCATGATTGTATCCCAATTGATACAAACATTTACAGATTGTTAGTTGAATAACAATGACCGTACATACTCCAAATTTAAACGCCACAACAAACTTGACGGAATATAAATGTGTGGCTTGATCCTGCTGGCTTGTGAACCGAGGACGTGATGCTTCGTTATTAACAAGCCTGCATTAATGACACATAAATACGTAACCGCACTCCGCACTCCACAGCGCCCATAGACTTTCACGCTGAGTTCGGCAGGTTTAATACAATATCTATAGCAATACCTACAGCATACTATTATATAATATCATATTTTAAGTGCAACAAAGGCAAATTACCGTTTTTTTTTAAATTAAAATTCGACACTATTTAATTATAATTCAATACTACAATGTTATAAAGCAATACGGAACACGTGGCAATTTTACTAATCGTTTATTTATTCCAATGTAAAGTACTATAACAATCTTTACAGCTTACTTATTATTATTATTTATTATATTTTTACGCTTATTTCCGTAGCCAGAGTGATCCTAGTGTCAAGCCACTCCGTTCTCCACTTTTGGCCTGAAATCGAGACATTGCGGGTTGAATGGCGCAACTCAACACCACTCTTTGTGTTTGGTACCGAAGCGGAGAAACGAAAATATTTTTTCGTCCGAGTGTGAATTGAACCCACAACCAAACGCTTTGACGGTCAGACGCGTTCCACTGTGCCACGATGGACGATGTTCAGCTCAGTTAGCTTAGTTATAGCGTGTATGTAAATAAAAATCTACCTACTTGTTGCCTTTTACATTTATACAAGTACTGTACCAGGTTATTTTAGTTAATAGCAACTCGATTATTTTATTATGAAAAAAAAGTTCATACTTTATTCTTAGAATATTTAAAGTATAAATATATTATTCGTTATTATTCTATTATATCGGAATACGCATTTAAATTTAATTTTTCGAGGTCGTAATTCTTTAAAACGTTTACATTTTTATGAGCGAGGTATACAAGTATTCACCAAAGACACAGCGGTGGTTATGCCTTATTAGTATCGTTTACTGGCTTAAATTATACAATTTCATGAGTACGGAGTATGTTTTATTGAAACTAAGATAATTAATCGACTATTACGGTGTTGGATGTTATAATACGAGGCGCACCGCTGTGAGCGCCGGTCTCCGTCGCTGCTTAGGATCTGAATATCACTTATAAACGTGGAAGGTGCTCCCCGCGGCCGAGACTCACTGGATAAATATTGACATTTATGCACATATTGTTCCATATACGATTTTTATGGTTGTAAAATATGAAGCTAGAGCGGAACATTCGTTTAGCTTTTAATGTCGATACCCTTTGTAAGTAGCAATAAAAATTAGCATAATTGAATGTTTCTCGTTGTAAATACATATTATTCGGTCATATAAGTCCAAAAAGTCTCTGTTTATGCTTCTTAATCAATAGGGAGCACTTATATGGTGCACTAATAAAAACTCGAACCGAATTGAGAGTGTAGGAGTCCATTATGAAAGTTCAAGATTATGAGTCCAGTGCAATTGTTTTGAAAACTTCCAGTACGAACGAGGCCTTCTCGCAGAGTGGGCGGCATGTGGCGACAGCGACACGTCGATCTGATAACATGCACTAGACAACATCCAGCAGTTATCTGCAGACGTGAAATCAATTGAGCTCGCGGAATTATCGCATTACGATGCCCGAGCTTTGCCTAATTGGACATTTCCTTCCATGTTCTTTTTCAAACACAATACGTTCAATCGTTAGCTCTCGTGCGTACTCCGCACGGGACGTATATTTATAAGTATCTTAAAATATTTCTAATGTCATCCGTATAGTGACATTTTCGTGTCGTAACTATAAAATGACGCGACAGAGAATAACAACAGAAATATAAAGGCCTTTACATCACAATTAATCACCATTTTACGGTAGCTGAAATATTTTTCGCTTGTTAACAATTGTAGACTTAAATGTAAGGGCATAGGGCGCTGTTTTGTTTTTAGCAATTAGAATCCTACAGTAGCCGGAAATGCCGCTGCGGTGTCGAGTGAATAAAAAAGTCTGAAACACGCATTATGTTGTTGACTGCAATCTAACTCATCTCATATTTGAAAGACTCCTCGTGACAGGCACCATTTAATTTTATGATATAATTTATGGGATCTGATTTAGTGACAAAGTTCATACATGACTTTATAAAAGTATTATTAATAGTTGTTTGTTAATAGTTATTTTATAAATATCTAATTTATAGATTAGATACAGATATATTATTTTATTATTATAATTTGTGAAATGTGCTAAAACGTGAAATTATGATTTGAAAAATGGTGGGCTTAAAATATTTAGGCGGATTTTTTTTCTGCAATGAGATATCGCTATAAAATTAGCTGTGCAGGTCAGTAGTAGTAAATTAAACTGTCCTTGCCATTGAGTTCCTTAGGCATGGGTGATACAGTAACAGTCGCTTACGTAAACAGTAAATTTATTTTTTAATTGTCTTCATGTATTTGGCAAATAATCCATTTGATATAAATGTTCAGTCATCAACTTAATGGACATATAAATTTCAATGCTTTCAAAGGTGTAATCGAAACGTTGCTCAATATGAATTAAGATTATTCAAATTACATAATTTTCATTTACCTATAATCTCTATTTCGCATTGCAAGTAAAATAGAAAGAATCTAGTGTCAAGACACTCCGTCCACTCCTCTATCCGCCATTATATCGACACCTTTATTTTACCTTTATCGACACATTACATTCAAAATATATTGTTTATACCAATATATAACCAATAATAGCTAAAATAACAAATTAAACCAAAACATAGGAAAATATGTGATTTTTTATACTAGGACGAGCAAGCGGATGTTGCTGGGCGACACAGTGTTTGGTAATGAAAGTTTGATAACCATATTTCGAAATAATCGATTATAGCTAATAGGAAAGATAATATCTAAAAACGTTTTGTTTCGAACTATGCCAGAAATTTATTTCGCTTTTCTGACCAATTGAGGAGTTGGTCCAGGTGGAGGTCATAAATGCGGAAAAAGTATTTATTATTGAGGGGGAAGAGATGTAGATATAGATATTGTTCGCCGTTCGCCTAATAAGCCGTTGATAGCGTTGACATGAGACAGAGTTAAGGCGCACAGAGAACTTTCTCAAAGCAAAATCAAGCACAGCGATATAATTAAAAAAATTAAAACTTATTCTTGATCTTCTTTATCTGCAAACAAGCAAAGTTTCGTTTACAATGATGTTTTAAACGTTGGCACCAATTATGAGATGTATGCTAATTATTGCAACGATAAAGTGCATATGTATTGGTTTGGTTTAGTCACGCTAACTGGGATATTTTTTAAAATTATTATCTTTAAACATACAAAATTTGGATATATAGAGTTGACCAGCAAAAAGACGAAATAAAACGATTTAAAGTTCATTGTATCAAAACAGATGTCTGATATTATTTTTCATGTTTTGAGTAAGGTGATGAATACATTAAGGGGTCAAGCCATACATTTCTAATGCATTCACTGACCATTGTAATATTAGCCATTTAGCGTAAACATTATAAAATCACATCATCATATTGATCGTTTCTAAGTCAACACCTTATATAACAGGCCTCCGGTATAATAAACTACAAATATAAATATAATACAAAATTGAGCCACATACATATTTTAGTCTAGCTTATGTAATTACTAAAAAGAAGCAGATCTATAATTTACAATCGACAAATAAAAATTGTAAGATCCATATACAATTAATTAAATTGTCTCACTACAAACACAGCCGTTTTGTCTCTAATGATGATAAATTATCGTGTATTAAAACTGAGTATTTCGAAGTGCCTCTATAAATTGTTCATACTGTCAGAATATAGTGAAACGACAATTAAATGGTCGAACAAAATTACCACACAATGCGCCATGTATATCATGAGATGACATCTGTCTGCCACTCTGGAAATGCTGGACCGACCACTCATCATACACTGCTTGAAAGATTATACAGAACTATGCAATTCAACTTCTTCCTATTTTAAATGCAAGCATTATAAAATATGAAACGGCTTGCAAACTGGATTTAACTTGTTTTTAATTAATCCTTTTACTATTTTTTATGTCTATACAATTCATAATCGCCATCACACATGTAGATGACTTTCAAGTGAGCTTTGTATTAATTAAGTAAGACCCAAGAGTATCAAAAACTAAAATTATTATGAGTAGTAATGGAAATATTGATATTTCTATCAATTCAAATTTGAATAATAATTACTTTGATACAATTTTCTGTTTAATTGCTTCTTTATGTACAATAATTTTAATTTAGTAGCATCCTTTGTTTACAGGTGCCAAATTTAATTTAGATATAATAATTGCCTCGACTGGAGATTGTAAACGATAGAGGATCCTAGTGTCAAGACACTCCGTTCTCCACTTTCCGTCCGGATTCACAGTAGTTAAATATAACGCCACGTTTTGTTTTAAAAGATTGGGAAATAAAAATAATTTTAATATAATCATTTAGCCCAGTAGAAGTAGAGCCCACAACTATTGCGTTTACAGGCTGCCGCTGTGCGACTTTGAAAAGTATTCAATAATAATTTTATTAATTATTTTACTTTAGGCTGAATATATGAAGTAGACGTTGCTATTTAATAATATTAGCTCACATTACTTATGTGACTTATTAAAGTATTAACTTAAAAATATCACCAACCTATCTCACCAACGAGTACGCAATGAAAACATACCCGAAGCGGAATGCACTTAATGAATTCTGTAAAACTGATGCACTAAAACTTGATTTACACTTTTTAGACTTTACTCTCTTATTTGTTATAAAAAGAAAGCTACGAGCTAATTATGCTTGCCATGAAAATAAACTCTGTTATATATAACTCCCCGTAAGATTTATTACTCAGAAGATATTGAATTATGCTCATATTCATACCATATTTTATTAAACGCTCCGTCATTAGAGTCTATTTTACTGTATCAAAATATTTCTGAAACACCTAAGTATAGTAACTTAAAACTATCTATAACAAATTCAAGTCTCTGTTCGACTTCAAAATAGACCTCGTTATTTATTTAAGCATAACGCAAATCTTTATGATAATGCGTTTTATCGTAGCGGTTACAGATTCATAATAAAATGATGTCCATGTATTTGTGTAATAATGGCGTGTTATTATTATTTTGAAATTTTCACGTGGCCTGTAACGTGGCCGTGGGAGCTCGTCAGAAATTCATATTAAAGCCATTTCAATTTCATTAGTCTATTCATAGGGATATTCATGAATTGGGAAATTCGTAACATTAGTTTTAATATTTAAAGGGTCCTTTAGAGTCCTTTCACACATTTATTTAGAATGTTTTAAAGTTTACTTTTTTCATTTACGTGAATAATCTTGTTTATTACTTTTTACTCAAGAATACGCTTTCACAATTTATAGTAAAAAATAATTAACTAGAACAAGTAAATGTAGCAGGTATGGTGGCTATTTTCATAGTGACAAAAAAAACATTGGCTTTCTGTGCACAATTAGATAATTTTCTCTTACAATATTATAAACAGCATTTACTCGCATAATTCGAACAATAATTAAAGTTGTTTTTCAAACGGACGTTACATTAATTAGAGTGGGTGAACAGTTAATTTCATATAAAATGGGGGATTGGTTAGCAAAAACTTTTATTTTATATTTTTTAAAGCAGTTGACAGCTATCAAAACGCAGTATTGCCAAGACAGTAAAATAAAATTTTTGTGGATACCGATTAGTCGTAGTGACAGGGTTTTGGAGTGAATTAACAAATTATTTTTTCGTGGTTATAACATTAAGTATACTTTTGCAATTCGACTAAATAAACATTTAATAAAATTATTATTTCCATAAAATTGTAACATCGTTACTTTATTTGAAAAGCATTATTTTTGCAAACGTAACCTAAGTTAATATCTAGGGCTACTAAATTCTCTCTCTATTCTTTTGATAACCAACACTTTGAAGTGCACATTATCGTTTTTTTAGCTTAGCTATTTTTCCCACTTAGAAATATAGTCAAAGAGAACCTAGTGTCAAGAAATTCTGTTCTCACTTTTTACTGACTGAGTTCTAGACATTGCGTGTTAAGTGGCGGAATTATGATCATTCCATAGTGTGGGAATCGACCCCACAACCAATTCCGATTAGAGTTATTCGCTGTCTCACTACGTCACAATGGCTTTAAATGACTGTTATATATTACTTATTTTGAAGCCAACTACTATTCTCCTTTTTTTATTACCTTAATCTTGCATATTGCAACACAAAAATATTAGAAGAGAAGATTAAAGTCTTAATTAAATTATAAGCTATAGCCAAAACTGTAATCATCATGGTTAACTTTTTTTTAAGGTATTTTACATTCTTTAAGTATGAAAGTGCTATATAAGGCAAGTAGTTATCCCATAAATTGTAAATTCATTACTATGACGCCAACGAATTGATCTTTTCCTTAGAAAGAACTATGGACCATGAGAAATTTGACAAATTTATGTAAAAAAGTTGCAAACTCTAACAATTGATGGACTTTCAAGATTTTTGAATAAGACTGATGACATCTGTATATGAGAAATCTGTATATGAGAATAGCGTTCACAGCTATTTCACTGCGCCGCGATTTATATTTTGTGATGGCGACCACAAATTCTGAGATTAAAATGATAATAGTTAAAAAAGAACTATTCCATCATTGTAACGTAATTATTAAATCATTTGTTTATTATGCTGCTCAAATACTGAATAATTTATTGTAAGCAATTCAATAAACCTCCTTTTCTTGTTATTCAGGCCAAAGTAGTTTTCCATAGGAGAGAGCAAAATGTCAAGATGATATAATGAGGCGCTTTCCATTCAACAGGTAAGGCGAAAATGGGTAAATTGCGACATTTTTAGGCTTGTTGATATCAAAACATTGATTCCATCAAGTACTCTTACGGTATATATGCTGCCCGCAGCGCACGTACGTCCATATATCTACGTTTAGAATGTTAATTTCATACATAGTTACGTACAGATATCGACAAACGAATGCATAAATGTGTTATATGTTACAAACAGACCTTCCTTGCCCCCTGCACCTTGTTGTGTTTAAGCTTGACCGAGACTATTGCTCGAAGCATCACAGGTCTCTGTTAGCTGGATATGCCATTCGCAGGTCTATGACTGAGTTCAGTCGACACGCACTAGTTTTATTACCCTCATGATTCTAAATGGCCCTCATTTCGTTTTAACCAAATTATTTATATTTTACAACATAGACAGATCGTTTCCCAACCGCCTGTTGACCTAAAAAGCATTTGTAACTCATTGAACCGTTGACATATTATTACTGATGACATCCGTAATGCAAATGATTGTTGATATTCTTTGTGACTATCGTAGACTATAAAATGCTCGTTTATATGCATGTTTAATCACTATATAATAAATTTTGTACCTCACTAATCTATATAGGCAATAATGGAGGTAGAAGGTCATTATAGCTAGTAAAAAATAACCTTGCAAATATCATACCGTTTAAAATAACAAATTAAATACCTAATCGTATCCTATTACTGCCAATTAACTCGCAGGGTACGCAGCGATCAATTTAGATGTTAATTATAAAAATCGACATTCATTTCATAAAAAAAATCTTATCGAACACGACTTCTTACATGTGATATATGTCACTGTAAAGATTTTCCAGTACACCATAACATTTACCAACTTTAATAGTAAAAATCCAATTTATCTTAAAGGTTTTTAATTTATTTAACGTGAGGAAATCCATTACGGATACCAGCCTAACTGAGGACTCGGTTGTGTCGGGGACGTCGGGGACGTGGTTATGTGAACTCCGAACTAGCAAATGTAAGTCATTCGTATACTTGCTAAAACCTCTCGGTGTTCCTCTTCGGCCACCATTAACAGGGGCCACGGGCACCCCAATCTTCCGTGAACCCCGGCTGCGGAAGCCAGCAAGGCTTGTCGCGTAATTTAGGGTGGGCCACCCTCAACGGCCTTCTCATAGTAGCGCAGGAGCGACCTCAGATCCTCGGACCAGGTTACTGGATCAGGATCGTTTGTGGCTAGTGAGGTTGGAGGAGTTGAGTTGCCCAGGCTAGATACACTTCTACCGTGAGCTGGGGCTTGCCCTTCGAGATACTGTCGCAGTGTGGCAGTGGCGTCGGCTTCCAATGCCCCAACACACACGTATCTCCCGAAGCATCCATGCCCCGTGAGGGTGTGGTGTGGAAGGTTAAGACGTCGTGACGCCTCGCTAACCAATGGTGGAACAACGGACGAACTGCCTCGATTGTCCTCAGGTAAGCAGATGGTATTACCAGCCGGGATTCCCACTATTTCATTGTGGCTACCTATGCCTCGTCAAGAGGTACTGATGCGTGGCTAGGTCTCCAGATCATCGATACAAGTAATATGCCGATGACGAGCATCGCGTCCAAGTCCCAAGGCAGGACTCCAGCCAGCACGCACTCCACCTCGGAGAGGTTTCGGTACCCCCTTATCATCCGGATGGCAATCACTCTTTGAGCCCGTCACGATGACGTTTGGCCTCCTCGTCCAAGGTAACCTCCGTTCTAAAACAAGCCCGACGTACTCCGAGCGACGTCAATTGTGACGCCTCCGACGACTATGTGGTGTGGGCAGTGGAAGGAGGGCCCTTCCGCAGAGTATGGAAGTAGATTATCTCGGACTTATTAAGGGCAACCTCTAGGCCCAGCTGTTGAATCCGTCTGATGACTTGGGTCACCCGCGCTGTCGCCAGCACAGCAACCTTTCAATAGAATTTTTTTAAGCCTAACTTAACCATATCAATATTTACCACGTCTTCTTAGAAGTAATTTTAAAAGTAAATTAGGGTTAGGTAAGGCTTTTACTAAGATATGAGCTTGGTAAAACTCAAAATTAATAATAATCAAAAAACAGTTCGGACTTTTAATAATGAAGTGGGTAAATCTTAAGATTTATTGTAGTTTTCGATTTTATAGTAACGTATACATACCTATACTAACAGCCACCAGCATGTATTTTAAGCCTGACATTATAATATTTTAAACGACACATTAATATCAATTGAATAAAGTAAACGGTTATAAAATTCCAATGACAATAAATATCCTCTATTACTGATCGTACCGTAATTTAAGTCTAATTGATTGTTTACTTTAAATCGATCCAAAATTTACAACAATAAAGTGAATCATCTATGTGTAGGGTGACTGCTCTTTTTGTCACAAGCGGTTTATATTTTTTTATGAATTTCATGTTGGTAAAACTATTACAATAATTCAAAATAAAAAGGATGTGTCAACATTGCTTGTTGGTTTTTATGATTGACGAACAAGACAAAGCGTTCTCCACCAATCAACACGACAGGTGTCGAATTCAAGCTGAAAGAGGAAAACGGAGTGTTGGCACTAGGTTTTCTCTATATAGGAAAAAGCGAGTAGCTGAAAAATATGTTATTCAAAGAATATTTAGTATATATTTTTTTAATAAGACTATCACTATTTTCTATATTAAAGGATAATAAAAGATAGTGTAAAATCATAAAAATATATTAACAAGTACAAATGAAAGACAATATGCATAAAATTATAAATTTTCATATACGACTGACTATACAGGGTTTTTTTGTCAATAAAATAAAAAAAAATGTAACTCCATCTAAAGGAAACGTCAGTGCACATTGCACGTGTATAAGTAAGTTTAATATTTTAATTATTTCACGGACGATAGCGTTTCCTTTCTACAGCTGTTTAGATGTTGATTTACGTTAGTATAGAGCTTGACCAATTATCTTATTAGTGGCCGATTTATCGTTCGTCACATTAACATATGGATGGCGTAAACTCATACGAATCATACACATTAAATTCTTTAGTTTCGGAATTTTATTAGACGCTAAATATTAAATTTTGTTGTTTTTAATACTTAAAAATGTTAATTTAATATTTTTTTATTATCATTACTTAGTAGTTTAATTAAGAAATATTATGGATAGTTTATTTTAAATATTTTCACTTTTTAATACAGAACACGTATGTAATAATATTTTATTTGAAAAGGGAACAAGTAATGTTACTGGTTCAGTTTCGTTTGCAACGTCACTAATAATTCGCTTATTCCACTATCTGCGGGTCAATATTTTCTCATGAAGCTCGACGTTTTGTCACACAAAATAATGTGTTTTATCGGCGTACGCCGCTCGCTAAATGTTTTACGGTAATAACAATAAAGAAAAACAAAAGCATATTGTCTTTTCTTTTTCGCGAAAAAGAAAGACAATCGCTTAGAGTTTTATTAATATTTATGTCTTGACTAAAATACATTGTGACCTCGTGTAATTTTAACTTACCTTCTTTACATTTGTGCATTCTTGAGTAAACCAAAAAAAAATTAGACATCAATCATTATAATGATTTACTTTACTTGTAATCAGTTTGTTTGTGTACATTTTAGCTTTAAGCTTTATTTCACATAGCAGGGTAATCACAGAGAATCTAGTTTAAAGGCTCTCCGGTCTCCACTTACCGGTCGAAATCATGATATTTTTAGGTGATGGAACTGAACGCCGCGCTTTGTCTTAATAGAAAAGGAAAATGAAAACACCATTTCTTCCCAGTTGTCGAACTCAGAAGCATCGTGCTTACATCGGACACCGTTCCACTACGCCTGATGGCCTCAATTATAGTATTATATCTCACATTAGTAGAATTGTTTATCAGATTCTGTTATCTATCAGTGTTATGATTCTCACGAACCTTGCATTGACATGTGTTTTCAATAATATACGAGTACACTTCGATATATGTAACTTTAATCGCGAAGTTGTCAGTGCAAACGTTTATTTTCATGTTGTACCAATTTTACATATTATTTAATAATTTGAATTATATATTTTTAATTGAGTCTTTAATATATAAGAACTTATGGCTTATTAGGCAAAGCACTTCAAGGTATCCAAGAGGCGCGGGTTTGAATTCTGTTACGTTTAAACTGTGATGTTTTTAAAATATGTAATAATGAAGGACATACAGTTTATTGTAAAGGAAATATAATTATGATAAACCTATTTAATTTGTTTTTAAATAAAACATTTTAAATTACAAAATAAACAAGTCTTATATACTGCTATATCTAGACATTTAATAAAAATGTAACTAATCGTAGTTTCCATGTACGGAAGATATTTGAACTAAAATATTATTATAAGGGGCAATAAACAAAAATTCAAAACAATAATTTTTAATTTTCTTTTCTGATTGTTTGTGCGTTTGTGCACACTAATCTCAGAAACAACTATATACAATAGTTTGTATTTTGGTAAACTTCCTTTAACATTAAGTGTTTATTTTATTTCAATCGGTTCATAATTTAAATAAGTAAACATCAATTTCAATTATAAATTGAAGTAAAGTTTGTGATTTACGCAAGAACGTGGGTGAGCGACAAAACGAAATAGTTTAGTCGCGTAATTTACGCAGGCAAAGTGGCGCAAAGGTCGCTAGTTTTAATATATATTGCAAAATGGTAGAAGAGTTCGGTTGCATTCGCAGTATGAGTAGCCGCAATATTCTGCATTCAGATGCTGTAAACAGGCACTCGACTGTACGTTTCTGTGAAATTCATAACGAGTGCAATTATAGTTGGGAATTTTATGAACCAAGCTTCCAGTAATCAATTTATTTATCGTTTTAATTTAAAGTTTGTGTCTTCTATAGGAAATTGGAATATATTGAAATGACGCTAAATCGTCCACACGATACAGTTGTGGATTCGATTCCTGCTTAGGAAAATGATTATATATAAAATCATTTCTTTTTTTCCCGAGGTGGTGTTAAGACAAGACGCGGAGTTAGGTTTTGCCTCTCAATACGCGATCTCTATAGATATAAGTGAAAAGTTGATAAATGATTTAACATAAGCTCTTTTCTGCTTACCTTAGATATAGATGAAGTTAAAAACTTTAAATGAATATGTAATATATTTATTTTTCGATTGTACCATACATATCTATATTATTTATTACTAATGGACTGTACGTATTGTGTTCAGCAATCTATATCTATCTATCTATACTATAATAAAACAGTTGTGTCTGTACATTGAATATATTTACGAAAAAACAGGTTAGATATAAAAACAGTAAAAAAACACGAATCTACAATTTTTTAAAATTATGTCGTTCTGTTTGTCTGTTTGTACGCGCATTTCTTCGTAGTTACTGGACCGATTTGAATGATTTTAATTTTGTTGTATTTTTATCATTAAACCTGTTCAAGCATTATTGAACTTTGCGGCCATCGTGACACAGTGGGATACGTCTGACATGATGGTTGTGGATTTGATTGCAAGTATAAAAAATTAAACTATTAAGACATTCATTATAATTTTGGGTCAGTTCTATTGCCAACATGTAGTAAATAGAAGTAATCCATACTAATTTTATAAATGCAGCAATTTTTTGTCTGTGACGTCATAATGCACAATAAACCGATTGTTATGAAATTTTATATAGAGGTATTTTAGATTTAGGGATACAGATAAACTACTTTTTCGCCCATTTTTTTTGTATTCCAGGATTTTTTTACGTAAGGCCGCTCGTAATACGAAACACAAGGGATTTGAGGCTACTAGAATTTATATCATACTAAATAATAATACAATAATTTTGAATGAACAATGTGCTTCGTTTTTTCGAAGATTAAGATCGTAAAACTGAACCACTCACACTAATTAGCATAATGTTTATTTAAGGATTGTATACACGTATCCGCTATAAAACGTAAATATCATAACTGCTTTAATGAAATATTACCGAAATATGTTTGATATTCAAACAGCAGAGGGGACTTCCGTTGGGAACACAGAGCCCCCGATGCACTGTCGAAACTTTCGTATTTTACTGCTATAAACGATCTGAATAATCACACGGTACATTAGTTTCCCATTATGCCTTCGAGACAATAAAATTTGCCCAATTTTACGATCACATTAATAATTTTATGAATGGAAGCAATCGATTTAAATCCTTAAATGCGTCGAAATGAATAAAAAGTATATTTAAGAGGACTGCGTAGGTCATTCCAATATGTTGGCGAGGTGTTAAAAAGTATAAAGGCTCGTTTTCACCGACGAACGGAAGATAAACAATTCCCAGGGTATCGCTTGCATACAATATTACACCGCCGGATACGTCAACCCCATATTTTATCAATTATTTTATAAGATACAAATATCGATATTTATTATACGATGTGATAATATTATAATATCAAATAATAAGAATTAATTAACATAGATTTTTTTTAAAAAGTTCTTAATTTCTTATAAATATCTTTCATGATGCTTACTTTACATATAATTTACTTTTGCATAAAAAAATAGACCGAGTGTGAAGCTTAGACCAAGATTTATACTGTTAATATATTGCGATCAGATTGTGCTTTATTGCATTTTTAATACTTTTATCTGCAGGCACTACCATAGCCCACTACAAGATGTTCAACATCATCATCGTTTTAAATATTTTAAAAACATTCTATGTTCAGTTTTCTTTCTCATTAATACAGGAAAAGAAACCGTGGTTTTTGGGTATTTATATTTCTCTAAGTGAAATTTGAAAATTGAAGTTCTACTTGCGCTACAATGGTTGCACTTTTTTAAAACTAGACTGTTTATATCTTTACATTATCGAGAAATATACGAGTACGTGTAATATGTACATATTATATTTGTATTAAACTACTAAAGTTTCGAAAAGATAAACAATCGATAAATTACACATCACTGGCCCATTGTAATAAACTTCAAGGATGTGCAAGTAAGCTGGTCGATCGGGTTACGCGAAATGCAACCGCAACACAAAATCAGCCGGCCGCAGGACAACGGAAGCGTGGTATTCGCTCTCACGGACTGTGACTTATTGAGCGAAATATGTATTTTATAAATACAAAGCGATATATTTATTTTATACCAATTAACAATTTTAAACATAAAACATTTTTAAAACTTTTAAGTGTCTGTCTGTCAGCAGATTCAGATTTCTGTGAGATCTTTCATATTTTTTATTTCTATATCTACGACGAGGTCTTCTTATTTAAATTTGGATATCGTACTTTAATTTAGGAAATCATATATTATTTTTATACTAGGTTGAAATAAGGGTTTTCTACTTATTTCGACCTTATCTAGCTAGTCACAAATATAGAAAGAGGCCGGTGTGATAATGCCATGTCATTTGGCGGCGATAACGATCTATGCAAAGTTACTTATTTCCAGAGCGCTAAATACAAAATATTTTATACCGCGGTATCGGCCCTGTGAGATAGAAGTACTCACACTGATGCTATTTTAATAGACAACTAATTACTAAGTGTCACTATAAACCTAAGTAAAAAGACAATGGAATGTATTTACAATTGAAAATTGGCAGTTACAATATTTTTTTTTATAATTATGGTGTCGACATGCAGCCCTATATGGTTAACTTAATGTTTCTACATATTCTAGCTACAATGTACATAGATATGTAGATATGTGATCCTATATGCACTTATATAAGCAAATGCTGTACTAAAAATTACATGTTACAAGAAATAAATATTGAAATTTTCCTACAAATTTACAATCATAAAATTGAAGTGCATTTATGGCGTTTTTCAAAGCCATATCAAATGCGACGGACTCGCTATAATACACAGTCGTTTACAAATGTAACGTTTATCGAACTTGTATTTAATGAAAATTAAGTATAATTTTGATAAGATCTCGATTTTATATTCTGTTAAATACTTCTTTTTCGTGTAAAGCAACTTTAGCGAATTTAATTATAAAAATATTTATTTGTCAATAACATATTTTGAACGCCTGAAATATTTTGTACTTTGTTTGGTTAAATTTATTTATATATGTAATATCCAGGAGTAAAGTACTAACAACAATTTAACTTTTTACATTTAATACTAAAATATAAAATATTTATACAATTACTGTGAAAATACAAGTAAAAAGAAGGTATGTGTACTCATAAACGCCATTTTTTCATAATTCCAAAGTTTATAAGACACAAAAGGTGTTAATATTAATTAACCTACTTATTCCACGACGAATCGTCGTAAAAGTCGGTTCGTCGGTTTATTTGCTCACCCTTATTATCGCAGGGAGTGTATATGAAGAGTTATAGGTTTCATTTGCGGGCGATAGACGACAATTTTCAATTTTCTTGCGCGTGCGTCCCATTTGAATATTTTAATTTAGGGGGCGGCGCGAATATTTCAATTTATTTTATGAGTCTGTTGCAGAAGGGGTTCGACACTCTCACCGTTTCAGATTAGTAAATATTTGATAGCTTTATAGCTCGCTGTGATACACGGCTTTGGTACAATTGAAAGTTCCCCATTACGTACTGTATTATATTAGTTAGAACGTTCTTAAAGTAATTGATTCTTTGTAAATTAATTGTTGGTTAGATTTTTTTATCATTTTCTTGATTTAATATTATATTTAAAGTGATGAAAGATTTCAAATACATTTATTTTGTCGGTTGTTTTATAAAATTCACTTTTTCTTTATGTTCTTTTTAATCTGTTAATGAAAAAAATCAAGAGCGATATTTAATTATAAAACTAAACTGTTTTAAAATCTCTAATCAATAATTATATACTTTAATAATATTTTTAACTAACATATTCTCATAATATACTCATCGATAGTTGATGTATCGATAGTTGAGATGCAAAGCAGACGGGGGCAGGAGCGATGAACGAGAGCGGTGCACCGGAGCCAGGGCGCGCCGCCGTGTTTAACCTCACATAGCTATGTTTCATCTAATAGAATTGCGAGCTCGTTATCTACGCAGATTAAAATATTCAGTATTTGAGTGATTTCACGAGCGAGTGAGCGGCAAAGGGTTGACTAGTCGTTTCTCCCGCTTTGAACACTTGTGGGGAGAAGCAAGCTTCGGGTTAGGTTAGGTTATATACCTATTTTACATACAGGAAAGTGACTTTGTTATTTAAATTATTATTACACTACTTACTAGATTTTAATTAATTTCGCTTCATTTATGGCGTACGTATCTCTGAAGTTAATGTGTTTTATAAGTATTCTTAATACTGTTTACTTACCTATCTATCTGTCTATAGGTATCAGTTAAAATATTGTACGTTGAACATCATTTAGATATATGGATAAAAAACTAGTACCAAATAGAAGAGTGTCTGTTTATGGGCTTGTCTGTTTGTACGGGCACATTACTACACTGGATGGATTTGAAGTAATGTTTGTTTATTGTACAGCTTTTATCCTTGGGCAGGAATAAGAGTATATGTGATTTAAAAATGTGTTACACCTGATGTAGACTCTATTATGAGTCCAGCTAGATTATAAGAAATAAGTAATAGTCGCTTTAACATAATTTGTTTACCATGATACGCATTTTCTGTTGACATATAAAAATTTAAGATTCGGAGCGACTGATGAAGAACCATCATAATCTAGCTTAACTATAAAAATGAGGAAATACTTAAAATAAGTAAAAACTATTCCAGGCATTCCATTTACCACATAACAAGTAAAGATCTACAAATCTGATGCCGAACCAAGAAAGATCAGACGTAAGAAATAAGTAAATGCTTGTTACTAAAAGTTGTTCAGTATCATGGATAGTTTTCGTTAACAAATTTGCAGGTATCATTGCGCAGTAGAATACGCCGTACTGTTACCGCAGTAGTTGTTGGTTAAATTTACACTTGATGAAATGGTTATATTTTCATATCATTGTTTTACATTTTTTCTGTCCCGTAATATCAAGAGTATTGGCATTCAATATGCAACGCCTCGAATTCAGAATCTGTTTGTCTGCCCAACGGGTAAAGCTTGAAGCTTAAAATAAATACAACGTAGAACATCGAATGT
Organism: Podotricha telesiphe; assembly: GCA_038994665.1. Lineage (NCBI taxonomy): Eukaryota > Metazoa > Arthropoda > Insecta > Lepidoptera > Nymphalidae > Podotricha > Podotricha telesiphe. The sequence goes on from JAOYRR010000031.1 coordinate 35,633, forward strand.
GGAAGTCTTAGAGACAAGAGAATTGCCATCTTTAAGGAAGTTATTATAATTTTGTATTCAAGTTTCAGTGTTAACAGGTGGTAAATAGGAGTCCACGCAAACAGAGTTGCGGGCATTGACTAGATTAGGAATAAACATTCGAATGTCTAGAAATGGACGCGCAATTTAAATATCTAAAAATGTTAAAATGAAGCAGTACCTTTATTTAAACTATATAAAATATACAATAAATATTTCTATATTGAGGCGCACGGTATTTGTGCAAACAAATAAACTGTGAAATTTCACAGAATTTTTCCGATATCAGCATCCATGAATAATTCCATTTATATAATGGCGGTGACCGCATAAAATATTTTATTCTGGATACTGCATATTTAAAAATGACAAAAACAATGTACCAGAATATTAAACTGGATGTTCGATACATGTTCGCATACCACAATCAAAGATTATTTGTACGCTATATACACTATATATGTATAACAGCTATATACCAAAACTAATTGAGCTATTAATTTGAAGTTACCGAACACATATAGGTACTATAAAATATATTTTACAGAATTAGTTCGACTACATTGGCCATGCCTATAGCACTACATAATACACGTTTGCGCATATTCAATATGATGTGAAGTAATCTGTCACGGTAATATTCTACATAAATAGACGGATGTTGCCGGCGGATAAATATTCCACTCCACCCATGGAGAGCTAATTTTACGAGTGAAATTAGTTATTCACCTGTTGTTGCCATTTATTTATAGTGACTACAATGAGAACGGCAGCGAAGCGCTCAGCCGCACCCACCTATTATTTGCGGACGCATTAAAACCAATTCGTTGATTTCATATCTAGTACAAAGTGTTAAATGGTAACATAATCTTGCAACCTCTTTACTCCTTCGAAAATGCCTACCATTTCGATAATAACAAGCCTAACGTTACAAATTCTACCTGTAATATTTATAATAACAATTTTGTAAAAATTTTCATATAGCACACGTTATACAAATATAAAATGATATCCACATATGTATGCAGCTAACCTAATTTGTACGTATAGAAATTGAATAAAAGTACAATAAGCAGTATTTATTTAAATATTTTATTTAAGAAATGTGACACTGCATTAAAGTTAGAATAGAAATGTGAGCAGGATCTAAGTGATGTTTATCGATAAATTTCGATTAAAATAAAGGTATAGAAAAGAAGTGATCACGTACTCTGCCACGGGCATTCGCTTTACCGTAGATGGACCACTCCGTACAATTTTCAGTGACCGTCGGACCGGTCCATATAATTCGTGAAGTACGTGACCAAGGTGTTTTTGTGTAAAACGGAGCGGTACGAGCGGATCGGAAGCGTGATGATATTCCCATTAAACAGGTGCAGTATTCGGAGCGGCCGAAAGCGTCACGTGCTCTAACACCAGCTCATCGATGTCATTAAACAATTTGTTGTAAAAATAATAGTTTTTTTTTTTTTTTTTTTTCCAACTCAAAAAAACATGTTCTGAAGTATTGTTTTTTAGTAGCTATGAAAATGTTGCATTGTCATCGGTGAGCAAAAATGTAAAAGACTGTTCTTTTTTTTTTGTTTTCAAAACTATTTATTGTTAAGACAAATTGACACAACGGCCTATTAAAAGTTACAGTTTTAACTGACAACGCCTTATTCTTTAATAGCTAATGACTTCTAATTGCATATATGGTGTATGACATAATGGTTCAATACATTACTTATTACTCTGTATGACAACTGTATGACAATATTAAAAATAATTCCAAATATGTAGATATAATAAGCTCGTGGACTCATTGTCGGCCCCGTAACGAGTAGTCACGTAGAGTTGTAAATAGTTAGTAAATATTTTTTGTTAAAATGTGTAGCTGAGTTTCTCAATAAAAGTCAATTGTAATAATATTTCTTCATGTATATGCTCATATGGAATATGTTTTTAATGATCACCACCAACGGCTTCAAGGAATGTTGTAACTTTTAATTTAGAATAAACTATTTTATACATTACAGCACGTTGTCGTAAACGATCATATCTTCCTATAGTTATGCTTATGTTAGATACCAATTTCGTTATAACAAAAAAAAAAACAAGCAGCTCCATTATTTTAGTGATTTGTTAATTATGTTGAATCATATATTTAAATGTACATTTAAATTTGAGGCTAATATCAATAGCAAAGTACCTATATAAATTTAAAATGTAAAATAATTAGTATATAAACTTTCAAATAATTTTCCTATAAACATCATAATTGTACAAAAAGCACTAGTATAAAGCCGAATACGTTCGATATTCGGGCTTGCCGAATCGATTACACCGCGCTACGGAAAAATGCATCTCTTTAAGAATATGGTCTCTTGTTTTATTCTTCAGCTTTATGTCAATGGAACAGAGTCTAATTTTCAGTACTTAATGTAGTAATAGCACATATCTTAAGGGATAATGATTAAGCACTTTCCTTGAATTATCATCATACCACGCAATGGAATCTTCTCATTAAAAGAATTTTATTGCTCTTTGTCCTGAAGATATTAATGTTTTTTTAGAATTATTTGGTGAAGTGTCGTTAATTAAGAACTTTGCAGATTTATTATAAGTATATTGACTATCAAAAGTCACAGTTTTAGATTAATCTTTCTTGGATCATTGATTATTTGTTATTTGAATTATCAAATCATAATCTGACGTTACAGCGCAACACATAAAAAAATGACCTATGGGCTATGTAACTAGAAGTTACTAAGCTAATAATAAAAAAAGCTTATATAACACGTAAAATATATTATAATTATATATTTTTTACAGCTGCACGTTTTTTACCGCATAGCGGGGTTAGTTATAGATAGAGTGTTAAGACACATCATTCTTCACTTTCCACGACGCCGCGCTTTGTCTTTCCAGAGCGGGGACGTGAAAAAAATATATATAATTAGTCACCCAAATGAGAATCGAACCTACAATCAATCACATTTATGGCCAGACACTGTCTCAGTGGTCTCTACAATATATTTATTTCTTCAACCACAACAATTATGTGTAGCAATATGTATTAGTGACCACTGACCATACATCGCAAATGCACTTTCGGTGAAACGGAAACGTTCTTACAACAATTATCACCCAGAGAAACAGAAGCACGTAGCGATGATGGACGCATCGAAAGAAGTCATCACAATAAGCCTAAATGCCCAACTGTCTCGCTCTACTCCCGACAACTACAGGTCGCTAGATCTTGATACTTACATTGAAGTCATCCTTTCCTTTAGTAACAGAATGGTGGTCAAAAATATTCAAAATTATATTAATTGGGGTTATATATATACGAGTATAAGGTTGCTTTATAATATAGTGTCTTTGCTGTTAGGTACGGTTTTGGCCTTCAATTTGATAAATAATTATTAATCACGTTAAACAATCGTTATATTCTTTAAATCGTTAAATTAAACATATTGTATCTAAAATGCGTATAACAAGTAGATTTGAGATCTTATGTCATTTAAAGTATCAAAGTTAATTGGGTGCATTTCATTTTGAAAGCAAAAGAAAAGTTATTATTTTCTGAACTATGGTCATTAAAATTTTTGATTAACTACGTTTGATCCGTGTCGAGGAGATGATTCAGCGAAATACCCTTCAAGTTCTTACTCTTTGAACCGTAACAAAAGGTTTTGTGGTAACTTTATATTTTTTTTATAAAATTATTAATAAAATTTTTATATTACAACTTCAGTTTTTATACTGTATCAACTTATACCACTCTAAAAAAATACTTGTATACGGTTTCCGTATTGACTAAATAAATACACAAAACTTATCTTTATTTCGGAATATCTTTTATTTCTTGAGATAATTTTACCTTGAAATGATTTTTTACCAGCAAAGAAATTAAAATAATTTTATTGGTTGCATTTAAGCAAAATTCGTTTGTTACTATTAATTAGTTTGTTAAGTAGTGAATATTAAATAGCAATTTTGGATTTGGTATATGGATCACCAAATTTAAACTGTTTCATCAATGTGTTTTTGTCAAAAATACATTATTTATAAAAAGATAATGAAAAAACTGTCTGAAGTACAGCCTATTTTACCATATCATGGAGCAGTGAACGCTCACAATATTTTGTTTTTATGTTCTTGTCAACAAACAAACAAACAAAAAAAAACAAACATCCTTATAACAATAATATACCTACGCAATATGACGGTACTATTGTGGGCCCACCTCAATTGCTCGACTCTGGTATAGAAACTAGCCATTCGTCATCCATTATTCACGGCCTAAATTGCACAACTTTAAAGCGCCATTTCTAAATGACATCTAAATCTGTTAGTGTATTAACATTGTGAATAAAATTTATACAATCAATCTACATAAATGTCCGTGTGCGTCCGTCCATTAGTCAGCTGAAGCACAAAGGGCACACGCTCATCTCGTAAATCAATCGTATGTACTCGTATTGAGTCGCTTGCCCAAATCGCACTCAATAACTGACGACGTGCGGCGCGACGCCTGCGCCCGCGTTGCGTTGCTCTTAAATATTACAGTTCCTAACCATTAACTAGCTCTTCGAATAAGATAATAGCAAGCGAACTTAAATTTTGTTGAAAATATGGAGCATTTTGAATAAGTTCAAATTTAATTTTGTATAGATATCAAAACTTGATTGATGAGAACAGCTACACAGCTGAGGATAAATACCGAGGACGAGGAGTTCGAAGCTCTATAGTATCGCTATTATCTCATCAAGTTCCAAAAAACCAACGAGTTTTTTATTATCTGATAAAATGCCACTAATTACTCTCTCTATTCTTAAAAGTACAGCTTGAGAAAGCGTATTTTATTTTAATTTAGAGGCAGTCAAAACAAAATAAAACTTTATAATACGACCAACATATATGATAATAAAAAAATCTGTATAAATTATTTGGTGTACTTCTATTAGTTTGCCTAATCACAGTTTATAAGGTGAAAATACTGCTCTCTACAAATACTTGAAGCGACTGAACTCTTAGACCAAACCACTAGAAATGCCAATTCAAATAAATAAAAGAGAGTTAGCGGATGACTAACGAAAATAAGACTACGTATTATAATATTATCATAATTAAAATAAAATGTTTTCGAAATAATTTACTTTATTGCATTTTTCTATAGAGAACTAGTGTGTCAGTCAGAAAGAACAGTAAAGACTTCTCTACTTTTTGACTGAAATTGAGATATTGCGTGTTGAGTGAAAGAGTCCTAAATTTAATTCATAGTTTCTGGTCACCAACTCGTATTAACCTAAAATCGATTACCAATAAATATGTACGAAAATATTTCGAAAAAACTATACATATCTACAATTTTGAATATAGCAATGTTTCTATAAGTAATATAATAAGGTCGAAAACATTAAGAAATAATATATGCAAAAGTCTTTGTTAGAACAACATTGCATGTAAATAACTGTAACTTAAATACAAATTAGATAATCAGTGTCGTTTTGTCAGGATACAAATTGGATAATTATTCAAAACGTTGCATAAACACTCCCTAAACGGTTATTAAGATATTAAATATGAGAGTGGCGTGGAACGGCGGCAGGCGTCGCAGGAGGCGCTCGGCGGGGAGCCCAGCGGGCGGCGCTACCGGACGCCGCTGTACGTTAGCCTTACGGACAATACAATTGATTGCTAAGATACACTACACGTTTACTAGTTTGGGGTCAGAAGTGATAAGGTCGTTTTTAATAATAAGTACTATAATTTTTTAATACTGATGAATAGATAGTAATTATTATTTTTTATATTAATATATTATATCTTTACCTCCTAGGCATAAAGCGTGAAGCTAAAAAATCAATACCCCAAGTTTTTTTTATTAACTTTAATTTATTTAATTCAGTGTTTACACAACTTAAGTCTGACAAACAATATTAATATTAATTATATGATTATTTTGTATGCAAATTTTTAACAACCTCTATTCACCTTTTATTTTTGTTTTTGTTTCATTAAAACCCTTTTTTGAATATTACTTGCTGTTATGAATTTAAATTAATACCGTACGTTATAAAACGATTCCATAACTAAATAACAAAATCCATACGATTTCAAAAAATAAAACAATTAAATTTATAATACCTAAGACAATTAAAAAAGAAAAAAAAGAGTAAGATTCCATTGTATCCCTTAAAAACATACTGTTTAAATGTACTTCGGTGTCATAAATATAACAGATTCAGTAAAGAGTCGAGTTACATCAAATGGCTTTAAACAGACCTTATCTCTCCCTATTCTCAAACATTGAAGTTCTGTCAAATCTCAAAGCAGTTAACACGCAGCCAGAAGACTAGATAGTGATTTGAAGTCAGCTTTAAAACTTAAACATATTAAAAATAATCAAGATAATAGCGAATATTAAAGAGAATTATATACATACTCAACGATTTTAAGTGAATAAAAATGCAGAGGGAACGGAAAATATTAGAAAATAAAAGAGTATGCATCACAAGAAGCGTCGGTCACCGAGCGGCGAGGAGCTCCCTAGCGTTAGATGCCGCGGCAGATTTACGCCCCTCGCCCCTGCTATCATTTATATCTACACAGGTTGTTTACATTTCATTCATAAGACCAACGGCAATACTTATTTGTGAAAATTTATTTTAATTGTGATTTTTATTACAATATTTTGATAATAAAAATTGGTAAATTTTTAAAGGTATTTGCCCATCTTTTTAAATTTGTGGAATTATGGTTACATACACATAAAGTGAATGCAGACGATTCCTGTCCTCTACGCAGGAAATGTATAGGTAATAAATTAAAAAATATAAATATAATAAATAGTGGAGAACGATGTGACTAACACAAGGTTCTCTCTGACTACAATGATATTCGGGAAAAAGCGCGAAATGGCTTTTTTTTATTAATAATATATATATTTAAAATATACTGACTAAGTACTGACTCTGAAAGTCAATATTGCTTGACCGTCAACGTAGTCTAAAACATCTGCCATAACTTTGTACGCTTACGGTCCATGATAGTGAAATTTGAACTTCAATTTGTTAATTTCTTAACAAGATAAGAGATAAATAATAACAGAATTCCGAATATTCAACCATTGGGTTAAAACATGGCAAGTATTAATAACAAGAAAAGAATGCAAGGAAAATGTAGTACAAAGTCTAAATGCCGCCATTAACAAAAAATATTTATATCCATCTACATGATGAAGAATATGAATAAAACCGGCCGGAGGTAATATTATAAACAGCGATCGTATTCATTTTGTTTTAATAAGGCCTGGACTTGTATGTGTCGCCGAAGCTCGCACGTTGCTCCTTATTTATTGACCTATTAGAGATAACATTAAGATCAAGATGCACGGCCAAGGACCTTTGTTATAAAAATGTCTACCACATTATTCTTAAAAAAATTAAAGATATTTTAATATGGACTGGATTTGTTGAATATTTTAGTTAGAAACAAGAAATATTTTTATTACTGTTTTTATACAGTGTCGATTAAAATTAATCAGCAATTTTACAAATTAAATAAAAAATACTGTAAAGCTATTTTCGCTTTGTTTGAAATTTCTAACGTTGATCAGTCTTTCGTTGTTATTACGTGGAGCGTATCCATAGCATACTCACTGGACCTGAGTGATGGCGGCATCCTGTCGTTATAATTTTTCCCAGATTTTTAATCTAACCCATTTAAATCAATACTCATTATAGGTTTCAAGGGACACACATTTTGAATTTTAACATAAAGTGATACAATTTTTTATCATTTGTGGCTTTTTAGGAGTCTCTATCTTACACTGCTAGATACAAATATTACCTATATGTACTACTTACAGTTGCACTACATTTGTAACATGTATTTTACCATATTGATAAAACTTGTAAATACTGAACTTGTACGACCGTCCTCTGACCTCCGATGAGTAGATTCTACTCCATAGTCTTAAACCAGTTATCAGAAGCTAAACGCTTAACTGTTATGATTTTCTTTGAAAATGTCTCAAAAATGTGCAAAGCTGTGCAGCTTTGGTTGGTACTAACAACTCGAATCCTCAATACTTAAATACCATTATGATGGTATCAGTAAAGGGAGTTAATGAACCTTGATTTAATATGACATTTTCGTAAAATGCAAAACAAATATCTGTTTATGTAAATAGCAGTAATTTTAATTTTTTGATGATATGTATTTTTTAAGTACAATTTGCTTAGTAAATCTGCTAAGTTCTTAGATACGAAGCTTATTGAAAAACTCATTTGGTATTTCAAAATTCAACTCCCTAGATATTTCTAGGCAGCTGAATTAATTTATTTTTATCTGGACTAATAAATATAAAAACCAACTAAACTTTATTCTTGTACAGCAGGGTAGTTAGACAGGATGTAGTGTGAAGGTTATACGTTTTCCGGCCCGAGATATTTTCTCAGACAATTGGGACATACATATTGAGTGGAGGAAAGATACACTGTGCTTTGTTACCAAAAAAAAAACATTTCCGCAAGTGAATCAAACCCACAACCAGACAATATCCACTGGGCCACGATGGACTAATATATCTTGGTAGAAAAATGCCTGCTTAACTTAACACATATATGTGGATACGTCCAATGCCTTAACACGCTTAGTAGTGTGAAATAAAATGCCCATATCGGACATCACGTTGCGGCTGGTTTGCGGTACATACGTTACAGTTTTTGTTATAAAATTGTTATAATTTCTAAGTAAATTAACTCGTTTTTAATATTTCTTATAAATATTGTGTTGAAGATAATTAATTTGCTAAATTCTGTACTATTGAAAGGAAGCATTGTTCTTAGTAACATATTTATGTATATTGTAATAAAATGTAAGGTACGTACATATGTTTCTTTTAAAAAATAACACAAATTTAACTTTGACATTCTATTATTGGTTTTTTTTTAGCTTAACTCTTTTGTCCGTATAGCACCCTACTATCAGAGTCAGAGAGAACCTAGCGTTCCATTCCATTCTCCACTTTCCACTCCTAATCAATACATGTTTAGTGGCAGAACTTTGCCTTAGGTACCAGTCTGAAAAAATCTAAATTTTCATATATGATTCCCACGAGTGGGATTCGAATATACAACCAATCGCATTCACAGTCAGACGCTGTCCCACTATGCCAGGATGGCCTCGTAAACATATTAAGTTTAGCCACATTTTTTTTACATAATGATAATAATCATTACCTATGGATATGAGTGTTAAAACTAAAAATATTTTTTTATACATAACAATTGATCTTTAGTGAAAACTGACCTTTTTAAATTAATTTGCATTATAGTATATATTTATTTTGTTCCAAATATACCGCAAACCGCGCTTTATATCTATTGTATCCAACGAAAAGACTAGGTAAATTATATTGTTCGAAATTATAGTTAGTTTAAAAAGGATGAATATTGTTTACATTTCGTCAATTATTATTTAAAATATTAAACGATTAATTTTGCGGTCCCTTTACGCACATTGTTCGCTTTTGATTAATAATCCTGCTTTTAAATAATATATTACTTGTGCAATTATAATTAATTATCGTTGTATACTAATATGCGTTGTGTTATGTATTTATGAAAATATATTTCAATTGTAATTTTTTTTTAAAACTATCATTAATTTTAAATTGATAAGTTCTGTCGATTTTCGAATACGTCTTAAATATTTGAATTGTAAAGTTTAATCTTTGTAGTGGCGCTTATTGTATTTAAATATATATTTTTAATTTAATCTAATTAAAAGAGGCTGCAAATAGATGCAATATTAACTAAAGTTTAATAACCCATTTTTAATTGCAGATACATATATTTTTCATTATTTTTATAACAGTAAATATCAGCACCATACAATTATTGTAATTATTTTTAAATGTTATTATTACTAAAACATTTAAATAATGACGTGCCATTTCTAATCGCGATTGGTTGTGGTTCCGATTCCCACTTCCTGAGGGAATGATCGCGTAATTCAACATTTTCACCTCCGCTCTGGCGAAGACAAAGTGCGGCGTTGAGACCCGCCATTCAACGCGCTATATGTTTTTAGAATTTCGGCGGAAACCGGAAAGCGAAGCAAAGCCCGGACACTACGTTATTTCTCTAATATGCCTACCATACTATACACAAAAAAAGATCTTTAAATGTACAGAAAGATATATAGGTGACGTCTTTTTGCTCTTGACAAAAGTTTGAAGTGATAGTGAAATAGATTGAGTCTTCCTCCTTTTGCCCACGGTTATCCTAATGGGATATGGAACTGACCAAATACAAGCAAACTACTATGTAGGCTTACATATATACAGTAGGAAAGGCTTTTCCTACTAATATTAAATTCGTGCAAAATAAGAAGTACATTAAAGCGATGCAAAAAAAGAAGTGTTGTGCCAGTCTTATGTACGCCAAACATGAAATCTGCAATTTAATTACCATAAAGTTATTTTCTTCTTTAAATTTCCCACAAAAATAAGTAGGCGTAATAAATATCTTTTTATAATGTTCTTTTTTAATTTCTTCTTAAACAACGCAGATTACCAGAGCGATCGGAAAAGCCTCCTTTTTTGATTTTCTTTAAAAAACATTAATTTTGTTTTTTTTTTTATATACATTTTATTATTTCAGTGAATAGTCTGATAGCTTTCTTCTTGCTCAAATTCCGGCTTATCTTTTTCCTAGAATATATACACTTAATTGTTAATACTATTTTCGACTTTTTAACACTTTGTCTCCAAGCCACATTTTGATGTAATTTCTACTTTCGTTTATTAACTTTTTAATTGCTTTGTGATAATTAACTTTAGTTAGTATTTTAAAAACTGTATTTTTCCTTTGTTACAGAAAACGATTTTCGCCTCCACCTTCATGCTACGCGTTCATTATAACGCTTATGTCTTATAAGTTCAATTAAACCAAACACTTTCACTATGTAAAGTTTATATCATTATGAGATCGAGGTTAAAATGCAAAACGTTTATTCTCTTTTATAGACCTATTGAAAAATGTCTCTATGACGGAATTGTTATGAAACTAAAATAATGTAATATTAAATTGATAATATTAAATAATCGTTTCTCGAACCATAGACAATACATGCGCATCGAATGCATAGGCTTGCAATCATGGGAAAATGACCGATCTGCCGACAATCAGACGGACTAAGCACGGCGGGTGCGCCTTATCACTGTAAGCCGCCATTGTGTTGGACTGCCAGACGATGCACCGAGTACAGCTCACATTTGCAATATTCCATGCCATTTGACAAATACTTTGTAGATTAAAACCGTGATTAGAATGTTACTGCCGCGCCGACCCCAAGTATATTCGCATGCATCCCATACTTTTGTTTTAACATCGAGGCTGACACGCGACATTTCGAAAAAATACTTTAAAAATTGCTAAATCACAAATATTTATTAGGCGGCGACTTAAAAGGGATTTGAAGAAAAGATGACGACTGACCAATTTATCATCGTGAGGAATTATGACATAAAAATAAAGTATGATTATAAATGATAGCTATTCAGATTCTTTGAAGAGCATTAACGGTGGGTACACAATAAAAACTAATCCTGTTATAGTTTGCGAAACCAATTAAGTTGTAAAACTTAAGTAGCTCTGGCAAATGAAATATTATTCTATGGTCATCATGTACCGTAGAATTTGTTTTATTGAATCAATATAGTTAGATTTCAGTTACATTAGATTAGTAATATTATATCAAAATAATATATAATAAATAATATATATGTATGTCTAAGTAAACTGATATTAAGCGTCAATAATAATTATAAGCAATATAACGATATATAAGTGTTATCCACACACTTAGGAAATTGAGAAAACGTATAAAAATTTGTGAACTATTGAACGCATGGCTTAGCGGTCAGAGCGCTTGGCCGGTTTCCAAGAGGCGCGGGTTCGAATCCCGCTGCATGAAAGTTTTTATACCTACATTTTATAGAAATGTATTTAGGGTTAATATTTTGGAAGCAAAATACAGTAGAATATGAAGTCATCGTGGTGCAGTCGGGCAGCGTCTGATTAAGCGCGATTGGCCGTTTTATTATTATTTCTGCTTCTGCGCTCTGGCAAGACGACGAACGGCGTTGACTTCCGCCATTTAAAACGTAATATCTCGAAATCGGACGGCCAGTGGAGAACGGAGTCTTTACACTAGGTTATCTCTGGCTACCCGGCTATGCGAGCTAAGCTAAAAAAAAGGACGCTCCAAATAAACCATATAACTCTAGGCTCTGATTCTACCTACACCTTCCTACGTATATTAATGAACGTGCCTATTTGATACCATAAAATAATGAACGATATTAAACCATCACTTCATAATTGTGAAGGTATAAAACGTCAATATAATTTTAATAATATCTAATGTTCAAATTACAGATTGTAAAGTTATAAGCGGGCTAATAATAAATACCCGGCCAGGGCATTTCAACTATAATTTGAATGTCATAAAATCATAATAATTATAAATTAAGATGCTTTTTCAAGGAATTATAAAATTGAAATTACTAGATAGGTAGTAGGGTGGTCCGTAATTATTGCGACTCATCAATCTTTTTGGATTTCGTTGCGTAGTTGGTGCTTAAGTGATCTGCACACGATAATGGTAGGTTGAAATCTGGCAGGGTAATGTTTATATATTAGAAATATTGACAACAAATGTAAAGAGAGATAAGCCACTCGAGATGTAATATTCCGAAATGAGTGACAGGTTCTTTCCTGCGTAACAAAATAGTCAGAGCTGACCTAGTGTTAAGACCCTCCGTTTTCCACTTTTCACCCTAATTCGAGCCTTTGCGTGTAGGCGGACCTTAACGTCCGGCTTTAATCACCAGAGTGGAGAAATCAAAATAATTATGATAATTCATCCAAGTGGGAATCGAACTGACAACTAATCGCGATTATAGTTAGACACTGTGCCACTGCGCCACGATGGTTCTAACTCACAAGCTTCCTAAGCTTTCTTAAGGATAACCAAGTATTTTTTTACTTACTACTTTGTATCTACAAATTATATATTTAAATAATAAAATGACGTCACATATTTGAGGTCGTTATCAAATTTATGTTTCAAATCAAACCTAAAGTACTTGATATTTTTAACGTACATGCACAATGTACTTATCAAATACGGAAATATTTAAAATTCTGAACGAGTATAATTATGAATTTAATGAGTCGTGTAGGTACAGCTAAAATCAGACGCCGACAGTTCTTCTTAAATCTGAAAAGAAAAGAACACGACATCTACTAATTAATATAAGCACTGAGAAGTTAATTAATTGTCGGCTGCTCGTGTAGTGCACATGAAATATTTATAAAATTCATAACACAGCTAATTATGAAACAACGACGCGCTGCGGCCGCGCCACCCGCAGGCATTCGTCCGCTCGCAGGTCTACACCGAAGAAAAACCTTATAATTCCCTGCCGGCTTCACTTACTCCTCTTTTTTGTCTCATTCACCAGTATCCCGACAACGCACCGCAATCATAAGCAGTTTTTGTTCAAATGACCAAATGCGTTGAGAAGTATGTAGTCGGTAATTGTCGGGGCATGTAGAGCAGACGCAAGCGACTACTTAAAGGAAATACTTCGACGGTATAAAAGTCATAAATCGTTAATCTCCGATCAAAGACTAGTAGACTCTGTCGATCTTCATTCACAGAGAAAACTTACAATGGAAAGAAAATAAGCACGCGTATTAACTACATTGGCCGGATTGCGGGAACCATAAAATTTTGTTATTGTAAAACAAGAAGTAACGTGCCATCTGCAGCGGTGGAACTTATATGGCGGCCGCTAAATATTATCAGTAAATTGGTAATGCCTAAACTAACAAAATCAATTAACTTTGCTTTTTGCTGATAACTGGTTTCGTATGACGACATTCCGGTATTTCACAACATGGATGATGTTGAACAATCCCATGACATAGTAATGTTTTACGTACATAGCTGCTCAATGTTGGGTCGTTTTTATCAGACGTTGATAGTCTTCAGATTTTTAATTCTTAACAAGATGCGATAGCTACCTGCGATAAGATTTAGTACTTAAACGGTCGATAAAGAACTTTCTATGTATAAAATTAAAACAATCACCATCATGTAAGAAGTTTAATTTATTTATGTATTTGTCATTACATATTTATTATATAGGTACGGGTTTCTTTTATTGTAAATTTAATGTAGTAGTTGATTGTATAAAAAATATTTTATTACTTTATTTTGATAAAACTATTATTTAGATAATATTTATCTGTTCGCTCTACCTACAACCAATTTACTTACATATACATTGGTTAAGTAACAATCAATTTAGAGGGGAACTATTACATTTTTGAATTGTGAGTAAAATTTATATATATATTATTATTATAAAACTCTTATGTAAGCACTTTTGGCGGTATGTCAATAGACAGGCAATGGTTGTACTTTACACAGAAACTGACGCAAACTGAAGTTTCAGAAGTTGTAACCCTACAAAAGGAATATCGAAGTAAGAACTCAAGTTTTGCATAGTCGAGTGGCCGTACATCAAAACTACTGGTGTCGTGGCGATGAGGCGAGGTGGTGGCGGAACGCGGGGCGAGGGCGTGGGGCGGGCCGGGGGCGGGCATGCAGCCTGCACGCCTGCACCTCCCGGCTGACGGCCCACGGCTGCACTCAGTACTAACGTATCGAGCGGTGCAATGCTATGCATCTCTTGTCAATTCCATTCATATCTAATATTACACAGGTATTTTATCTTGCATCAATTCTTTGCCGCTGATTTGTTTTATATTTTTTTTTATTCTTAAATTTTTATGAGAACAATATTTTTAATATGCCATCCAATATTTTTAAGTAACCTCTTAAAGTTATTGACAATTCACCCCACAGCGACATTGAACTTTATCCCAATATTTGTTTAGTACACGATACACATGACGCCATCTGTTGACTGATAGCAGTACTATAAAGAAAGCTTCAAGTCGCGTCCTTGCCAAAAGTAGTGCTAACAACTTGTTGTATTTATATCAAACGATTTTATTAAACATATGTAAAATCATACAAAATTAAAATATTTATAGATACTATTTAAATATTTAATGTTTTTTAACTTTTTTCAATGTTTTAAATTTACATAAATGATTAAATATATTAAGTTGCTTGCGCTTGCGGCTTCGCCTGTGTTAGCTACACGACTTGCGACTTCGCCTGTGTTAACTAAAATATTTCGTTATTTCGTCCGCCTTCTCACTTAAATCACAAACTTTCTTAAGTTTATAATTTAAATGGTTCTAAAATTTTTTATTTATAAACCGATTGTAATGAAATAAACGTTAAATGTTCAGGGAAGCTTACTTAAATGCAACTCAATTTTATTGATTAACCGCATTTAAGTCGGTTAAGCCGTCTCTGAGATAAGCATGCACAAACGCGCAGACAAACAGACAAGAAAATTAAACATTATAGTTTTATAATATTTTTATTCATATATCTCCCATGTACAAACAGCGAGCAGTAACAATTTTATTATATGTATAATATTTTATAGTACTTTAAACACCTGTCAAAAAATTTACAAATTGCAAAATTAGAAATAGAATATACTGTAAAGCGAAAAAAAAACAAAATATATGTCATATGAAACATTTTATAAATTTTATCAACAACTTGTACAATGTTATGAGATCATCAAACGTCCTGCATTTTATAACTGTGTCGTTGCACATTACAATTTGTAATGGTTACATCCGCGGATACAGACTTAATTTACATGCAAATACATCGGCATTAATACTGAAATGAACATCCTGTCGCAATACGATCGATTTGCATATTTTTTAATAAAATATCAGGAAAAATAACAATGCCATACATTTATAAAACGACGGCAAACAATTGTTAGCGTTTCCGGTGAATTATTCAAAAAATTGAATCAAAGAATCATCATAATCTATGCTAGATGATAATTACTCGTTTATTATGAATTGGTCAACGGTAACGCATAAATTCATTATACACGGCAAACAGCAGTGCGCATAAATTATAAATAAACTACCAGAACCGTTTACGTCATTCGTTGATAATTATAATAATTAGACTAAATTATAGTACTCGTTGGCAAAATATTGAGGCAAGAAATTATAATGAATGTTTTCGTAAAACTTTCATAATTACTAATTTGTTTCTAGATTTGGACAAATTATTTGTTTTCATAATATACATGTTTACCCCTCAATATGTGTCAATAGAAAGTGGATATTCAGTCTTCCTATTTCCCCAAAATGAAAAGCATTTTATGAACCTAAATAATTTATATTGGAAATATATTTGTTTGTCAATCAGAATTTTTAGGTGTCATGGTTAATCCGACCAGCTAAAAGGTTTTTGCAGATTTTCGCCATTGTCTTACTAATTAGCTAATATGTATAACATAGCTAGCTTAGCTCTTCCAAACCAAGGAAATAAATGTAATTCGTTAGATAGGAGATGATACCCTATGGTGTCATTTAACTATCAACCAATACATATGAATTATTATTAAACTTTAATATTATTAAAAGTTAGGAAACCATTTTAAAAAGTAACTCGGGCCTTAAATATATAAGGATTTTGTTTCAAAGGAACGCGTTTTGAATACGCACACTAGTGACAACCGTTCAAAGATAACATCCACAGATTAAATGAAGAAATTGTTTACTCTTAAAAAGCTATTACAAAGTAGTTTTATTAATTTACGAAATTGATATCGTGTCAAAACAGCTGCAGGTCGATAATTTTTTTAAAATACAAGTATAGCGACAAGTATGGTAAAAAACTATTCAGAGATATTATCGAGTCGTCACCTATTGGAAGCGAAGCGATATTATTGTTTCAAAAATCATGGTTTCCGGAAACTTAATTATATTCTATCCCTTTCCCTACTTATAGACTATTTATTTGAATACAACTTTTACAACTTTACTGATAATTATCTAATTTATTAACTTTTTAGGCGCAACATATTTCTATTAACAGTTTTGTCAAAAAGTACAAAACTATTCTGTATCTATATTTTAATAAATAACTGCGTTGCTTTGAAAGTAATACGTTATGAATACTTAATAAAATAAGATATGAGCATCTGCTTTGAACACTAATGAGCAGGCAGACCTCAGAGGCCAGAATGTTTAGGTGGGAAGATATTTTATTCCAATTGTAAATTATTTTGTAAATGAGTAACTGTAATATAAATATCTGCAATAGCGAAATAGATTGTGGAATCAAACAATCTTTCAGCCGCTTCTACAAAGCTTAGCATTTTAAAAATTAATCGAGGTGAAGATCGTAAAATCATTCAGATAAACAGGGCGAGGTATGTTTTGCTCGCCAAGTTTGCTGCATTTGCTATTAAGAAGCGTGATCGTGAAATGAACAAGCAGCAATCGCGGGCCGTCCGTTACATAACGCGTCATTCAAGTATTATACCGAAAAAATCCGCGTGCATCGTGACCACATGGACGACCTATTGCCATGCCGGTCTGCTCTCTCACACAGTGTTTTTCCTTCTTCACCATTCACTTGATCGTTAATTCATTAACATTACCTCATTACATTTGGCAAAATACGCGGGTATTGTAAAATAATTAGCATATCGATGGGTTTTCGCTAAGAGTGCTCGCTTAGCATGCAGGAGAGGCGGCGTGACGGCATGGAGCGGTGCGCGCTGCACTGCACCGGCCGCGACGTGTGGCACACACGCGCACTGTGCGCCGGAGCACCAGACGGCTACGTTTTTGCGAGTCGCGTCGCGCGCCTCGTCTCCTTGCCGCCGGTTCCTCCGGAATTCACTTTGACGATACTCAGAACTAGAGCGTTTACTCTGTTCGATCTCTCAAATAGCTTGTAGTTTAAAACGTTCTTCTATTTTTTTTTCATTTTTATCGTTTTTTATAATTAGTTCAAGGCACAGCTCCTTTAAAGAGTTAAGAAAATAACTACAGAAAATGAAAAATACATGGCCCATTTTTCACATATTTATATAATCAAATTTGCCAAAATTTTGTAAAAGTAATTGTAAGTATTTCTCAATGAGATCATAAAGTGAGTATTTGGTCGGTTTGATAGTGTGTACTAGAAACACATTCAAAGAGGGACCAAGTACCGAGTACGGCGGCCAGCGGGCGGCTCGCTTACGAGTGGCAGTGCGCAGCCTCCCGCGGCGTTGCCCTGGCTCCGCTACTTTTTACCGACGCATGCTTGGCTCGTGTCTTTTTCGCTCTTTCTGATTGGAATTCGTTGAGAGATCGCCACTGTCGGTGGCAGACCACTTGTGACAAGTCGGCGGCCGTACGTGCACTGCGTACACGTTAATTAAATAGTCATAACACTAATATATGTGATGTAAGCGGAAATGTTAACGAATTTTGTTTTTTATTTAAATATATATTGTAAACAGTAATACCAATATTTTATTACAAAATAATTTTAAATTAAAACAAGTAAGCTTATGTCAAATAAAAAATACTTTCTTACAGAATAAGAAAAATAAACATAGAGCCTTAAGACATACTGAAACGAAAAATGATATCGACTCATATACCTTTAATCTCAAGATAACAATTACATCACTACTGTTAAATTTTCTTATTGTTACTTAGAATAAAATGAATCTTTAAAATAATTAGCATAACATAACATTCAAATAAATTATTATGAATTATCGAATCAAAAAAGTAAGTAAGTACGACCGATCAAGTAAAAGTGGGGCATTGTCTGACTATACAAGTGATAGTTGTGGGATCGAGAGAATGATTATAAGTAGGTATACAAATCATTTTTATTTTCCCATTCTGCTCAGAAAAACGTTTATTCAAATCCCGGCGTTGGGTTCCGCCACATATCGCTGAGTGTCTTGAAATAAGGTGGAAAGTGCACAATGGAATATCTTAACATGAGATTTCCAGTCTTATATAGGTAGCAATATACGGGAAAAACGTAAAGTTCAAAAATAATGTTACATATTTATATTTATTTTTTCAGGCAGAGAGAACATAGTGTCAAGTCACTCCGTTCTCCACTTTTCACCGGAATCCGAGATATGGCATGTCGAGTGGGGGAACTCGTGGCCGCGCTTTGTCTTGTAACCAGAGCGGAGAAAAGAAAATAAATTAAATATAATCAGTCTTCACGTATACTGTCAGACGGTATCATACTGCGCCACAATTGTCTATCGTTGAGGATGATTTATTAAGTAAAATCACTATTAGATTGAATTAAAATATCTCTTTAAAGATATTTTTACAAATTTCTGCTACCCAAAGATTATTCTACGAATAATTTTGATATAGAGATGCTAAAAACAAAAATAAGTTGTGATAAGCGTATAAGACTTTCGACGCAGCTGGGTGTAGAACGCATGGCAGAGCGGTCAGAGCGCTTGGACGGTTTCCAAGAGACGCGGGTACGAATACCGCTGCGTTCAATTTTTTATACGTTTTCTAAATATGCTTTAAATTTCCTAAATATGTGATATTAACACAAAAAAATAAAACATTTGTAAGTTAATCGTTATGAACCTAATACTAAGTAGTTGAATTTCTATATATAATGCCAACATGACATTTTTGAATTAGCTTGGCTCGTGGGCTATCCGAAATAGTTATTTTAAAAAGCTTTGATAATTTTGATGGCCATTTATCTTTTTGCATTGTAACTTAGTATTTATTCAGTATATTATCATAATAAAGCATTTCATATTATTGCAATGGAAGCGCTGAAGAATACTAATACACTGAAATCGATTTTATTTAAATGTACATATTACCTTCCGTATAAGTATCAAACATAACGTCTCATAAATACTGAGCTCTGAGTAAAATATCGTTAAAATTTCAAGATGCAGTTAATATACTGTACCCAAATTTTCTCACGTATATACTAAAATAAGTATGGAAATGGAGTGCTCTGGTGCAATCGGGTATAACATTGGGGCAATTATGGAGAAGGCGAAGGTGTCGTGAGTAGCGCGGGAGCCGACTACACAGTACACGTGTTAGCGACCGCTTGCATAATGCCTCAGGGCTATGCTTTTGATACTCTTTAGACCACTTATATGTCTATATACTTACATTTTTTAAATATATATAATTACAGTTATTTATTGCATTTACAAAAAAATGTTTACAAAGAAATTTATGAAATTTCGTATTTATAAATATATTTACTACACTTGTAGTGAAATCTTGTGATGAGATGACACTTGTAGTGATATTGAATCTATATGGAGTAGTATAAAATATACACAGTAATAAAACATACGCTAAATATCATATTTTTAATGCAGCCAAGAAACTGTCAACTTCGTTTACACGTTTTATTTTACCCAGATGTATTGTTATATAATATTTTTCTAAGCACTACTAAAGTTAATTAAATAAAATATATGTAGTTAAGGCACAGATGTAGTAGTAAAGGCACTGATTAGAGGAGAAAAGAATACTTTACTTATAATTAACATCTTACACTTGAGTACCACTTAGTTATATAAAATAACATTTAGTTCTAATAAGCTTTACAAAACACATCTTTATTTATTAATTATATAAGATATAGATATAGATAGATATATGCATTTTTCATTAAACATGTAAATATGTCTTAACAAATTATACTTATAAAGCTATAATTTAAATAGGTAGGTACTTTGTTTCTACAAAAAAACGTATCAGAACGTATATTCTGTTGACGAGAGATAAAAAAACTAGGGCTCTATTCATAGGTCCTAGAAAGAATGACAAAAACCAACCAAATGCTACAAGTCTTGCGTAATGCAGACCAGAAGGATCTGCTAATGTGTCTTAACAATTTTGTTTTTAACGTTGATATCTGCTAAGATTTTTAAGGGAGGTTATAAATTCGTTTTTTTTAGTTTTACTTTAAACCAATGTTTTGTTTTTGTTTTTGAAAGTTAAATATAATAAAAAACTTTATTATTTTTCATAATATAAATTGTGTTTAGTTTTTTCTTACACTCCTGTCTTACTAAAAATATATTTTATTCGGGTTCCAGTGCTCTTTTTTAAATCTTTAATATATATTTTTAGAAAGAAAAATTATTTAAATACTAATTAATTATAACAATGTAAAGCGCTTCAAAGTACCTGTTTTTGAACCTGTTTTTTTTTAATGTAATACGTTTTATAAAAATAAATTCTGCACTGATGACATTTACTGCCTTTTGTTTATGATCGAAATTACTTTAGTCCAACGAAATATGTATGCTATCATCAATATTCATCTATTCATGAGTTTCAAAAGAAAAATATGACGGAATATTTTGGCAACCCGCGCATAATAAGGCCATATATAATATTAAAAACAAAGAAATGTGGCGAACGAATGCCCCGGTGGCAGCCCTTTGCAATCACTGAAAGAGAAGCCGCTTGCCCTTCCATTGAATCAAATTCATATATTTTGAGATTCAGCCGCCAATTCTATCTGTACGGCCAGCAGCAATTACTGCATCTATTATATTTAAATGTATATCGATCTATGATTAGAAATGAACATCATGTATTAAATTAAAGTGAATAATTTAACACTTTTCAAGTCCAACGCACAAACGTTATTTATCAATGATTGAATGCCTTGATTATTACACTTTGACATAATTATATTTCAATTTATTATCTTTTATTTATAGAATATTGCAAAAATCACTGACTCCGTTGGCATTAGAACGATCAAATGTTGAATTAATTATTTCTTTACCGTATTCATGAAAATTATATATAGTAGTATATCATTTTCATGAATATTCACAAAATTTCTACGAATTTATAGCACATATTAGAATTGTATGCTAATCGAGAAGGTATTTACGATATATATGAATAAATATCGATTGGAAGTAACGACATTATTAAAATGATGATATATTTGGACAAAACTCCAATAGACAAGCGATGTCGCTCTGACCGTACCGACATTCCGAGAATTGTTTTATTGGATTATGCGGCGAGGACGCGAAGCAGCTATAACTATTCAGCGTCGTCTTTTGTGTTATGGAAAAACTTGTTCTTGAACCCATGTAGTGTGAAAGTGTTGTTTATTTTTGCAGTTTAATGTTACATATGTACACATATTATCATTGCCTGCGCAGCGCGACTGTCATCTCATCGGGTCGCGCATGCGCAGCGCCCTTGTTAGCGGACAATGCAACACTGGCTTACTCCAATAATACTGTTTTATTACGTTTAGATCTTTTATTTAAAGCTACTCAATTCTTTTTGAATTTATCTGTTTGTGATAAGTTTTGAAACTACTTTATATATTATGCGTATTTTTAAGAAGTTATTGGCGTGTTTAAAATTTTATGCAACGGGTACAGTTGTTCTTAGAGATGCGCCGAATATTTGTTTGGTATTCGGTATTCGGCATATTTTTCACTATTCGTATTCGGTTTTGGTGCAGAATATATTAGGTTCGATTATTTCTATTTCCATGGCTACACGGCACAGTATAGAAATGAAACGCAACGTCTTATGTAAGATTTATGTTATATTATAACCCAAATAAATTCTATGAAGAATATGTTGAATATAGCTAATAAACTGAAGCAATTAAACTTCAAATTAATAGTTTTTTCAAACCTCAAGTCAACATATTTTTAACCTATAGCTAGTATACTGAACATTTATTTTAAACATCAAATCAACATTTTATATGTTAAATGAACTAGTAGCAAATTGACAATAATACACACTATAACAAAGATACACTATAGAAATATAACTACGTGGCAAAGCAATAAAATGATAACCCGGATAATTCGGTCGAATATCCGTTTCGGCAAAGGTTAAATTGAATAGTATTCGTTGTACGGTTATTCTATGAAACGACTATTCGGCGCATCTCCAGCTGTTATGAATATCACCTATATTTTTTGAATTATACACCTATGTACTACTAAAAAAAGTAGTAAGTAGATGTAAACTCACACCTCATGTACATACCTAGTACGAGTTCTATTCTATTTCTTTGACTGTAGATAATTTTTACAATAAAATTCAAAAATATTAAATTGAAGTCCCTCTGGATGTCTAAGATAATATTTCTATTCTATCTTTACATGAACGCCCGTACTCGGATATATGTCTAAGATGTGATAAGAAATGTTGCACTTATTTGAGTAAGATAGCTGAATACATACATACATACATACATACACAAAGGTTTTGGGTATGTTGTCCCTCGGACTATTGGAGACTAATGTTTATTTGGACATATTTATGGCTATAGTTCCGCTTTTTGTGCAGATGGAAATATGTGTGGCGGATCGCACGTCTGCGTGAGATTTCGGACACCTCTCCGCTTACTAAATTTAATATCGTCAGCCTTTATGGCGAGAGCAAAACAAAAACTAAGAAACCGCCATTGTGTCGGCGACGCGAACGACAGTTCGCGCCTACCGCCACTCATGAAAATCATTTTGTTTTTATTTCAAAATGTATGTTTATGATAACACCTGTTTCGCTGATGCCTCCGCGATCGGTGTCAGTTGAAGCTTGTCGCGCTTTTTGCCAATTTAACGACTATAAAGACGCCCGCATCGCCAGCTAATTTAACCACTGTTCGCCGAATTACGCGTTTCTTTTTTTAACACAAGAAAGTTTCCTATATTTCTTCGATTTTCATACAATATATTTTACTAATTACTTATATAATTATACCCATGGACTGTCATACAAATTTTTTTTTTATATATAGCGTTTAGTTAGTTATAAGATGACACTAGTGACAACAAAATACACCCTCTTATATTTCCAACCAACGCCACAGACTAACCAATTTCAATTTAAAGTTATATTAACGAACATCAAATTGAAGATATGTTAGAGATATATTTAAATCACAGTATGACATTTAAGTGGCACGCAGTACATGTTGTACCGTGTACGAACATTAAAACTGATATTCTTATTAATATACGATTTATTATTGTAATGATTACATTAATATCAAGGTGAATGGAATATTTCATATTTACCTTCTAATAAATCAATCGTATAAATCTTAGTTTATGTCAACTATAATGATGCAGTTGTCAAAGGAGGGCCGCCGCGGCCATGGTCCAGCTTTTTGCATAATTACGTCGATGGAATGTCGTCCCTTCAATATGATAACAAAGAAAGATGACCGACTATATGATTGCAAATATTTATGGCTGTCTGAACTCGAATATTTGGCTTGGACACAGTGAGAACAGACAACTTTTAAAATTTCCTCGTGGTTACATACGTCTCGAGGCTATATCGAAATCTCCACGTACCCGCTTTAATATATAACCTTTACTTCAAAATGAACGTATTGCTATTAAATTAGATATATCTTTAAATAATGAATAATTTCAAGGCACCTGTGATTTAACAAAGATGAAAACACAATCTATCTCGTAAAACATCGCAAACACAGCCCGTGGGTAAACAAATATGTCTATGGAGTCGTTCAAATTGATAAACCACATGAAATCACAGATAGTAAAGCCCTCCTTAGCGTATCCGCGAGTTATATATTATTGTAACACAATCCATAAGAAAACGCTACAATAATCGTACATTTCTCTTGACAATGTTCCTTTGAATATAGAAAGTTAAGGCGAATAGATACAATGTCGAAGATTTGTTTACTCAGCACTATGAGTCGAGTATTGCATGATTACCTCTCTAGATCGACCAATTGAAAAATAGGCTTTCTTACCGGGATATATAAGAAGAAATTACCCTTCATGTGAATGCGATAGCATATCTATTAGGAGATAGCGCATTGACTCACGGACACTTTGCAAGACTAAATTAGTATATACTAAAAAGCCATCGCTCACTATAATATCCCAATCAAAATTGACGTGGGAAATACACTCGTTTGTGACTGTACCCGTTCAGGCTATGCCTATAAATTCTACAATGAAATATAGACACGTTAACATGGTATAAACTTAGATATTGCACATTTCAATCATACATTTACTTAATTTCTAATAAATCTTAATTTCCATTGCAGTAATGTTTAATAAAGGATGATAACCTAACATTTTATTGTACCATAATTTTACTACACAATGCTGAAATTAATTATGATAAATATTTTTATCAATATAATAAAATTATGGTTAATAAAGAAATTTGAATTCAAGACACTCGGCACTGTCGCCCATCGGAAAGAGTTATGTTTTTCTGATATCAACACGAAAATCAACAAAGCTAATTTAAAAGTGTACCAAATGCAACACATACATTTAAAATCTTAAAATATATGTTTAAGAGTATGATAATTAGAGTATTAATTAATCGAGTAACGGCAGTATGTGGGGAAGAGGAGCTGGATGTAGTGTCCGGGTGCGCATACATACATAGAGATTGTGAACGGTATGGCAAGAACCGACTTCCTGTTTTAATTTCTACTTTTTGCAAAATATGTGAGGTCGGATGCCTTATGGAAAGTAAACAGGTTGTACAGTTAATATGTTAGTTTATGACACGATATACTCCATAAAAAAAACTGAACATTAATAGATGAAACTTATTTGACATGTTTTTCTTCGTATAACCTTACCTGTTACAATTAAAATATCGATTTAAAATCGTAAAGCATACTTATTATTTAGTAACATCCCTCTTACGCACACCATCGTTAGTTTTTTATTCAACTATTTTAAGACAACGTATCTGTTTATCACAAATTGGTCTAACTTTTATCGATATTGCGAGTCTTTTAGATTAAAATTATCATTTGAGTTAGTAGAATTGACAAAGTCAACTTTAAGCCTCTACCATTCTTAATTGTAGTGCATTGTTCCATCTTGGCGCAATGGACAGCGTCTGATTTTATAGCGATTGGTTGTGGGTTCGATTTCCATTCGGAGAAATGATGCTATTTAATCATTTTCTTTTCTCGTGCTTTGGTGAACAAGACAAAACGCGGCGTTGAAGTCCGCCACTAAAACGTCAACGTCTTAAATTAGAGCGGAAAGTAAAGAACTAAAACTGAAAAAAATCCTTCTTAATTATATAAGAATTATTTAAAGCTATTTTTACCAAGTAATTTACTAGCCTACATACAATTCGTGCATTTACCAGCATATAAATTTACATAAATACATAAAAAAAGAAACAGAATTTCAAATCCTTCTCGAAATAAAAATATATCCTCACCTTATTACTTTTACTAAGTAAGTAGCTACAATAGAGTTTATAATGCAGATTGCGTTATTATGCGTTCAGAACAGAACGTATAAAAGTCGAAGGAATCATGATTGTATTTTCTTATAAAGTGCCTGCGCATTGCTTGCAAAATTGACATCCAAATCAGATTAATCCAATCAATGGAAATTTATGACGCACCCAAGAGCGACCGCGCTCCATGCCATTGAGAGATCCGCAGCCTCCGCTAATCAGTTCCAAACTTAGGAACAGCATCCTGTCTTCCATTTAGTTTTTTTTTTAAATATCCTTTTAGCGTAGATAAAGAACTCATTGCTGGCTGCTATTTATAAGTTACACAAATATTGTTTGCTTTTAATTTAAATTTATTAATAGAACTAAAATATACACTATTTTTTTTATATGTAATATATAAATAAGAATTATACGCATAATTAATTAAAACTATTTTCTATTTTGCCACCAATCATGGTTTTACGTAGAAGTAGTCATAGGTTTACTATAAACTTGTACAGTAATTAAGAAGACGTGCTGTCTTTCCAAGTTTTTGATTTATATGTCTACTGTCGATCCAAGATGACACTAAAATATGAGACGACGGCTCATCAAATATTCAGCCTTTTTAGAACATAGAAGCAACCTTTCTAGGTCATTATAACAAAAACGCGATAGTCTATGTTGAAATATGCATTGCAAAACGAAACCTCAAAACTTATATTTCAATCGTGTTTGGATGTTATCTTGTTCTTTTACAGCGCTTGAGTAATCGTGGTAATGGAATTGAAATTTTATTCCTTTTGGCCTTACAACTAGCATATGTACTTAATAGGATTATGTTATTTTAAAAGGTAAGTACCAACATAAATATATTTTTCGTGGGCAGAGAATATCGCCACTTTTAATATTAAATGCATATCATAAAAATCAATACTTATAAGTTACTAACACATATACACCATTTCATAAAAGGCTATCAACTCCGAGATATACATAAGTTTATTTTAAAAAAGTTTTATCTTAAAACAATAAAGTATCTAAATCCCTCTACCATACCACTGTCAATTATATTTTATAGCCAACTTTTATCATGTGATCGGTTAAAAGTATATTTTTATAATTAAACTAATTAGGCTGTAAATTTAGTCTGTATAACTTTTGCACAACAGTTTTAATATTTTAATTATTTGTATGTATTAATTGTATGTAGGTAGGTTAAAGCTATTAAAAAATAAATAAATTATTTTTATTCTTTTTTTTAACATTTATTAATATATTTACATATAAGTCGATTTATAATAAAAAATACTTAATTTATTCCATGTATTACATGTATTTTTATCAATCGACCTTTAAAATATTAACAGATTAAAATAACATTATTAATAATTTTTTCTTAAAAATTTTTTTTCTAAAATCTATGATATATTATATTTTGAAAAAATATAAAAAGGGACGAGTTATTACAAAACGTATAAATAAATATTATCGTGGCCATATTCGTTATGGATTAAGGCCAATGGCCCGCGTTGATACGCGTCAATCCGCGACCATTTACGCGACTGTCTTGCGAGCAACGACGCGTAATTAAAATCAATATTTATGGTCTTATTAGAAGACATAAATAAGAAACGCTGGACATTCCCCCGCTGATGCGTTGACACTCCTTCACTGTCAGATGTGATCATAAACTTAAAATACCCACAGGACTTTTATTGACAGGACTAGACATCAAGTGCCTTGTACGCTATAATTTTATACACAAAGTATCAACATTTTATTTAAACTCAACTAATACTGTGAGAACAGATGCCTAATACGCTATTGCTTTTTTAAAAACATTTGTTAGTCCCAAAGTATGTTTTACGCAAATTTATTGATAACAATATCTAACACAAAAGAAGAAAGGTCATAGCTCTGAAGCAATTCCAAATATTAAACGAGACTATAGGACTTTGTGCACTTCAATCGTACACTATTTAAATCACTATGTACGTCAATGAACTCGAAGAAAACTATAAATAGACAAAAAGATCATGCAAAATACAGGCTTTTATTGTATGTAATTAAGTTTTTAAAAGAATTTCAAGCCTTTGCAAAAAATAATGATTATATTGATACGTGCAATATTTACGACATGAGTGTGTATCTGAGATATCTAGAACATTATAAACGCATGACGGCTGTAAATTTCGCGTCGCTTATTCAATTAAGAGTTCGATTGAATGACATAAAACTTTCGAGAGAGTGCTATAAAGTACTTGGCAATTACAGGTCAAGCAGAGGCTGTCTGCAATGCAACATCAATTTTTTTATGTATTCACATGTTTTATACGCTACTATGCATTAAAATTAGTAAATTAAAAATTCCACCTTAATCATATTAATATATTACTTTTACAATCAATCTACATGTAATAAATGTACTAATTACAGAAATTAATATAAAGAAATTACTTAGATATTTAAGCATACACTAAACACTTAAACGTTGTTTTTGAAATAAATAATTAAAAAAAAAATAATTAAATAAAAAATTATTCTTTAAAGCTTATTTTATTCTTGAAAGAACTAAATCAGGTTGTGGTCTTTGACGCCATCCAGCCGTTTAATCCTATAAACGGCTAAAAGTTAAACTCACTAAAAAGACTGACAGATAGCATTATAAAATCACATATATTTGAGGATTTAATTATTTTTATATTATACGTAAAATTCGATGTGTCAATAAGTTCCGCCGCACACCAGGACATCACAGCAGGTTGATAGGCGTCAACTTATATGTACCTACATACATTCTAGAAAACTTATTTGTTACTTATTATACATATTTTATATATAAACATTATATTTTTCATAATATACGAAGATAAGAATCACGAGTGTTCATTTTTGGCACGAATTTTTGTATGACATTTATCGAACAATTCGACATTATGTTATGACAGTTCTTAGTATCAATAAGATGGATCGAACGATGCTCATTATTATCTTTAATTATGACAGTTTACCATATACGAATGCTTTACTCGATTGCGACTGCGGACGACGCAAAAAGCAGCCGCATCCTGTAATGTACCTATCTACTATACAAAGCAACTTGATATTTGATTTAAAAAACTTAATGTCTTAGATGTTATGTGATAATTGTTATAAAACCCTTGGAAAATACAATAATTAAATTTGATTACGCATTCAGTTTCATTGGAAGTTTTTAAGGTGTCCCAAATTTGTCTTAAAGTGAGCAAGCGAGTTCTTTAATAATTCTTAAATTAAAACGACGTTAGAAAAAGCTTTTTTGAGGTAAAATTTAGCCAAATCAAACTAAACGTCGTGTAGTACATAATTCCTTGGTTATGTTCGACGAAAGCGTGTCGTTAGATGACGCCATCCAGTACGTCTACTCTGTTCAAAAAAGATACGGACGAAATAGAAGTAGGAATATTTTTCTTATTTAAAATAAGAAAAATTATTCTTAAGAAATATAAAGTAGAGACTTAGGAATTCTATGCCTATTAGGAAAAAAATCATATAATTAAAAATAAGTCATGTTTAACGCGCACTACATTGTAGTTGTAATTTTAATATACTAGCTGGGACCATGGCTTCGCCTTCGTGTAAATCAGTGTGTCACAAACACAAACAGTGTGCGTTTGAACCGCGTCCAAACTAAAGTAATTTTTAAATTGAAAATTTTAACTTTAAAGTAGTTATTGTGACATAACTATAAGAGATAGAGACATGCTATCGTAGACTTTTTTGTAGTATTTTTGTAGATCTACAAGTCTCTAGTAAATTAGTTTAGTATATGTTAGTTTAGTTTACGCAGCGCACGCGAGTAAATCTCCCAGCAGGCAAGATTTTATGCTACCACACGACCTCTTCAACAGTAATCGTTATATTTTAG
Source organism: Podotricha telesiphe (assembly GCA_038994665.1). Classification (NCBI taxonomy): domain Eukaryota; kingdom Metazoa; phylum Arthropoda; class Insecta; order Lepidoptera; family Nymphalidae; genus Podotricha; species Podotricha telesiphe. Next base: position 65,801 of record JAOYRR010000031.1, read on the forward strand.
TTAATTTACATAAATACGTAATGTACTATTAACCTGAACCTTTTTCTCAAGAATTGCACTATCTATACTCTCTAGATTTTGAGAAAATCGATCACATACAGACAGACAGCTTTAGGAGAATTTGTTTTATAATATACATATTACGAACGTTCCTGGTTCCATCAGAACTGAAGACTTACTGTCATCTAGTCCTGATATCCACTGGATAATAATTAACAGTCAGTTTTATAAAGTAAGGCTTGCTCTTAACGCCTTGATATTTAGGAGTCCCTAAAACAATCCATTCGATTGGCAGTGGTGAATATTTCCGTAGAAAGAGTGCGCGATGCTTTAACGTTTAAAGGGCTGTATGTAGGCAGCCAATGCAGACCACTTCGAATAAGCTACATATATTTAGAATGGTTTTATATTAATGTATTAAACTAACACACTGTAATAGCAATAAATAAAAAAAAGTGATTTTGAAATGAATCTATTTTTACCGGATTATTCGCGTATAATATTATTTACCAAAAATACACAAAAAACATGTACCGCTTCGTCCTATAGTTAGCCAGATTGATATGCTGATCTTGGTTTGGCGTAGGAATCCGCGAGGAATGTATTTCAATAAAACACAAAAACACCCAAATTTTAATAGAGAAGACGGTTGGATACTTTCTACCACCTGGGAGCCAATACTGAAAACTTTGAAGTCTCAATCCGATCACAGCAGAGAGCAAGCAAGCGAGATATTTGTGGCAGGGCTAAATATATAGATGAACGTACCAGCCCAATACTCTTATTGATATGTAGGTATATATTAAATTAAATAATATGAAGAAAGGAACATAACTAAAATTTCGTACATCACGGCTTAATTCAATGCATGTTAACACAATCTGCATTTTATTTCATATTGTGGTAAACACTTAATTATGTCAGAGATATCTCTTCTTAAACCAAAATACTGAACTAAGAGTACTTGTAGCAATGGACGGCCATGTTTAATTGTGGCTATTAGAACAGATGGCTTATTCATTTGTAGAGCAGTCGGTCGTAGTGCTTATGTCGTAAGCAATTCGTTCCTGTGCGGATGTTATTGTAGCGTTTTGTCTATGCTCCGCTATTTTATTGAGCCGTTTCGTTGTCTGTGCGACAGTGGATAAACGTCTATCCTAATACTTTTGATAAATACTTGTCAATTGATAAAAGATGCTATAATTTTTTTGAAAAAGACATTTAGAAAACGTATAAATTTTTTAATGCAGCGGGATTTGAACCCGCGCCTCTTGAAAACCGTTCCAGGATCAAAACCGTGCGAGGCGCGGGTTCAAATACCGCTGCGTGCATTTTTATACGTTATCTAAATATGTCTTTTTGGATTTCCTAAGTGTGCAATTAACACTAAAAAATGTAATTTTTTTCGAATTTCAATTATTAAAATAATTAACCAGTTACTAACGAAACTATTAAGAAATTAATTAAATTTACATTATTCTATACATATACGATAATAATTATCTATATAAATGATAAAACACATCGATAGTTCGTATGTGTTTATTTTCTTAACATTACCAACGCAACCTACAAGCGTCGATATTGCCATCTAAAAGGCATGGTTTTACATGCCCTTATCACCATGTGACCATTAGCGTGTCCCTAACCGTACCTATTTGAATTCAATTTTGCTCACGTGAGTGGTAAAAATAAATAAAAGAGAACGAAGCCATGATAGGCGGGTTGCGAGTTATAGGTCCCCGTGCGCCGCTGCGGCCACTCAATTTCTCTAATTAATTAACGATCTCGTAGATAAGACTCGCTGACAATCTTATTTGTGGCGAACAAATCTTTTAAACATAAATTTTAACGTACGTACACCAAAGTTGTAAACACTATGCGCTATTACAAGGCTGATAAATATATTCCGTAGGGAATTACATAAATGTAGTAAGTTACCCACGTGCTTCTTTTCCTCTATTTTGCGGAGTAGGAAGAAGTAGCGAAGAAAAGAAGAGAGCGAGATCAATGTCAATAACCTTAGATATCCATCTTAGAGACAAAATCAAAATCTGACTGGGATATTAAAATTATTTTAAGCATAAGTATTATCTTGGCAGTAAGGAAGCTAACAGGAAATATTAGTATATTCAGTTATCTAATATTAAGCCACGAGAGCTTGTATTGAATATTGCTGGAGCACAAAAGACAATCAGGTTCAACGAACCATGAATCAAACGTTCTTGAAATATTGTCTGTATACAATTCATTGAGAATTTGTCACATAAATTAAAGAGCAGTCTCATTAGGCATTTTCCAGACACATTGCACCATTATCACTCATGTTGGTCAATAAACAACTAAAACAAAATGTAAATGAATGGAGTCGTGCCCTATGATAAAAAAGATTGCCTAATGAACTAGAATAGTATGTGGAAATTATAAAACAATACTCATGGAAGTAGTTTAAATCGTATTCCATTATTCTATGGGAATAATAAAAGGACATTGATGTGTCGACAGGATCGGTCACGGATGATAAACATTTAGTCAATTTGTCGGCCGCTGTCCTGTCTACTATCGTTTATTACAACAACATTTTTTGTCTCCCCATTTTCCATCCTCGCCAAGGTATCACAATTTGAGCGGGTATAGTTTTATTGTGGTAATTAAGATATGAACAAGCTTTTAAAGTTAGGGTAGAATCGCTTTGATAACAGAAAAAATTATGACTTTACACTCAACTTGTATGCGGGTTCCTAAGGCAAGATAAATATTTTTGTATATACCTACATATACTAACATTTTTGGGATATATATTAAATATATATGCTTTTTACATTTATTTTTAGCATTTTCCTAGGTTCTAGCTTAAAATTAAACCATAATATAATTAAAAGAGTTATTAAAAACGATATTACCTGTACATAGAAGATATAAAAGACAATATATTATTAGTATTTATCAATATAATAGAGCACAAAACATGATTTTGATCATGATTGATCCGATTTGAATACAGTTTTAATTATTGTATTGTGGTAAGCTTCCCTTAACATTTAGTGTTCATTTCATTGTAATCGGTTCATAAACAAAAGTTACTATTATTCAAATTATAAATTTAAGCAATGTTTGTAATTTAAGTGGGAATAGGGGCAGGTGAAGAAACGAAATAGTATAGTCGTGTAGCTTACACAGGCAAAACCGTGAGGGGGTCACTAGATTTAAATATAAAATACATTTTCATGAAATAACATAAGCGTTAATAAAATAATAAAATAAAGTGCATTTGAACATTACGTAAACAGCCAGTGCAAGAGCTGATTTAATTTTTTAACCACGTAACAATTTTGAATGATTGATTAAATAACGATTACATTACAATATACAATAATATACGTTTTCATGATACTAAGAATAGAGAATTTACAGTGACGACCGTGGGAATACTATAGTCGCTATACGATGGCACAAATATATATTTTCCTTCATTAAAATAATACACGTGTAACTTCTCAACGGTTGTTCAGTATTGAAATGCAAAGAATGAAATTAGCTAGAGTGGGGAGCCACAAAACTAAGACACGAATACCATATCATCACAATTTATTGCTTGCCTATCAGAGCAGCATTGCAAACAGCTATTTGACCGACCTCTTACCGGTAAAACACAATATTTAAACGTGACATCGCACAAGTTTAAGTTATTGTCTAGATAAAAGGTTAAGTGAGCTTACTTACTTTCTCATTTATTAAACTATATTTAACATATAACTATATTTAACATAATATAATATAAATTTAATTGTATTGGTATATACGAACTCAAGATTTCGTTTTTGAAAATTTTCTATTTCTTCCTCCTAGCTATCATCGCTTAGCTATTTTTGACATTAGGTACTGAGGGTCAGCTCCAACTGATGTGATCACTGGAATAATTAAAATCTAAAGAATCAAATGTAGGAAAATAAAGGATATTGCAATTCACTCCACAATAAACCTCGCTAATGCACCTAATGCCATCAGCGTATAATGGGACATGCGAGCAACTAGCAACTTTCAATTGCACAGTAAATTACAGCCTAAGAATTGCAAAGCGGTTATTTATTCTAATACAAAGCGCACAATGCCACGAATTCATATGATTTGTATAACAATCCGATATACGCACATATCACCACAGTATCCTCGCAGCTCAGTTCCCATGGTTATTGTGGTCGTCGAATAAAAATATAGACGTGACGAAGCAATAGACACAGTGGACAAGACCTGTTTAGACCATTGCCTAAATAAATCAACAAGTAACAACTAATAAAATATTCCTCATACATGGTAATGGTCGTGCAATACAGACGCCGGCTACCGATTCTGTGAAGTCGTTTGGAAAGCAGGCTGTGATTTGCAAGGTCACGCGTATAACACGGATGTTCCCGATATTGAAATGTACAGGCGTGCTTTATTCACCTACATATCAACATATGCAATGAAAAGATCGGAGCCAAGACTCCTTCTCGCTGTCAAAGTGGACCTTATGCGGCCGTTGCAAGCCACCGTTTTACTTGGAGACACTCTTACGTCCGAACGTTGCCCAATGCGACAGCAGTATGAGAAACAAATACTCATATTGAATACGAAGCAGATGAACGGTACGACACTCCGTATGGTAAATTCTGTATTGCGAATTATTAAATTATTTATGCCGCATATCGCGGTGTACCGCCGATCGCTGAACCACAATATCGGGAATCCCTGTTCGCTACTAATGCAATAATTTGGCGTATTTTGCAATCGCGTATTGAATATTGAATAGTTGGTAAATAGTTTATGTTCTCAGCGTGGATTTCGGAGTACGTGCTCCGGCGCGGTGCTGTTCTGATTCGTTGTGAAATTACGCGACATATAGATAACGCGCTAACAAGTGGTCGTTTTAAATAAAACGTTACACCAAGCTGTAACAACGTTTCCATCAGATAACCGAGATAGTCTCATACATATTAACTATTACCTCATTTTATTTATAGTTACTTAGAGTATTTATCTGGATGCTTTCATTTTGTGGCTAAGCATTCGTTTTTTTCTTACAACACTTAATTTTATGTTTCATTGAGCTTGCATTATTAAACCATACCAATAAATCCCTTTAGACTTTAAATTTAAAATAGCAAAACTGTATTTTTAACAATAAAGTTTTAGCTCCGCCACATTCATTCTATATTATTGATGTAAAGACTATTTTGTTAATTTTTGAGTTAAGTTTTATATGTTTGTATATAATTTCAATATATATAGTAAACCCTGAGTATTTGTTATATACAAATTACGATCATAGGATAACTAAGATAAAATATGCAATTGTAAATTCTTATAATATGGACTGTTTGTGTTAAAATTATTCCATGTATTGGCGATTCCGTAAAAGAGGATTCTTCATCTGTAGTGATCGTGTCTTGTTTATTAATCACATTTATGTCGGCAAGTAATTACAAACAAAGAAAATTTTCCATGTCATTCTCTATTTGCATATGCACGTAAACAAAGTTAGAATAAATTTTTTTATAAATTTAAATATAGGAATAGGCGTGGCAAAATGATAAATTTGTATATATGGATTATGAAACGCCTTAGCCTACATACCTACGTTTATAAACTTATTTATTTAATATATGAGCATTTGATATCAATTAAAGTATATTACTACGGCTCGGTTACTTAACATGTGAAGTATTTATATATGCGGGATACAGAAAACGATACTTTATTCAAGTATAAGTACTATTTAAATGATACCTTTACTTTTGTCCATCCTATAAACATGGAGAGGTACAATGTTAATAAACTTGGAAAATAATTTTATATAAACATTATTAGAAAACATTTAAAAAAATTGTCGCAGCGGGATTCGAACCTACGCCTCTTGGAAACCGTCCAAGCGCTCTGATCACTCAGCCATGCGTTCTATATACGATAACGTCATAATACGTATACGCTTAATACAACTTGTTTTTGATGTTAGCATCTCTGTAGAGCGATTTTTATAAATTACCGCTAGCTTCTACGAATAATCGTTTGGTAAGAGAAAATGCTATTTGTTAAATATTTTAACATTTTAAAGCGTTATTCGCCCGCTTAGGAATTTGAAAAACATTATTAGAAAAATTTAAATCCTTCTGTGTTCAAATTTTTATACGTTTTCTAATAATGTTTTTCATTTTTATAAATGTGTGAATAACACTAAAAATGTTAAAATGAGTCTTAATCAATACAATATGAACGGTCTAAATGCGTTTGTTGCATGCTACATAATTGCATGCAAAATGACTTAATTTGACAGCCGAATGGTTTGAATACGATGAATACATAGCTGGCAAATATATTATGTATATCTTTGTAAGGTATTCAGGGTAAAGTACTGTATAAAGTATACAAAAATTTACCTACCCTTTACTTCAAATATACTAATAAAATCATAAATAATACTTTAGTGTGGATAAATAATATTATACCTGATGAGTATTTAATACGCAATATACATGCTATCTACATCTAAATTTATAGTAAAATTGTATTTAACGACCAACCAACGTTAATTCTTAAAACTTGCGCTATGAGTTGACCGTAAAAATCCACGTGACATCATTGACATATGTGATGACTCACATTGACCTAATACAAACATTTTAAAATATATTTGAAATACTTATATAAAAAATCGTATGAATTGGAAAAATGCTTTCCGAGTATATTTATAATCCTTAATAAAATTATTCTGTACTAGCTGTGCCCGCGACTTTGTCCGCGTGGAGATCTTATATCAGCTATTTGCCAGTGAAAGCCCCGTCAAAATCGGTGTAACCGTTCTAGAGATAAGCCGAAACAAACAGACTGACAGACACAAAAATAGCAAAAAATAATATTCTGGTATATGTAGCAAGTATATATATGCATTTAGCATATATATACCATAATATTAATTTATTGACTACAATGGTTCACTATTTTGGCTTAAATGGCTTGAACATAAGATACTTACTTGATATTTTGGTCAATTTAGACAATGTCTTTATAACTGGTAGCCTATGTGTTATTCTGATGTATAAGCTATATTATTGTAAAGTTTCATTAAAATCCATACAGAAGTTTTTACGTGAAAGAGTAACAAACATGCTTACAAACTTTCGCGTTTATAATATTAGTAGGATATATTATTTGTCAATTTAGCCAAATATATTGACTATAAATTTGATCACTGCCTATTCTAAATGATGGTGCACTATGGACAAACAGTGCTTCGGCAATCGTTCATCATCAGTCATCGCGTGACCAGGTAGTGTTGACTTTATAGAGTGCTCGAACAAATTTAAAACACCTCGTTATAACCGACAAGGGTTCCCCCATTATGAGTTATTCCATGATTGACTCAACGATTGACTGAAAACAGCGCAATGACACGCAAAAACTAATGTCTTTAATTATAGCAATACATATAATAATTGATACGAATTATAGATACAAAAATTAAATGATTTAGAGAAACAACTTCACGTAATACAAAAAATAGAACATGGCAGGGTTTCGCAAAGTTAACCCCCAGGCACCCAACGAGACTGGGGATTCGTAATTGAAAAATAAAAGGCCGTAATAATAGAATTTACGTTACGTGCTTTTCAATGACAATTTTTCTGTCTGTGTTTTTGTCAAGAGGTTGAAATTGATTAACATGCGTAAATATGTCTACAATGTATTTTATCCAGAGAAATGTTGTATTTAGATTAAGAATCGTTTTTATATATCGAATATACAATTATCTATAATGTATGCCATTGTAGCGCATTGGAGGATGCCTGAGTGAGCACAATGGTTGTGAATTCAAAAAAATATATGCTAGTCATAGATAAAAAAATTAAAACTAAACCAATTCATCTGTTTATTTAGTATTTTAAAGATCGTAACAGATAACTAAAAACAGTAAAGCTCTTTATAATCTTTGAAACTGAGTTACATAAAATTTACATTTAAAATAATAAAGTTTTCACGATGTTCTTACTGTATAAACTCTTTAGTCAAGTATAACCGTGGTAGGAAGCCAAATAAAGCGTAAACACATGCAAGAAATACCGCAGCGAGGCGCCCAAACATTTGTTTGCCGATATTACTCTATACAGTAGAATTGTTTCGTGCTCTGTTCGACATTTCCGTACAATACACCGGTCAGGCGTCGCTGAGCTAGTTAGCGGAGATGTAAATATGCGCCGGCACAGGACCAAGGGTCGCTGCATCTGCCCACATTGTACACAAAGGCGTTTATTAAATTGTACATTAAATATGTATTTAGTAAAACCCAACGTAAATAAAGCAGTTTACGTATTATAAAGTAGTATTGAAATTTTATTTTGCTATAAATCGGCTTAAAGGTCGATTGAAAAATTGTATACTATTCTATGGCTTGAAGGGTATCGTATTTCGAGATTGTTTATTGTTTAAGAGTATTAATATTAATTTAGTTTCAGACTCTTATACAAATTATAGATAAAAAATCAGCATGTAGCTGATAAGGATAAAAAATATGAAAAATAGACATTTTTTAAAAAAATAAGCAGTAACTATGGCATAAATACGAAGTTCACAATATTTCACGATAAATCATTACATAGGTCAGATTTAAATATAACTTACGAGAAATATCGAACCTTTCACAGGAGTAATAACAAGTTGAATAATGAAAATCTGCTACATTTGACTGGTGACATTTGATTCATAAACAACTATAATAAATCTATACAAAAGTCAACGATTCAATTAACAGTACCTATTGTGTGTCAGTAATAAAATACACACATACATAAGGTGATAGTAATACTGTTGCTTAATGTAAATGTTAAGAATTCTTTAAATAATATTAACAAACGCTATTGTCGCCATCACGACGCAGTTAAAATTCTGACAAAACAAAATGGTTCGGGATTTTAATCCCACTCAAGAGTATATAATATTTTTTAGCTAGAGTCTAATGCTTATTACAGCCTTTTCCGCCAGACAGTCAGAAAGAACCTAGTGTAAATTAATGACATTTTAATTGTTGTTATATTAATTTTCTTTAAGAGTATTTAGGAATGATATGCCTGTAATTAGTACTAGTTTCAGAACCAGAACTATAAATATATTATTTAATTTTATAAAATATTACTTTGTACTGTTGGAGTGTCCAATAAATAAATAAATAGTGTCAAGACACTCCATAGTGTATTTTCCACTTGAAATCAAAATATTACATGTAAAATTGCGAAACTGAACGGCAATGAAAATAATGGGGATTAAGCTCACCGCTTATCACTCTTCCAGGCGCTTTTCCACTGCGCCATGATGGAGTCATTAATATTTATTATTTTCCTCTCTCAAAAATTTACCTATTCCACAAAATTAATGAGCGAAAAAATATTTGTTGTATTTGTTAAATGTATTTTTCAAAACGCATAGATTATTATAAACGTCAAAATTAGGAGTTTTAGATAGCGTGTTTTCATTGTTCGAAAGAAACGATCATCACTTTCATAAACATATTCGTAGGGAGTTAATTCTTTATAATAGGATTCTGTCTACTTAAACAATCTTAAATTAATAGGTAAATCCTGGTATATAAGTATGTATGTATGTATATATGTGATATGTAATACAACGAAATGTCAATAGCGCGTTTGTTGACCCGCTTTTTCGAGCTACTCGCGACATTTCACGGTAATTGTAAGTTACCATATATATTAAAGTTGAATTTACTATTTTCAATATATTTTTTATACCAATATAATATTGCTTTAAATTTAAAAAATATTTGTACTTTAGTGACTTATTTCACATGCATAGATCCACTTGGCTAATCTTCTAAAATGAGGAATAAGTATTCTATATAAATATTATTGTGAGTAATTTCAACAATCTTTATTGTTACGAAATGTAAGAATTTTCACTTTCAAAAAGAAAGATCGAAGAAGAGGTTCTATTTGTTCCATGTAAAATTATGTATCTATTTATCGTAATTAACAAAAAAATGTGCATGTCTGTGGGTCGGCCCGCGGGGTAAACTCCAAATCGGAGAAATATTGAAAATATTTTCATTTCCTCGATCTGGTTAGGTACCAGCATTGTATTTGCAAATTACTTCAAATAGGCAGGTAGATGTGGATTTTATAACTTTATGCTTACGTTAGCTGAATTATTTTTATTAAAATAACTTTTGTTATTTTAAGTTTGAGTTTAAGACAAATTAAGTTATTATTTTTTATTAAAATAATAACTTAATTTACTCATATACAATTTTGTAACAAATTTTATATGTAACGGTTTTATAAAAATGGATTATTTAAATACTTTACACTTTCTATCAAGTAGTTCGAGCTTACGTCATTAGTTTAAAAATGACTTGTTTCAAAGTAATGAATATAGTAGTAGGTATCAATTTATCTTCAGCATCACCGTTTTTCCGCATAGCTGGATAGGTAGAGAGATACAAGTGTCAAGGTTCTCCCTTCTCCACTTTCCGCCCGAATCTGACACATTGCGTTTCGAGTGAAACTCAATGACGTGCTTTGTCTCGTAACTAGAACGGGACATGAACATAAATGAAATATAATCATTCCCCCCAGTGGGAATCGAACCCAAAACTATTGCGTTTACAATCAGATTGTCACACTGCGTATAAGTTTATCAATACAAAATTAATTGTAATCATTCAGTTACTTATACATTAGCTTTAAAGTATGAAAAAAAATACATGTATATATTACCATTACTTTTATAAACTTATAATTTAAATTGTAAACTTTTAATATTATTTTTTAATATTACTTTAAGAATTCACTGTATGTAATAAAATCACTTACAAATATAAATAATTATTCATTATTTTGACTACAAAGGTATATATATACTATGTAACCTTCGTTCACGTCAAAAGTCACTTTATCATCTTTCCTGATCACAAAAGAAGACGACACTGGCCACTGACTACAATAAATAAATATGCATTTCCATACTCAAGTGTGCCCACGGAGAGAGCCGGGTCGCCTTCACGAGAGAACACCGACACCTCCTTGATCTATGACTTCTTATTATTTGAATGAGATCTATTGATGCGAGGTGTGGAACTCACAGTCCGATCCAACGACAATCATTTTGTTCGCATTGAACGACCGCTTTTGAACTAACTTGACGTTACAATGGCGGCCAGTGACGGCAATGATTTAAAATCTGTTAACAGGACGCTTTTCTTTTTAACGATCCGTATACAATTTCCATAAATGGTTTTCCAGATGATCTGAGTATGCGAATGCATTACACGTAATAAGGTATAACAGGGTCAGGGTGACGTACAAAATTAAATGTGTATCTGATAGAAATACATACTCTCGATGGGGTTTCAACCGGACATTGTTGCAAGGGATTATACATGATGAAACTGAAATCCCCGCCCTAATGAGGTTCTTGTTCATTGCTCCCCGTATTATCTCCAGTAATTATCTGTTACTCCCTACTATTGTGAATGGCGGATCATCAAGATGTCAATTAATGTTCAATACAGACATTCAGTGGTCTTGATACTTTGCTATAATTTATTTGAAATGCATAAGAACCATAGAGCCTAAATAATTTGAAACTTACTAAAAGATAAGTTATACGTTTTTCAAAAAAAAAACGCATTTGTTTTTTTTTAAATATACTTCTGCTATTTACATAAACTCTTAAAGTTAACTTAATATCTTTTTCACAACAATATCAAACATAATAATTAAATAATAAAATGTAAGAAATACATCCATCTATACTTAAATTTGTTGTATTTAATTGATAAAAAGTAAATAGTAGTATCTTGTACTCCGAGATGTGGGTCGCAGTAACCAACAAGATTGGCAGTGCCAATCATCAATGATAAAATAATGGCTCCACTGCAGGAAGCGCATTTCGCAACGCCCGCGCCCGCGCCCGCGCATACGGGCTTTTAATCAACACTTTATTGTTTAATGACCCCTCGTCCAACTCGTAAATTAAAAGGGTGACGGCTCAAATCCTATCGACGAATGCGTAATATGTGAACGGATTTGTACTAAATATTTGATGATAGATAATAGCACTAGAGGTATTTTAGTTTTTACTCTTTCTTCTTTCTAAATCTTTATTACACATATTGTTGTGAATAATATATTCAGATCGACATAATAAAATCAAAATATGTATCACGAAAACGAAAAGTGCTTTAAAATTCAAGATACTTTAATTAACTAATGGTATTTTAAAATATGTTGTGTATACTAATATTCAATATAGACAAGTAGTAGCTAATGCTAATTTATAATTTATATCATTTTTGTGGTCCAAAGTAATAATGTATTATAAGAGTTTATTTGATTATCATCTCTGGGTATCTGCACTGTAACTAAGCTTCACATAGAAGTTTTAGAAGTTAAAGTTTTTTTTTTCTGTATTTTTTCATGTATAAATATAATAAGGCCCCAATTTGACATTTGAATTTACAACCATCGCGTTTATTCAAATTTTTGATATGATAAAGCACAATTGCGTTTTGTAAAATTACAAAGCACTAACATTTTAACTAAAAAGTAAAATTCAATAAAGCCCACGTTCGGTAGCAAGGTAATTACAATATACTTATAATGTTACTCAGCGCCACTTGACGGTAAGTGTTATTAGTGAATATGATTGGAGATTAAAGTAAGTCGAGTGCGGACGGCGCAGGTAAGCCGTGAGCGTCGCGTGCGCCCTGCCTGAATAAACGCCTTATACTTTGTTATTAAAAAACTATAGAGATTACACAGTATGTTAATAATTATTTTGTACAATGCCCCTATATATATATATATATATTATTTGAACATGCAATTTTAATTTCATGAACAATATTCAGCGTATTTTGAAGTTTAAGGTCATCAAGACGTATCTTGGCGTAATTTATCATCAAATAAAAATTTTATCAATATTATTTACTTATAGTAGTGCTATTTGTTTCTTTGTTCAAGTAATAATTTACTTTATTGTTTGATTTTGTTATACAATTATTTCTCATAACCAAACGTATATAAAATAACCTTATCTTAACTTCATACTAATAAATTATTACAAAATATTTGTGCTGCGTAAAAAGCATGTCTACCTTTTAACATAAATGCTACTCTACAGTTTCTTCACATAGTATTAAAGGCATTTGATCCCTGACTTTTAATGCTTCACCCCAGCATTAAAATTATGTGTATATTTGTATCACGCTAGCGATTGTAGGGCCTCAACAGCAACACACGGTGAAACAAACACCGCGCGCCAAGGTCTTCACCGATACTCATTACTTTATTATTTATATACATTTATATATGAACATACATATGTATGAGTTACCGATCATAATTTATTATCATTAAAATATTTTACACGTACACACAAAACATTCCCATCACTATATAACTTATTACTGACATTGAAATCGAAGTGAATACCTACATTATTTTCAAAAAGCCAATCTCATACTTATATTTACTAATATCAAGAATAACAATAAGCCTCTGGCGCTAATCACCCGAAACTTGATATCATTAATTAGGAGATTCCTAAATTATTACGCTAGCAAAATTCTTAATTATATATCTTAAATTTCTAAGTAAAATATAGCCTTAAGCTTTGTTGGCGCGGGCAAATAATATGTTTGTAAACAACGAAATTTTACCGTTAGCGCTAATTATACTTTTTGATACCATTCTACCCGAGTTGTGATAAAGGCTTGATCGTTTAATTCGTTATTAGTATCAAAATTATGCAAATTTTAAATAATTTTAAGAAAAAAAAATACATTTTAATAATAGCAGGCATTTAAAGTCAATAATTAAAATTAACACTTTTCATAGAGCTTCAGTTAAACGCTTAGATAATGCGTTAAAAGAGAAGCTCATCACCCCTCCAATTTAATGGAGAACGACGGTGTTCATTTGGAGTTATTAATCTAATAAATGAGGGAGTTCGGGTGTCGCGTCAGGTGCGTGGCGCGTGCCGCGATGACACCGCGCTGACATGTTACACTTTAAAATATCACATTTATTAATCCATGAACAATGCGCACGTAATCGTTAACATGGCCTAGGAAAACGAAATAAAAAATTACCAAACGCAGATGCAAACTCTTTTACGTATTCATAAATAGCTCTTATCTATGTTCCTAACACTCTAAGCGCGCAAAGAAATGTAAATTTCTAAAGGACTACATTTAAAACAGGTGAAACACAAAGAATCACACACTTTAATTTATATGTCTGGCATGCTTCAATGAAATTAATGTGGATTTGTAAGAAACAACCAAGACTTCTTTCATAAAAATTTAATACTCTAATTTATCCCTCCGGCTTGCTCTCCGCGCGAGTAATTACAGTAAAAGGTCTTAAGCATGAATGTTATGACGGCGTTTATGAATCGTATTTCTGAGTAGGTATAACGATTCATTCACGCTTCCTTTTTCGGCATCTGAATGCTCTCCACACAATAAATTTTAGGTCGAAAAGATCTTTTATGAATTCCAGACAAACCGCTTTCTTTGAAAAAATTAATTTCGTTTTTAACACACAATTAAGATTAATTAATAGCCACAAGAATCTTCATCGCGCATGCACCGTTACATTAAACGACATGAGCTTAAAAACCCAAAATCTGAGGACATTTTGTATACTTTTGTCATGTTTTTTCTTATGCTGACATTTCGATGAACCAAATTAATTTCGGAATTCAATTGAATTACTGATAGGTTGCTTACGTACGACGAGCCTTAACATTTGACATAATGATATTTCGAAGGGAAGAAGTCGAATTTAATAGCGAGTTAAATGATACGTGCCCTGATTGGAAAATGTATGCTTATTCAGGTCGACGAGGCCTCACCCTCCCGGCCTTCACACGGCTGATTTGAAATGAATGGTAATAATGCCCGAGAATCCTGCTCGCATCGTTTTGTATGATTATTCCGAATTAATTATTTGTCGGAATTTTGCTGGCTAATTTTTCGGAACAGGATTTTTCCGCTTTGACTGACGTAGTAATTCCAGCTCGTCATGGGGTGAAAGGCGTATCTTTTGTGCGTAATATTACCCTTTTCTTTAAAACATAACTACCGACTAAAAGTTTGTTTCATAAATATTTTTCTATTCGTATCATATCACGTATGCTCTTGTATTTTTGTTTTTTTTTTATTCGTTATTATATGTATATTTATTATTATGCGATACCGATACATATCAAGTGTGTCAATACATTTATAGGAAACGATAAAAAACATACCGATTTCAGCAAGGGTAGACCCCTATTTCACTTTTACGGTGGACATTATAAAAGGCACATGATCGATTTATCAAAGCACGTTCCCATATCTAACTTATAAAAAGCTAGTAGTTTTGCTACAGAATCATGTCACAACGGTCCCGAGGGCCGTCTGATGCGAATATCAAATCGCTGCCACCCTCGCACTAAATAATACTCATCCATTAGACGAGAGGGAAAAACGACACCTATGTCCATCATGCTACGTACATCTACTGTCAATACTTATGATAGGGGTTTTAAAAAAAAACAAACAAGTACTACAACGTACATAACGATTTTTTCTCTTCACGTGTTTCTCACGTATAGGCAGAGAGGATATAGTGTTAAAGCCCTCCGTTCTGTATGTAGTGTATTGGACACAACACCACGTTTCATCTCACCATACGGGTGAATTACGTAAATTTAATATTGTAGATGCCTTAGTTCGAGCCAACAATCAGCGACTCGACAGTCAGACTTCCCACCTGAGCCACAATAGAGTCAAAATGTATTCACATTTATTATCAGGCAATAGGCGAAAAACATACTTTTAGAAAACATTATATTGAGGCAACAGTATATAGACAATATTTGAGGCGCGCGTTCAAATCACGCTGCGTTCAAATATTTATACGTTTTCTAAAAATATGTTTTTCCATATCCTAAGTGTATGAATAACACTTTAAAAAACAATTTAGAAATAGTGGAGAAGATGTTTTATTAATATTTTGCTGTCACAAATATTTCATTTTGAAAAATACAATAGTTAACGAGAAAATAATAACACCTAATTTAGTATATGTATTGCTTTACTTTCTTCATTAACTGGCTGTTTGGCTTTCTCATATTTAGCATCTGAAAATCACTCGTAACAAGAAGGTCAAGGGATGATTTTTGTTTGGCAATAATTGGTCTTTGTAGCAGAGCTGGACTCTCCCAAGGGGCCTGAGCGGGCATTCTGACGACTGAACTAAGTAGAAAGATAGAACAGACTTAAGCGGGCCAATTATCCCGTATTGGATTTATTGGTAATCTCTGCACGAATGGGCGCGAGGGTGCGAAGCGGCCCAACTTTTGATGATGCCTCTATCGGTATTATGAACAAAGTTGCAATTTTTATGTAAGAGGATTTATTGTTTGCTTTTCTCTTGTTTTGCCCTCGATTGTGTGCAGACAGATAAAAGGAAGCTAGCGTTTCATTACCTATGATTCAATCTTTTACCAAACAATACCAGTGGATTAGATGCTTATATCATTTTATCCCATATAAATTAAATTATATAAAAATTGCTATACACTATTCTCTAATGAATTATTGATTTGAGGTCATCGTGGCGTAGTGGGACGTCGGACTGTAGACGCGATTAGTTATCGGTTCGATTGCCGAAAAGAGCACGAACCAGTAGGTATTATTTTAATCAGACATGAAATGTCATAATGATTTTTGTTTCTACTACATTCAATCACACTAATTTTATTCTTCGTATCATATATTTCTACATACATAGTAAGAGTCATCACCGTATGTTATCATATTATAACAATATTTGTGTAAAATATTTAAATACATAAATAATAAATTAAGGTCAACGTGACGCAATGGGGCGTCTGACGCTTAATGTGATAGTGGGTTCGATTCTCATTCGGGTGAATAAATCTATTTAATTTTTTATCATTTCGCCGCTCCATCTGATAAAAGCGCGG
Organism: Podotricha telesiphe; assembly: GCA_038994665.1. Lineage (NCBI taxonomy): Eukaryota > Metazoa > Arthropoda > Insecta > Lepidoptera > Nymphalidae > Podotricha > Podotricha telesiphe. Next base: position 82,826 of record JAOYRR010000031.1, read on the forward strand.
CCTTAAGGTCCGTCCCTCTAGAAGCAATGTCTCGACTTGAGACGACAAATGGAGAACAGAGATTCTTAAAACTGTTTTTTCTGCCTACCTTGCTATGTGGGAAAAAGCATAAATCTAAAAAAAATCATAAAAACATAATAATTAATATCAATAAATAAATAATCACATAAGATAGTAAAGTAAGTAAAATGAACATAGCCCGTAACACTTGATAAACATCTGTTATGAGATCAAAAGAATATATAATACTTAACATCCATAAATATTATAGATAAACGAGGGTCAATCTTTAATAAATATCGACAATCGAAATTTTATTGCATCCATCCCCGTCCCGGCTGACCTACTGTTTGTATAACAGTTGCCATAAAGAAGGGTCATCGTAAGATTTATAAGTTCTGGCCTTGGTGACAAAAGGCCAAAACTTAGAAAAGTGACATGGAGCCCAATATCGTACATTTAGTTTTAACCCAAATATATATTTATTGCTTTGTGAACGGTGATTTAATATACATATTTTGCTTTTTTAAAATTTATTAAATGATTTTTTTTAAATAACAGCGTGAATATCGCGACGTAGAAAATTTTTTTTAAGTTAGAATTAAAATGAATAAACTATTTCAAGGTACTATACTATGTTAATTTTTTAATTGCTTCTGCTGCTTCTTCCTAAAATATTATCAATTTAACAACTTACCACTCGGAACCAAAGATTAAAATTATAGGTAACCATTTTCATGATAAAATATAGTGCGAATGATACTTTTTTTAATAATATTTATGGACGGACGGACCAAATGAATGAAAGATGAGCCACATATGATTTTACATATTGTAGTAATATAATAGTTTTTTTCGATTCCATTAGTTGCCAATATGTGTACTTGTATCCCTAAGACAGTCCAGCTTGTAATTATTTGGCTTTTATAATACAACAACACAATAGTACAATAAACAAATAAAAAATAATACAAAATAAGTAACATTAACAATCCAATATTTTGTAAATCCTAATTATTTAACGGGACCAATATAAATATTTCAATAATTTATATTTGAGGTAACGACTTAGTACTGATACTATTAGAACTTATGTCTTTAATACCGTTAAGTGCTTTAAAATATAATTATTTCATCTTATTATCAAAATTATTTCATATGAAGTTATACTTTTTGTAGGGTTCTGCCTTTTTATTTTTATTTTTAGACTCCCTTTCCAACTTAACTCTATGCCCAAGGCCCGAGTTACCCACGTCATGAAAATGTTTATAGTAAAACAGTTTACCTCAGACGTCGAACTTGACAAAAGAAATTGATATATTGATATAAAAGCATATTTATGTTCTCGGTGTATTGGTAAAAAATCTTAGTGATACGTCATAGCCGTCACTCTCGCATTACGCCACTTGGGTATTGGTAAAAAGTTTCGTCTACAGATGGCCCAAATTGAGTGAACTACAAAGATGTTTATAAAATAAAATAAGTGTATGTATTTGAGATGGATAAATTTTATACACGTTTTAGTTGTTTAGTAAATATAGAGTGTTTTCTTGAAATTATTTAAAATCGAAGATAATAAAGGCCGCGAAGATACATACATATAGTATAGCAAATGTCTACAAATGTGGCCATGGTACAATTTCACTTTATATTTATAAGAAATTGTGTCAAACGACAGACAACAGTTATAACTTTAATATATTGTATGACACATAATTTATTTTTAATTTATTGTATTACACATATTTGGCTTACACATAATTTATATAAAGAAGAAGTTAATAAAACCAATATTAATAATAATAGAGCATTAAAATACATAAAATTTAGAATATAGTAATAAACTACACACACCACTATGTGTTCAATATACATTTTTTTTAACAGTAACACGTTGCTAAGGCAAAGCGTATTTTACGCGTCAATAAGTTCTCCAGTTATTACATATACTTTACAGGGTCCAAGGTATATTAAACACGTCTATTTTATTATATTTGCTATTAAGCCTTTTTGGTATTGTAATGTAGCATTTATGCTTAATTATTATTCTTGTTAGTAAGTAAGTAGTAAAATATAACAGGTACTTTTCAATATTATTCTGTGTTAACATTATGTTTTCTATACATATTATAAAAAAAACAATTAAAAGAGCCATTTCAGCGTTAATTTTAATGTCTAGCAATACCAATATTTTACGAGAGGTAAGAATTTATTTCCTTAATGTTGCCATTAAGCAGGATGTATTGATAATTATATCGTAAGTCCCCGTAGGTATTCAGATCACGATTCGGACGTATCTATAATATACTTTACAAGAGAAATGTTATATTCATGATACATATAATTATAATAATCGTTGAGTAGTATTGAGTTATGAAACAAATAGTCGTTATATTAAATATCCTGCAAAATACGGCAGATGCTTAAAGAAGAATTTCAAAACATTAAAAGACAAGAGGACACTAACTTTGTTTTTAGTAGGTTAAATGTTTATTTATTTTTATGAAAGTTTATTTAAGGTATGCCAGTGTCTGTTGAAACCGTATTAGCTCCAGTTGTACTATCACTATAAGCAGAGGTTTCATTTGTAAATGAGTTGGTGGAATACGGATTTGCTGTATTTGATTCAATGGTGGCATTATCTGCATTGGTTTCTGTTGAATTTGCTATAGATGAGGTATTATTTCCTATCGAGGCATCAGTAAACTGAATATCTTGTCCCGTTGTTGTTTTTGTCAAATCTAATTTAGCCGTCATATTTTTTTGCGCCCACGCGGGTTTCGACGTTGTTGGTGCACCTAATTTCCATCTGGTTATATTACTAATTTTACTTGAATATTTAGATTTCTCCTTTTTAATATAGCAAGTGCAAAAACAATATTTATCTGACGAAGCGACGTCGTAATTCAAATCTAAGCACTTTTGAATGCATAGATAAGTTTTTTCGAATATTTGACACTCCGATGTCTGGTGGAATCCATAACGCAAAAACAACTTTAACGTATCTGTAATAAGGTTAGTAGCATATGAAGTTAATTTATATTTTATAAAATCTATGTTATAAAGTCTTTATTTATAAAGTAAATATAAATGAAAAAAATTAGACATAGTACACGATGGTTGGTTCGATTCCCACTCGGGGACATAGTGACAAGACAAAGCGCGGCGTAGACGTAATATCTCAGATTGGTGTTGAAGGTTGAGAAAGGAGTGTCTTGAAGGTTCTCTGTACCTGGTATGTTGGAAAATACGTAAAAGTGAAAAAATTATAATAATAAAAAAATAAACATCTGTTTTCGTTCCTAATATTTATAATATGAATAATGGTGTGCTTAATAAAAGTATTAAATCAATAAATTGATCATAACATATATTACAAAATTGATATATAAATAAAAACTTGCGACAGATAAAATTCTTAGTAAATAGTTTCTGTAAATTTTTTTTTCAAAGATTTTTAACATGTTAAATTGTTATTCATACACAAATTGAAAAACATTTTTAGAAAACGTATAAAATTTTTAATCGCGGCGCCACGGGATTCGACACTCCTGGAAATAATCCAAGAGGCGCGGGTCTGTATCCCCTTGCGTTCATATTTTTATACGTTTTCTAAAAATGTTTTTAAAAGATGACAAATCATCGCTTCTCTAGATTATTTTTTGTCTTCAACAGCTTCGGAGCCAAGGTGGAAAAATGCCTCCACCTCCCGTCCAAAATATATTATTTTAGGCCTGACTTAACTAAGGTTTTGTTAATAATTATTTTGTAACAATAAGTATTATTCGTAATATTAAGGATAACTTACTATTTGTGATGACACTGCTGCCTGATAATTCCGACGGCGCAAAAACTGCAACACGTTTTTCTTATAATAAATTTAAATTGTATACACACTTCGACTTTTTCTTCCACACTTTTCGACTCTTGTGATATAGCCAAAGACGATAAATCACAATCAAATCGATATTCACTATGTGCTAGGTCCTTACCTCTATCCTAGATATTTCCCTAAATATCTATTGAGATTGCGGGACGAAAAGTACACTGTGTATCTCAATATATGCCTTAAGGGTTTAAGTTCTCTTAATCTCAAAGTTATTATTGTAAATAGGCTGTAGTTCAATTAAATTTTCTGTAAACTCTGACACAGAGACGATCAATTTACATTTTCTTTTATATATCATATATTTTCAATTATTTATTTGTAGTGATGCCAACGTATATATATATATCTTTATAAATAAGTGTATGTCAAACTGAGGGAGTGTGTATTAAAAATTTAAGTAACTTTTTGTAATTATTAATGCATTATACAAAGGCCATCGTGACGCAGTGTAACAGCTATGACTGTAAATACGATGGGTGTGGGTTCGATACCCACTCAGGGGAAATGTATATTTAAATTATTTTAATTTTTAAGCTCTGGTAACCTGACAAAGCGCGGCGTTTAGTTCCGCCACTCAACACGCCATGTCTCGAATTCGGTCGGAAAGTGAAGAATGCAGTGTCTTTCCACTAGGTTCTCTCTGATCCTTTTTTTCTTATTGCATTATTATAAAAAATATTTTATGCACTTCCTCCTTATATGTACTTTAAATATAAATAAACCCAGATAGTTCCCCCAGTGGGATAATTCCCCGAGTTTTGAATATATATTACTATGTTAGGTACTTCAGTGGCGCTAGGGCTTTACAATTATCGTAAGGACCTTGATGTCACATAAATCGTCAGTATAGACGTATACGTTTCGTCGGTAGAAGTGAAAATGTTCCTCGATGAAACTTGGACAGTCGACAATCATACATTGGTAAGTAATGTTTATTGAATATTTTTTTTACTGATTGTAGTCTCAGTACAATTTTTTTTTATCTATGCATTATAGTTTAAATTACACTATTTATTACGTTTCATTGTTGAATGGTGAGATAGTATTTGTTAAAATTATTGCTGTTTCGATACATAACTATACGTCTTCGTGTTGGTATACCGATACCGAAATCATTTAACTAGTTGTTTTTTTTTTATTTTTAGACCATAATATTTATAAACCATGAAGAAATGAAAAAAGTGGTAGCTCGTGTATTGAAACTTGAAGACGCAGGGTCTTGAAAGAAGTACCAGTTGATTGGACCATAATGAGTAAAGCTTTTCTGACAAAAATCTCTAAATAGTTTTGAGACAAGCTAAGCTTTATAAATTGAAAAAGTGTCAAGGAGTGTCTATATTATTTTGATAATTTAAATAATTATAAAGATGGTATTAAATAACAAAGACTGATTAGTTAATTTGATATAAGGTTGTTTTTACTTAAAAAGTCATTGTGGTGCCTCAGACCAGGCAAGTATCCTCCGAAGCATTTTTAACGTTAGGCAATTATCCGCAACAGTAGCCATCTATCCTTTTTTTAGAGGTCAAATAAAACAGGATTTACTCGAATCCGTTATTAGTTAAGTTAACAAAAATAGTTTAATATAATAGATTAAAAACTGGTGTTTTCATGTACATTTTGCATTATTCTTATTCAGAGCATATTTTTTTTATAATAAAACATTTTTATACAGTGCGGCAACTATCCGCCATTTACTATGCCATACTTTATACACTCTCATCCGCATAACAAACGTACAAAGCGGTCATAAGATTTTCATTCATGAGTTAATAAATAGAGAGAACTTAAATCATTTGATAATTATTAACTGATTCATTATTGTTTATATATATATATAATGAAATTATTCACTAACTTAGATTAGATTAGATATGACTTAAAATTAGTTTTGGTGAAATCATTTACATTAAACGCTTACCTATTTTTGATGAATAGTTATGACTTTTGATTAGATGTATTAATTGTATTACAACGTATAGTATACTCAATGTCGTATCCATTATTAAAACTGAAAATATAAATGTATATTGGCACCTCGTATAAATTTATCTGCCATTAAATAGTTTCATTGCTTTAAAATAATTGCTTATCCACGATAAAATCAATAAAAATCACATATTAAATATTTCAAATCCAACTTCGGCGAATCGACAGTGGACAAACGGTTAACGTTTGCCTATTGTCTCAAAATAACATGGAAGGTTTTTAAGAATACTATAATACACATACATTTATATGAGTAATAAAATTAAAAATGCGTCTTGCATATTGTACTTATTTATTATTGTTAATTTTTAATAAAAAACACATTATTTTATATCTCGTTTCATTATTTTAAGGTAAAATAAATTCGCACACTTTTTGACATAAAAATTGCACGCTTTGAACTCCCCACGCCCCAGTACTTAATGCTATATAAGTGCGTGAATTCGATTATCTTCGATAAACAAAAAGAATAATATATATTTTAAAATAAATTAATTTAAAAGATACAGGGAAAGCGATAACAGTAGAATACAAAAATATGAGCATTTGTTATTTTTCTTTATTTGAAATAAATGAGTACGAATAATATTAGGTACTAATAGTCGTTGTTTCACTTCCAGTACCATTTATATTTGTGCTTTGGTTATTACTTCCGTTGTCTGTTACACTTTCAGTTGTAAAAGTATTATTTGTACAATTACTCGGCAAAGAATTTTTATCATCTTTAAATATATCAAGAGCCGAAGTGGTTTCCTCCGAAGGAATTATTACAGTAGGCGGTGACAAAGTTCCCACTACATGATAAAGTTTCGGACTAAATGTTTTAGGTATTTTCATCGTGGTCCCATTTGTCTTCCATTTAAAATATGGTAAATCAGTACTTGTTTTCAATTCGTGACAACTACACTTACATAAGGTATTTAATCTAAATAATTGGTAACCGATGCTTTTGCATGCTGTCATACATTTGAAAGCTTTTACATATTCACCGCATTGGCTGTAAAAACTAAGTCCGTAGTGTTTTCTTAGATCTGTAACTGTTCAAAATATTAGTAACATTTAATGATTCTATTTTATCAAAAATATATTGTTTATTATTAGACGAACCATTACAAAAGCTAATTTTAACGCATATCAAGGCTACCACGAAATACTTCATTTTAGCCTAAAACTCGTAAAACGTGAATTTAATTAAATGCAGTTACAAGTAAACTAATAAACACACTTCATTATACTTTTTACGAGACTATTTCAATAAAACTCGTAATATGTTTATCAAGTACCTACTAAATTCATACATACACACATGAAGCTTTGATTATAGAAAAATATGGCGGTTGGCAGATAGCATCTACCTACAATGTACCTTCACGATTATAATAAATTTCATATAAATAAACCTGCAGCCTGTTTCGAAAATCCTTCGTCTTCGTTTTCTGGCCTGGAACTATCTAAGTTCTAATTAATAAATCAGGAATGTGATAATGGCGGTGCACATCGGACTCTAATTCTCGGAACATCCCACTCTATGGCCACCCAAATGATGATTTCATTATGTGTATGATTTTGATTGATGTATCAAAAGAAGTCCCCAGGCAGCCGAATTCTTTTCATAACGGACATATTTGCTTTGTTTATTACTTGGAACTAATTGATCTGCGGCGCCATAGTTTTTGAGTGCTTTCAAATCCGATTGGAGAATTCAAAGCAATATCTCTAAGCCTCTAAATAAGAATATAGATAGTTCATTTTCTTTTATTTCCGTTATATAAATGAGAATTTAAAAAATATATTTCATTTCATATATATTCATTATTTATTTAAATACAAATGTTTGTATATAAAGAAGGTTAGGCTTATTTGGTTGTTTTTGTTTACGACCAATAATAAAAGAAAGATTCTTGAGAAAGACTGGCTGTCTAAAAAGAAGGTGACAGGTCCCCACAGTTTACGCCAACTACGACACAAATTGCGATATTAAGCACAGAGCGTGATGAAAAAACTCCAACTGAATATAAATAAGGCAGGAGCGCTATAATCAATATAAACGATGCTAAAGAAGATTAGAAAAATCCTATGCGACAAATTCACAAGATTGAGAAAGTATTACTACGCTTGGGTTGTTTTAATTTATCATGTTTTTTTATTTAAAAGTAGTATTAGTTACCTGTTAATATCGTAATAAAGTTTATGTGAGTGCGTAGAACAAGATTTGCTTGGACCGGTTTTTATATATAGTTATATAAATATTGAATCAGTTACAATAGCTTTTGTCTCTTTAAATTTTCGTTACATATTATATTATTAGCGACCCGTTTGCGGTTTCGTCTGCGTAAACTACACGACTTAAATATTTCGTATTTTCATCCTGCCGCGTTCTTACGTAAATCACAAACTTTGCTTAAATTTATAATTTAAATGGGTACAACTTTTTTATTTATAAACCGATTGAAAACAAATAAACAGTAAGTATTAAGCGATGTTTATCATAATACAATAGTCAAACGTTCATTCATTTAAATCGATTAAGCCGTTTCTGAAATTAGCGCATAAATATTGCACAAACGTACATACAAACAGAAAAGAAATAAAAAATTATTGTTTTATATTCTATTCTGTTAATAAACGTCCCCAATTATAATTATTCTCATATATCTTCAATGTGCAGACAGCGATCAGTAACATTTTTATTATATGTTATATACATATATATTAAATCATTAATTATTAATAATTTTCAATATTTTCTTATGGTATATCCACAACACTCCTCACGCTAGACGTTAAAGTTATACGACTCTAAAAAATCGAGTAAAAAATGCAAAGGCGAAATTGAATCTGATTCCGATACATAAATTTTACTTAGACTATTTGTCTCCCTTGGATCAAGCGGGAAAATAAGCCATGTTAATTTAATTTGTTCTTTTGAAACAAAATTACCGACTGCCTTTTAATTGTCTTTTTTGAACTTTTAAAGGTTTGGAAGCAGTGTATATATGTATTGGCTTCTACTTCGTACAATAGATCCATAGTTACCGGCTGCCTCGATGCAATACAAACAGTTGTTCTGATTAACGGCTCTCGAAATGACTAAAAACAACAGATATAACGCTTTTTAATGCATGTTATGTTTACATAAAGATTCTTTGTGTGTGGTGTTTTATTGGTTTTCTGTTCAACCGATTTGTATACGAGAGAAAATAGATTATAGCTAGTTTTTCTTGTTATTAGTGGTCATAAATCATGGCACATCCGTGGTTCTTGATTCTTAAATAAGATCTGAAGAAAACAATAGATTCACTTACATGTATGCTATCAATTTCTTTGTCACAAATTTATATATAATTTTTTGATGTAAAAAAACATTATTAATTTTGAAATTAAACTTCAGGTACTCAACCTGTGACTATGGACTACCGCTAAAGTGTTCGAAACGTCGGGTTTTCTAAAATATATTTTCGAATACTAATAATATATGCAATTAATCCGGTTAAAAGTAGTTACATTTCGAAATGTGTAAAAATAGCGAAAGCCTTATAACATTATTAATGTCGATATTGCCGCATGGCATCGTCTAGAATTACTATCAATACATATAAATTCATTCACTCATTGAGTGACCAACAGACAACGCACAACCGAAACTATTAAACGTAGAAAGCTGAAATTTATTGTGTAAGTTCCTTGGGAATTTAAAAGGAGCACTAACAAATGATTTCCTGAAGGTCCTGCAGGTCGTATACCTTCGGATTCATGAGTTCACACAAACGAAGTTGCGGGCGCAAACAAGTAATTTATATAAAGAAACTAATGTTATTATGAATCATTTATACCTATTTACCGCCTCCTCTGCTAGCTACCAATCCGAACTAATGCTCTGAATTCAAATTTTCCGTATCGCATTAATCCAACAGAGGGTCGTAATAAATTCCATACTATACGCGCGACACGCGTATTAAAATGTACATATAAACATATACTCCCTCGTGTACACCCGCTGGTGGATAGACTTATTAATTAGACGTATTATAAATAAAAATAATTTTATTTCTAATTAAAAATAATATTGATCATATTATACTAACAGTAATACTTTAGAGGACAGCATCTCACTCGTAAAAGCGATGGTTGTGGGTTCCATTCCCATTGTCAGATAAATTATTACAATTAAAAGCGCGACATTGAGTTTTGTCACTCCACACGCAATGCCGTGCACTCGGGCGGAAAGTGGAGAATGAAGTGTCTTTATACTAGTTTCTCTCTGTCTACCTTATTATGCGGGATAAACTATAAAGCTGAAAAAGTTTTTTTTTCGAAACCGTTTTCAGATCTAGAATCCTGTGCCTGTGCAGTGACGCTCTGAGATGGCGTTTTATTATAACAATAATGGAGTCTCATCTCCCAACGGGGTAGTGTATAATTTACTTGACACGTTGTCGAATGCACTTTACAATGTTGCGCATATTGTTTAACGAATAATAAATCTAATAATAGTTTAACGAATAATAAACTATAAGTCACGATTATTTACTTTTTGATCAGATGAGTCAGCCAAAGTCTAGCTTCACACTTTCTGCCCCATAGCAGCAGGTAGTCAGTGAGATCCTAGTGTCAAGACACTCCGTTTTCCACGTTCCGCTCGCGATCGAGACATCGCGTGTTGAGTGGCGAAAATCCTCTCTGTAATCATTCCTCTGAGTTAAATGTCTAGATTTTACACAATATTAATACCTATAGCAAAATAAAATGTACATCATAACTCCTAAGAATGCTGTAATATTGAATCCACTACTATCAAAAATACATTTTATTGCGACAATTTTAATAAAAACCTTATCAATTATATATATATATATATATATATATATCGACCATTTATGTTATTATATACATATCCGTAAATACAGACACTTGTCAAACCATTTTATTTCGCTAAGAACCGATTAATTCATCCAAATTCCAAATCGCACTTATAATTTATTATAACAAAGTCATCCCTTAACGAACGATCATTTATAGATACTCGTAGGTAGGTAGGTACCTATGTATCAAATTACCGCGACTCCCCCTTCCAGCACCCGGCAAGAGCGCTCATTGTTGTCTAACACGGAAAATATTCATTTGAATATTTACTTAACATGGATAATATTTTAATCTTCCCCTTTGAATTATACATTTTCCAACAGAGACAATTTCACGCCTATCTCACATAAACGACTTAACTGTACTTCATAATACAGTTAAATATAGCCGTCGAGTGCTTCAAAAACGTGTAATTAAAGTTACAATTCGCTTGAGCTCGCTGGCAATATCAATTTAACAAGATATTCCTTTTGTTAATATTCGCACACGCTTTATCAAATTCTCCAGCGGGGGTGACAATAAGCCGCTGTAAGTATTCTCTCTGACATATGGATAAAAGCTTTCATTTCACTCTTAGCTCTTTTGAGTGTGATATAGAATTGGATAATGGACATAAGTAAATGGGGTAAGAAATAAATTAAATGAGTATATTATAAAATACAGATATAAAGATCTTTATCATAATAACTATTGATTATTATTATTGCTTTAGCTCATTATAGGAGAATCAAGTATCAATCAATCACCTACAACTATGAATTATTGAACTGAATAAATATTATAATAATCATAATTTCCTTACGTTTCTATCGCTATACGTTATAATTTTTATTTATTAAAAAGCAACTTCGACACATTTGTACGCATAATTCGACTGACTTCATTCACAAAATTAAATTACCCGTTGCAGAGTTCGTGCTAAAACGCCTTTGTTGTGTCAAATTATATCATAATTCTATTGTGAAAACTGTTAACTGTCTCCTCGACGCCCTCCGGATAAAAAATAACTTGAACGGGGTCCTGCTCCTCTGTTTAATAACATAATAGCACAATTCCCTCGCCGCATGATTCAATTTGGATTTCCTCCAGCCTCCCCCTTGCACCGTGCAAGCTAAAAAATGACAACTTCATTATATTCTTCGCTCTTGGGGGTGACTTGTTTGTCGCACGGATTATAATGATTAATTCCGTAAAATATTAATACCCATCGCACCCGATTTGCACACTTGCTAGCTATTCAGACTAATCGAATTTTTAAGCTCCTTATGTTTTGTAGCTTTTAAAATATGTCATAAAAAACGATAAGTGATTTATGTGAACTATATAGAAAATTAATAATAGCACTATGTAAATTTATTTCTATAGAATATATTATAAAAAAAATATTCACGTAATTTTGTATGGTTACGTTTTTATAAAAAATATCATAAACAGGTTCAAAATGCTAGTTCTAACTACCGACGTTCTAACTACATACTCACAATTTAACAACACTTGAAAATGTTTTAAAATAATTAAAATACTATTATTATAGTACCTACTATTGCATACTCAAAAAGTAAGAATGTTTTTTATTGCAAAGACTTTATTAAAAGTATTACATGGGCAGTTTCTTACGGGCTTTTGTCTACGCAAAATAAAAACTTCATTTCTCTCCCCGAGGAATTTAATTTGGAGTAATGGAAGTGTTATATTGACTTAACAGGCCAGAAGCTCCCCTCGCAGTTACAGTTATTAAAATGGAGAAATTTATTATTAGCATTTCACCGTTACACTATTTACATTTTGAATTTATTTTGTGATTCCATTAGTCACAACCTAGTGCATTAATACAATAACGCGAGCCAACTTTAAGGACAAGGCTAAAACGTCGGAATCACAATTAATCACGGACTGTTGTGTAAGTTATCAAACCTTTTCCGTGAATTCATTTACAAGAAATGAAATATATTTAATTCTTAAATATGTACTTTACAACATAGAATTTATTTTCTTGAACATTTATTATTCCTTTTTACCTATGAGTTCATACACCTGCCCGCATAAAATTATTTATTCAAATACGTTTAAAACGCACGGATTTAACGTTATATAATAAATACAATAATATTTATATAATTAATACAAGCGGCAGTGGGCAGACAGTGTCTAACTGTATAGGCGATGGTTGTGGGTTCGACTCCCATTTGAGGGATGGTTATATTTAAATTATTTTCATATCTCCGCTTCGGTGACAAATCCGCATATCAACACACATGCCTCGGATTCCGGCGGAAAGTGGACTCCCTGCGTGCCCTGCTAAGCGGGCAAAAGCCTGAAGCTGAGATTTATACAACCCTCACAAATTAAAATAATTAGTTTACTTATTTTATTTTATAAGAGTAAGATCATTTTTACTAGACTATCTCCAAAGCATAGATAAAAATGGCTTTTTAAGGTACATATTTAACTAAATTGTATAATAATTATGTTAGGTCCATAACTTACTAAGTATCAATCAATCTTCACAATTTATTTGCATAATATGTGTTTAACAAGTTGAAAACAACTGATGCTAACACTGATAGGATCTAAAACATGGAGGGGTAATTTTAAAACGTATAATAAGAAATATGACGCGCCCTGAGTATATCATTTATAGTCCTTTTGTCGCCGAAATTATATTTACAGAAGTGAGCAGACAATTTCACGCTCTCTTCCCCGCGCCCTCGCTTGGACTCTAATCAACGACATGAAATATTAGTGTGGATAATTTTATTTTAACATTGTAATATCTTTGTTTGCTTTTTGTTTTGTTATTTAAGTGTATTTTTAAAATTAATATAATTAGATGTGACGTATGATACCAAGTAAAAGAAATGTTTTCAGTGTTACAAATGTAATTTTGCTTATTTTTAAGCTTCACATATCTCGAGTTTTGCATTATAGATCAAAACGGCTTAATAACACTTTATACAGTTCTCCATGATATATTTCTCAGTTACCTTTGATATATTATTTGGATTGAACATTGAATCTATATTCATAGCCATCGCATACAGACAGGCACAGTTTTAATTATACATTTTCGTAACGTCTCCAGGGATTTACCTATTTACGTAATACTTGATTAGAAAAAATATTCTAATATGAAAATATATACGTTTTGTTCTAAAAAAAATAAAATTACATACTCATACTGTTACATTTATCCATTCCATACTATTATAGCATTCAAGGGTCGATCAATAAAGGGTGAGCGTACAGATGAGCGTGAAAGATTGTCCACATGTTCGATCACACCCCATGCGATTCGATCTTAGCGGCTATCTGGCCTATGCATCAAATTAATAACCTCTGTCCTTTCCGCTACATTATCTAATACGTCAACAGTTTTCACGCGTCCTCGTTGATCGTGATAAAACAAAAACAATTATAAACAAAGCGTTTTATTGATAAATGTTCAAATGTGATTGGAGAAAAGCTCAAAATATATTAAATTTAATATTTCACTTAGCTTATTTCACTTGAACATTTTAAAGTTTTGTACATTTATAATAAATATTAAAAATGTCTATTACTTTCACGCCATTACACTGCTTGTATTATTGCCAAATCATGTTAATATTATTTACAATATAAATACGATTTATCGATGCGATACGAACGCAAAAGAGTCGCGTGTCCTTTTCCTGAAATTGACAAGCAAATAAATTGCGAGATCAAAGCTGGTACTTGGAATAACATCGTATCGAAAGGGGCGGGCCGTATGACATGTCTCTGATCGGAAACGGAAGCAGCGACGAAGGAAGTGATGCAGAGCGGCAGACGAGCCCACTTCCTAGAGTTGCCTTCACTTAACTCAGCAGGGTGTACAAAAATTATCTACACACTTCCGCACATAAGGATTATTGGCTAAACAAAGTAGTGTAATAAAAAATACTTACATTTTGTCACTTTCCGATTTACCTAAAATATTTTATGTTGTAGCACGCTTGCTGTATTTTATCCCAAGTATGTGAATAACACTTAATATTTCGTACGAGCCTATTATTATACATTGTATCAAAATAGTATAAAAATTATTTACAAGTATTGTGCAATTCAATTTAACTAATTATGTTTTTTATATAACACGCACAAACAGTCCCACGAAATATTTTAGCTTTAAATACCTTTATCTAATATATACATATATACTTATTAGTACGTAAAGAAAAATCTTTTAAATTCTTTTTATTTTCATTTTTATATCGTCCTGTTCCCAATATCCTATTTTCGTCAAATTTGTGCAGATCTATACATATAATAAAAATTTAACTGATCGCTGTCTGTACATGGAAGATATATAAAAAAATACATATTTTTCCAATGTGATAGAACCCAAAACAATAATTTTTAATTTTCTTTTCAGTTTTTCTGTGTGTTTGTCTATTTGTTTGTGCACGCTAATCTCAGAAACGGCTTAACTAATTTTATTTTAATCGGTTTATAAATAACACAGTTACAGCCATTTAAATTATAAATTTAAGCAAAGTTTATGATTTACTTGAAAACACCGGCGGGTTTAAGAACGAAATAGTTTAGTCATGCAGTTTAGTCATATAGTTTACGCAGGCGAAGTCGCGAGCACGTCGCTAGTGTTGATGTGGTCAAGAATGTAAAAAATCTATAATTTGTGTCTGTATACTAGGCTCTCTCTGTTCACCGTGTTACTCATAGCACAGTCCCTTTTTTCCTCAGTAAAAAGAGGTGAAGCTAAGAAAAAAAATAAAAAGAAAAACAGGAAAATTATACAATAACCCCACACTCCATTAGTTTGACAAACTCTATTATATAAAGCAACAGTGAATTTCACTGAGTGAAAATAGGCGTCAACGGGGCCACTAATAATAAAAACTATACAATTGTGTATTTTTTTATATTATATAATTATACAATTATACTTAAAATATAGTGCATGACCAATTATATAGCAAACATAATTGATAATTGTTATTATCATAAAATTAGTTTATCAAATACTGATATAAATGATAAGATCGCAACACGAAATTAAATGTGAGTTGAAAACTTAAAACCGCAGCGAACCGGTGCCGTAATAAGCCTGGCCTATCAGGTAAGTCAACTAATTTATGAAGTTAATAGTATTTCTATTGCGTGTTTCAGAATTTAATTTGTTTTGAGTTGGTTATTATTAGGGGCTTTTGATACTCATCAAAAATTTATTGTAAATTACTTCCTTTTTCCGAAAATATTTATTTATTACTTTATGATGATAGCTGTTTTAATAGTACATTCAAAAAATAAATGGAAAAAATATACATTTTCTTGCGTGTGCAAGACACTAGATATTACGGAATAAATGTCTAGATATATATATTTAAACAAAAAAATACATACAGATCCTAAAAAAAATTTATTTCACCTAGATTTGTATATGTTATTATTTAATAAAAAAAGTTTATATCAAATAATGAGAATGTATAATTTGTATCCAACTTCATAATAGTATGTAATTTTTATTTTAGGTTTCAGTGCATATTTATTAAAAAAATATTTATTTTCCAAAAAAATCTTTAATTATTTCGCAAATAACTAAATATAACGCCGTTATTTTCAAAGATAGCCTTAAACTGACCAAATCAAGCAAGCAAGTAATGTCAATGCAGAATTAACAACATCTATCACTGATTTTAAATCATATTCTCTTTTATATTAAAATATTGTAAACCTGAAACATTATCAAAATTACCATAAAAGGGTTGAAAAATTTCCTATAACGTGTTTATTTTAAGATGGGAAGGGATGGGAACGTAAGAATACCTCTTTGAATTCATCCATTTTTTCCTGGTCCTAAATCATATCCTTAAATCTAAGACTTCTTAAGAATTCTATAAATCTGATGACTTCCAGTTCATTTATTTATAAACTAAACGCAGTATTTATGACCTTCTTTATGTTCACCAATTTCAAGAAATCCAGCACATGATCTTGCCATTGGGATTATTTTCATTATTTAAATAAAATAAAGGCACTCTTATATTAATTGCCCCACAACACAATACAGCTAACCACAATAATGTGAAAGAAAACCTTTAACATTTTAAAAGCAGTCTTAAGCGGTCACTGACTAATATTGAATTTGTATAGTTTATATATTCGTTTAGTAATTAAAGATATTTCGAAATCTCATTAATTAATTTGCTTTAGTTACAAAACAATTAGTATCCAGATTTGATTTCGTTAGGATTAACCTACAATAATAATAATAGAAAGATATAAAACAGTAGATAAGAGCCAATTTGAGCTTCAACTTTATAAAGTTGTGTAGAATCATGTAAGAGTATAAAATTTCCTAAAAAACTATACGTAAATTTAAAGCCGTTTAATTAAATTATATGATTTTTTTTCAGCTTCACCCTTTTCTGCCCTAGCAGGTTTATCAGTAAAAATCTAGTGTCAAGGCAAGGTAGTTTCTACCTTCCATCCGAAATCGAAGAAATAAAAATATTTTATATATAATCATTCCCCGAATAGAAATCGAACCCACAACCTATTGCGCGTACAGTCAGTCAGACGCTGCCCCACTGCGGCACGATGGCCAAATTATATGATAATAATAATAATAATAATATGTATGTATATATTACAAAAGACAAACTAGCTACAATATAAAATAAATGTGTAATTTAAAACGTGAGACACCTCGTAAGTTTATAATGGCAATGATTGTTCCCGATGCCTAGGCAAGAGATTGTAGAGAAGGAACAAATTGCGCAACAAGCGCAATGAGCAGAACTGACGGACATGTGATGGTCGGACGCTGTCCATCGAGGCGTCCAACGTATTGCCTGCAGACTGTGTTTATAGCTATTATAACGACACTAAGGTAATTTTATATATACCATCTAATTTATTAAAATGGTTGCTAGTTACATTATTGTCAATGCATTTTTTACAGTGATACAAAAGAATGAGTCAAAATAAAAATATCAAAAAAAATAAATACTAAACAGCAGTGGCGAAGTGTCCTTATAACGCGATTTCCTCTGGCTCACCTTTTGTAAATTACCAATACAATAGAACCCAAAACAATTATTTTAAATTTTCTTCTCTGTTTGTCTGTTTGTTTGTGCACTCTAATCTCAGAAACAGCTTAACCGATTTAAGTGCATTTTGATTATTGTATTGTGGTAAACATTTGGTTCCTTTAACATTTAGTGTTTATTTCATTTCAATCAGTTCATAAACAAAACAGTTACAACCATATAAATTATAAATTTAAGCAAAGTTTGTGAGTTAAGTGACCACACAGGCGGGCAATAAAACTAAATAGTTTAGTCATGTAATGTACGCAGGCGAAGCCGCGAGAGGGTTGCTAGTAATAAATAAATAAGTACAATTATATAATACTCAAAAGAACACTATTTTAATCTGTTTTAATTAATACAAGACAATTTCGATTAAAAATATTTTTACTTTTAAAGCTGGCTCACCTCTACAAAAATTTACAACTTTGCTACTGTTAGGCACGTCATCTTGGTCATCCTAATAAGGATCCTAACGAAGTTCATAAAAACATTGTATTTTCATTGGATCTGGGTTGTTTTGACGTAAATCGAACGGCAAAATATGGACCAAAATAGCGCCATAACGAGATATTCTCACACCGATAGACAGATACTGTTTATCGGTAGAAATTTTAAATAAAAAATCATTGCGAAAACAATAGGAACGTATATGAACTCAAAATTACTATTTAATCAGTATCTATTAAAAAAAATCCTTGCCAAAGACAAAAAAAAAATGTTTTGTTTATATTATTTTGTTATACATGTATGTATGTATGTAATTCTAAACGATTGAACAACATCGGAGGCAATGCCGTTTTAGAAAAAATATTCTAATTAATATCTTTAGATAACTCCTGTTTTTATGATAAACTTTAACAAAATGGGCATATTTAGGGTATCATGATATAAATTGATATATTACAATGAGATGATTATTTATAGTTTCACACAATCTAGTGTCAAAACACTTTCCGTCCAAACGAAATTCTCCAATTGAGGAGCGAACCTACAGCCATTGCGTTTAAAGTCAGGCCCTCGGACACTGCGCAACGACTGCCTTACTAATACACTAACACTTAAAACTATTATTGTTGAACGTTATTAACTAAAAGCAATATTATAACAATGTTACTATTTTGATTACTTTAATAGATTCTAAGAAATCATCATCAGTAGAACCGCAAACGCGTAAAACGTAAGTTCAAATAGATTTTTTATTTTCACTATAATAGAATTTAAATGGCAGTAAAGGATATTTCCTTTTTACAATTCCTAGCCCGTTTGGTTGCGATCTCTTTCTTAAGTCACGACGGTTAATTATATTTATACATTATTCCTGGGTGACCTCGATCCTGATACAAGAAATAGTAATTGTGCATTTGTTAGCGCTTAAATATGAGCATAAAAAAATATATATATTATTGTCGTCATGAATCAGGAGCTGTCTGAATATATCAGATAGTTGTTGGTTCAAATGCCGGTAATGTTGTTCGATGTCTTCTTAGATTGAATATCTTTGAATTTGGATATATTTGTTCTTATATATATAAATTCAAAATGTATATTTGTTGTGTTTATCATATTAAACATATAATCACTAGTACATATAAAGTTACGCACATTATCTTTCATATGATTTTTTTCTTTAATATGTAGAATATACTTTTAATATAACTAAAAAAGTAATAGCCAAAAAAACTATTTTTAATTTACTTACTTAATATAAAGAATTTAACATGAAACTTTTCCATAATGAAGCACTCACGATTCACGCTCTATAAAAGGTCCTTAGAATGTGGATATTATTAGACATGGTATCACGCTGGTTGTTCTCACAGATTGTGTATGGAAATATCGAGTCTATTAATAAGCAATGTATGTATATAACAGACCAGATACTTTTTCTAATAATGAAAAATGCATTTCAATTATAGCATTCTTAAGAACAGGATAATTACTATCAATTGTAAGTTAGTTTTTTAAAAACCACAAAAAAATTATGTGAAAAGTTCAATAGGTACTATATACCTAACTTAACTTAACTTACCTAACTTAAAAATTATGTCCAATATATATTTTTAAATATTGGACATAATTTTTAAAATATGATGCCGGTTACCATTTTTATTATTTATTATTGAATTGCCACACACCTGCATTGTTATGCAGTAGTGTTACTACTCACAACCGTTTTTACTTTCTGCCCCTTTGGAAATAAATTTGTGTACCCAATCAGAAATTATTCGGATCATGCCGAGGAAAGGTCTATTTAATATATGAAAGTTTTATGTCCGATGGAATTAACACCCACAACCATTGTGCGCCACCAAACAAACAAACTCGGCAACGTAAGCTACAAATAATATATAACTTAGTGTTCAATGGATTCCGAAGTTAGAAGTATAGTTAGTAAATATTTAGATATAGATAGATCATAAAATACCACAGTGATGGAGCATCAAGGCAGGAGGATAACGCAAACGCAGTGCACGCGCCTCGCAATCCAATGAGTCTGAAACGGGCGAAACATTCAAATTGCACCGCCCGCGCCTGCCCCTATCAAATGTTGTTTTATAGCTAATTCCCGAATTCGGTTATGGCCTATAAACGATCCGCTAGAATAATTTAAATGCGAACCAACTGGTATAATGTTCGTACTTTACTTGAAATAAGGTATTTGTATGCGAAATGTTTTGAAATAAGATAATTCTTCGATGATTATTTCTTATACTATCATCTTCGTATGCAACTCAAGAAATAACATTATGACTTAAGTAACTTTTCAACTAAGTATTAAGAAAAATGAGTACCGTAATAAAATTTGAAAACATGGCTACTTCATTAGGCTACACGTAAAATACATTAGTTGGTAAATGGTAGGTATTGCCATGGTTTTTACAATTTGAACCGTTAAAATATAATAAACGGCCGACTCTAAATGTTTTCTCTTGTTACCGAGCTAATTTCCAGACGGACATTTCCTTTCATTCAGTATGAGCGATTGTTTATTGGCGGACTTCGCAAGACAATTGAACAAAATTGCTAACTTTAACGGGACTACGTGTCAGTTCAATGCGAATTACCTGTGTTTTCCTTTGCACAGTCTAAATGCTTGTCTGCTTGGGAGCGTTTTGATAAATTTGCATCCTTACTCTTGCCTTTAATTTACATTGAAGCAAACTTCTCTAATTTTTGTAAAGATTAAACAGAATAAATTACTCTTGTTATATTATAATTATAATTATAATTATAATTAAATTTAAATATATATTTAAGTGTTTATATTAAAAGTATTTCATAAGGCACCGTTAGTATTTTTATTAAAAATAAGTGTTCTTTTCGAGAAATAAGTTTAATAAACAAATTGTGTTCCATTAATACAGCAATAAATAGCGTATGATTTGATATACAATCCGACTAACAATGATAGTCGACGTTGAATGATGTTACCATATCCAAATTATCAGATAACGGAAAGCTATTTCGCAACCGAAATTCTATTTGCCGGATTATTGTAGGTGCACATTATCCGGTTATATCTATCGATCGGCGTAACGGTGCCCTAATGGTTGAAATTTAATCACGACAAACCGAATGCCACCCGTTTATGAAGTCGAATGACTAAACACCTTTTTAATACGATTCACACGTTATAGTTAGTTAAGTTTTTGTACCGCCACATTTCACGGTGCGACGTATTGAAGTCTTATTATATGAAATGTGATGCCACATACCGGTTACTGATAGAATCTATTATTATTGATCCACGGTAAAATATTCAATCATGATACTTCGATACACATTTTGACTGCATGTAAAAAAAACACCTTTCTTTCCACTGTTTAAGTAGTCATGTTATGGCTGTCTTGTTAGAATGTCGAAGCGACATTATCTCAATTTACAAAGTAAAATTTTATCTTTCCCTTAATATGAATTAATAAATACATTTTGGTTTAACGAAGTGAGAAAACAAAATAGAAAAAGCAAGAGCACCTTAATTATACATATTACAGGTAGAGCTAGTAGCCTGCGCCTTCATGAGATCTAGTGAGTGCAAAGGGCGTACAAAATCGTGATGTGGCTTTTTAATCGGTTTCACGTTCGTTCCCGCGCCACTTTTTGTATTCGAATTTCTCCCGGTCCGCCAATCTGTATACTGGACGATCTGGACTCCTAGCTCCGTCGACAAATGAAAATATGCTATAAAACTTTAACTTAGAAGCTATTTTATGAAATTAAAGGAATTCTTTTGTGCGGTGTAGCTTCGCGACCAATACTGAAGTAATAAGATAAAGAGGCGGACGCATTTTGTTTAGCAGCAAACTCACTCCAATTTACGCGGCGTTGGGACTATTAGCATAAGTCCAGAGGTAACAGAGCGTGATGTGCGCGCGATTCCCCGGCGCCCGGCACTCGGCGTGACGGTCGCCGCGCCCGCTGCGCCCGCGCCGCCCGTCAGTGTAATTGCAACCGCGCGACACATTTGTTTACTATTGTAAGCCGTGAAGATGCCATCGTATATCGACACTGCGGCTAACTCTCTGGAATTAGCGCGCCCAACACTACTACTTTGTGGCTTTTTACGACATCCTTATGTCGTTGGCGCAGATAAGGTTGTATCTTTGTAATATTGTGACGAAATAAGAGATATTAAACATTAATATATCGTCTTTTGAGTAACTACATAATGTATTATATAATGACATAAGCAATTTGATAGTTTATTGTTAGCCACTATTGAATTTATTGAAAGTTGGACAACAAATATTTTATTGAAAATAAAACAAGTTTTTATTTAAATATGAAGATAAAAGAGCGCCATATGTATAATTACGGCTACCCATGGCAGGGCTGTCTATAGTACAGCTGCAAAATATAATAGTTTATAATAAAAATATATAAAAAGTATTTTTTTAAATGTTATGTATTTAAGTAAATGTTTATTTCATATTTCAATGCAACATATAAATGATTTCCCAGTAATTATTTATTACAATAAAAAAAATATTATAAATACAACTTGTAATCTGAAGTTTATAAGGAAAAAATCCGAAATATAAAGATGAGACCATTAGGCTAACGCTGATTGAGTAAGTACCTACTAAATGTAAGTCCAAACACATAATCCATAATGATGCTCCTGAGTCGACATATTATAAATAAAAAATTACAAGTAATAAAGAAAGCATATAGTTTATTGCTTGTAAGGTAAGGTAAGGTTTATACATTATTATATATTACGATAACCCTACTAGCTCAGAGTAGCGGGGCACGCGCGGACTGGCGAGCTTTCGTTAGAATGTAGCGTCTCAAGCATTTTTCCTACTTTAGATAAGGTAATGACAGTAAAAACAGCCGCTGAGGAAAAACGGTCCGCATAAAAATATTGTATCCTTAGTGCCTATATGCCACAACCATTTCGGAAAATCATACGGAGCGAATAGCAAAATCAAGTCGGTGCACATATTTTGCCATACACAGACACTGCTAACGATTGCAGGGACGATTTTAATGTCACTAATGTGATTCTCGCAATACATACATAAATGTATCGCGATCTTTTTTGCATAAATGATTACGGTATTTTAATAGCAAAGTAAATTTATATTTCGACGTTGTTTATTCCATAACTGACACTTGCCGAGGACTTGTGTGAAACAAAGTGAGATTCTAAAATACTTGCATATTTTCAAGATTATTATTTTTATTAGATCGTTTAATGAAACATTTATTCATATTATAGGTAATTAATTATGAAATAACTTAATAATTCTGTGTGTTTTTTTAATATAAAATCATAAATACACATATAAACATAATTAAATATGATGCGTCAATGATCTTTGACGCAATAGTAGTGCATCTCAGAAATTTGTAATATAAGTAAAAATAAAGCTTTTTAAAAAACATTTGAACGCCGCTAGATTCGGACCCACGCCTCTTGTAAACTTTACAAGCTATGAGTTGTTAGCCAAATGTTTTTCAATTTCCTAAGTGTGCGAATAACACTTTACAATAAACCTTTTATGTAATTATATACAAACTAGGAAACTGGTATGCGATGCAATCCAGTAGCAGCTTACAGCGGGAATTATAATATCATAATGTATTGTTTGATATTCGTCCTGAGTCCGTATAACATGAATAATTTTAATGTTTGTTTACGATGAATCATAAGAAGTATGAGTTACTTGTCGTCGCCGTTATATGCCTTTCAATGCTAAGGTGAGGTAAGAGTTGTAAGAAAGGTCACAAAAAGCGGTACGCATATGTAGAGCCAAAGCGGGCTGCGATCATTAGACCTTTCCCATAATAGCTACGTCCTGAATAGGTAGGTGGTAAAGCGTGCTCGTCTCTCCGGGTCCCATCATCGGTTCATTGGAACTATGTTCATTCATTATAAACACCACCACGACATTTACACACTCATTCAGTGCATTTTTAATATTTATTTTTCAACTAACAATGATGTAAGAAACATTACCTTTATTGCCATATCTTATTTTTAATTTTTACGCAATGCTGATTACGTTATTAATAATAAATTTAAATCAAGATTACTTAAATTAAAAGCTGTTAATTGTTTATATATCTTCTCAAAATAATCTTAAACTCTTGCAATTTTACATTAATGAGTCATGAGTGGATATTACTGTATTATCTAATATATTACAGCTGTTATAATAATATAACTACTTATTTGACTATTCATAACAGTTTATATTTCCATATTTCACTCGTAAATGTATGTAAGAAGACTTATTAATATTTATTTATGAAAGTTAAATATCATACCTAATACCTATTACCTATATACGGTCCGATATGAAAAAGCTATCAACTTTACAATAAAGTCACGACTTATAATAGTTAACCGGTGAACATGTGTTAGTTGGTTAAAATGGAAATAATAATTAGGTAAAACGTAAAAGTGGCGTGAGAACGTGCGGGGTGGGCTCGAGTGGCCAGCATACAAATTGAAAATTGTCAGATCGGTCGATCGGCTCGACCAGTCTCACGGAAGCGTTTACCCTAAGACATAGACTACAAGACATGCATCTATTACCCTTTTAAAAGTTAAAATTGACTGCTCCTTAAATACCGGCCCTACGTAAATGATAACACGGTCTGATTGCGATGCTTTCTCTATAATTTGAATTGGTTTTATGTTTGAATTAAATACTAGTTACGGTAATCTGTTTTGCGTCAGACAATTGTTATAAATAAAACCTTACTTAATTGTATTACGTTATTTTAAAGAACGTTTTTGTTCTTAACAAAGTCCCGTACCTATCTATGTACATGATATCAAAATTATTACGGCCCCACAAATTAATTGAAATAATTTTCGATAAGGCAACCCCAACGTTGTTATACGAAATGAAACTCTACCATTTATCACGAAGTCAGTTTATTATGGCCAATGTGTACACAATTAAAATATCATTTGATATGCTGTCAAAAATAAGTGCAGTCTCGATGCAAGTTAGAGCGAGGGTGTTCTCGAGACAAACAAATGACGTACAGAGAAATGTACTCGCGCACCCCTTGCCGCTAAGCCCTATGCAAAATAAAACACGCGATTGACATCTCTTTGAAATTTATTAAAAATTCACTCGGCTTACACTTTAAACGGAGGGTTAAATGCTGAAGTGAAAGGATTACCTTACATCCAAAATGCCTCCGACTTTATCTTTGTTATTTATAAGTGTTGAGGCAGTGAATACTAAATTAGTTTTTAATATTTACTGTTTATTCAAAACAATTGATAAATTTATATATCCTTATCTCTTTACTTTTTACATCACGAAGGTCCAAATTCATGTTCACATCGTCATCAGATGATGATATAGATATATCACAATATATTATTGAATCCGTAATATCCATTAAATACGTGTTTAAAAAAATTTTTACTACGAAAAAGAAAATAATAAATAAATCTTACAATCATAATATGCACACAATCTTCAACATATAAGATGGCGGGCTATATGTTTATGATGATTAGGCGGTTGCCGAGCAACGGGGGTGGTCAGCGGGCCACTTCCTCATACTCGTACCCACCCCTGTAGACTAGTAATTATTCTCGTTGACCACGTTCACTTTAATGTTACTTTATACTATCTACTGTATTTTATGTGATTTCTCTTTATTTGTTTTTCTATTATTCATTCAATCTAAACTATAATTTTACACTGCCTATCCTACCAACGGTTATGACTTTACATTCAATTACGGGGTATGCACCAATGACAGCGTGTTCTTTTAATTTCCCCTATTTTAATAAGAAAGCGCGTTATTAAAAATAAAAAAAACGTCAACCGTCATCGCCAGTATTATCAAAGAAAGCGATTTTAAGTGGTGAACTGTATGGTAATTCACCATGTTTCTCGATTGCTCGGTAAATATAAATTTAATAACCGTAAATTTGTCGAAGGCATTGTGTGTATGTCCAATAGAATTTTTTTCATTTCTTTTAACACAAGCTTATGTACTTATTATAGCCGTGAAGTATTTAATCGTCATCTTTTCTACAATCCCATTCACTTAGCGAACCATAAGCTAATTAAGAGGAGACACTTAAGAAGAGACACAGTGTCAAGCTGAGTTTTAATGGAGTACGCATTTTTCGATTTTTACCTCATTGGAAGTTTAAAACAAACGAGTTCAATGAGCAAAGATCTTAATCAGATGCCACTTTGAATCCTCATCCGATTCTATTTGAAAGCTAAATGCAAAGCTTTATTATGTGGTAAGGAGCGTTTTTCGTAATAGTCTACCGAATCGTGAGCAGTTTAAGGAGCAACTTCTACTACAATACGTAGGTTCTAAGTAAATAAGATGTTAAAAATATTTAAACTTTAATATGTTATATAACTACCTTATTTGTACACACTTTATATATGTATGTATCTTATGAAAGTTCGTGTTTACATATGAGATTACACAAACTGAATAAGTTCACAAGAAAGCATTTTAATATGAGAGCTTTATAATGTGTACAATACAATAAACTATCAAACTATCAAGAGTGCGTTCAACTCTAACGCGGTACTATTATTAAACGGAATTCGATTTAAAACCGAACCCTCCTCGTCGTTTGTGAAATTGACATTTATTCTTCGTGTTTCATTGTTGCTGCAGTCGTTTCTATCTATTGTTAATTAGCTTAAACGGCCCATGCGCTACACTATGCTAAAATATACCTATCTACAAACGAATTACTCTTTAGCTACTTCAGATGTTTTTTAGCCAACTATTAAATAAATGCGAATTACGAAAATTATTAAAAAGATTTATGATTCGTTATGTATAGCGCTGATGGAGTGTGGCGATATAAGAAACTACATTTCATATTATTGTATAAAACGCGTACATCAGCGCCATCTATTAGTGAATAGTAGCATTGTAAGTAATGTATGTACTAAATTATATTGTATGTAATTAATATAATATAGTACAATATACTATAATATTTAATATAATTCAAGAAATTTAATTAAATTTTAAAGTTTTACGATAACTTTACGGTAACAATCGACTTATCGATACGTGTAATATAAGAGGAGCATTAGTCAGTCATTGGCAATGAAATTACATACGAAAGTTATTTGCCTTCATCGGGCGGGAGTGTCCCGATTAAAGCCGTAAATACTTTGAGATTAATTATCTCGTAAACAGTCGCAGTGGCGCCGCCTCGCGACTTAAATCGCTCACCTACGCCGTGAGCGCGGTACAAATTCAACTTTTCCAATTAAATTTCGTGAGGCATTAATAATTATTTGGGTACATCAATTTGTTTCATCACTGGCTGCTGCCTTTTGAGCATTCGGTATACAAGATACGCTATGTACGAATATGTCTAAAGATAATTACATAATATTTGTGATACATACAAATACCTAATGAGTTTACAAGAACATCCAGAAATATTTGAGTTTAAGTGATATTTAGTTAATAATTAATTGATAATGATTACATTTATAATATAAAATGTCTAAAAACCTTTCTATTATAGGTAAAATACGAATATTTCAATAGGAAGAACCAATTGTAGCAAGTTTACTTCCACCTGCTAATATATTTTTTGAAATTTAAGTACATTTCATATCAAATATAGGTACATTTTATAATTACACATTTAGGCTTTATTATTTATGATTTTGGCTTCTGCCGCGGTTTCACACACACGTGTATTTCAATTTTGTTCGTAACCACCAAACAGTATTCAGGGTTTACGTAGGCTTATACAATACAGAAAAGTCAAGATAACTTAGTCACATTTTTAATTATGACTTTCATTGGACAAAGGACCCGTGGGACAAATCAAAAGCTTTATAAATTTTGGTAAAATTTCTAATTTCACTGAACATGATATCATATATAAACTTAAACTTAGTTATATATTAAATTAAAAACTTCAAAGTCAATAAATCAAGAGTTTAAAGTCTCAAGATAGATCACGGAGATTTACACCACTGCGTGCCGAAGATTGGGAACTTTAGGATTAATTAAATTAAACTTGTAAATGAAATATTAACACTTTAACGTATAAAATGTAATACTGTTAAATTATAATGTGATTATTCAACTCCTCGGCAATTTTGAAAACATCTGGGAAATTGGATTGAAGCAGCGGCAGCGCCACCTTTGAGCGCTTCCGCTTTGTCGGAGGCGCTCGCCACTTCGCACAGTGAAATTAATTTCGTTCGTCTTTATGTAATTTAATTATAAACATTTCAATATGGCGCTTCGGGAATTTGTGCTCGGGCGAAATTTAATAGAAACGTTTGATACTTATCTACTAATACACTTCAGAGATGATTGCACAATTTCAAATGAAATGAACCGTAATGGGATACAATAAAATTGTGAATTTTAATACAAAATTTAACATTTCATTACATAAATAAATATTAAAATGTTTTCCCGATCTGTTTGGATCAACTAGTGGCATTTGGGTATTTTCTCCTTAACGCCTCGGTTCGGATGAAATATAGAGAACGGATGAATGTACATTGTACGTGTACCTGTAACCTGTACCTCTAAAGCAGTGACAACTGATTACTTCATATGTTGTAGGAAATAAGCGATGATTTCAAAAGATAATTATAATTAGAAAAAGAGCAGAAGCTACAAATATCTTTCCATTCCTTTTTTACGTTATTTGTCTACCAAAACATCGATCTAGTACCATCACGTTACAATACATTAATGAACAAATAAATTAATCTCATACACTGATATAGACTATTCAAAAGTTGCAATATAGCTTTAATCTATCAAATGGAAAGTATTATTTATATGAAGTGTACATTTAACAGATGCTATAGAGAGTAGCGTTTGCAATTTTGCTTTAAAACGTTTACGCTCCGACGACGAGAGGCGACATCAAACATACGCGCTGCTTGCAAACCTTTTGCCAGCTTATCTCTCATTCACTATCTGGATCTTCCCAAAACTATCGACAATCCGCCCCATTGTTAGATGTTTATTAAATTTCATTTTGCGTTTATCCAACAACACTTTTGTCGGCTACTTTTTGTAGTTATTTGGGACACTTTACGCTGGATTACCTAGTGACGTCTGCTTTTCTAAAGAATTGATGTCTTTTTGTGCGGGTCCAGTATTAAAGGTTGGCATTGCGCGTATTATGTCATAACAGACGAGCACTCGTCGCATTTGTCCGTTTTTTTGTCACGTTATTTAATTCTAAATTGAATTTTGGGTTGACAATGTCGAACATCCTGCCTTTTATACGTATATTATTTTTAATAGCAATCCAGATATTTAAAAAGTGGAGTGCTTTTATTGTGTATTACGAATCAACTAAAAAGTGTACTCACATAATATTATAGTCTTTTTTTCGATTTACCCCATCTCCCGCATGTAGTGTTTAAGTAGGCAGACAAACACTCTGTCTTCCATTTTTTATCTGCTTTAAAAACATAACGACACTAATAACAGAACCAAGGTATCGGTTTGTTTTAACAATTTTTTTTAAATATCAGTTTTCTACCGAAGACGTCAATATTTTTGGAAGCTCTTTACACCTTGTATTATTACTTATACGTTACGACTGACGACTATACTTTATTCTTAAAATCTTTATAATTGTATTTTATTTCCTTTACTTATTTACACACATTTACATATTATATTAACTTATCTTTCAATAACTATTAAACGAATCTTCAATAACTATTAAGGTTTCGGTATAAAGTAAGAGTTACGCTCTAACATTCCAGCGTCTTCATTCGCCTTTGACAGCACCTACACGTTAAACCAGTAAAGTACTTAATATGCAGTAATAAAATTCATAAGCACCGTTTTCCACAACATATTTGAATTCAATTTAAAGTGAATTATGTATGACGCTATTGGAAAACTATATGCGTAAAGATAAGGAGTTACTTAAACATGCATAGCAGTCGACCTATTATAAGAATCAATTTATGAACACGCATAGCCGAGCGAAAGCTGATGTGTTACGAATATTAATAAGACTAAACAATGCTTTGAAACGGCATCGTAAAGATTTTACTTACATAATTAAAGTATGTACTTATTATTAAAATATCTGTTTCATATGAGACAAAAATTTTAAAAAAATAAAAAATTATATATGTACTATTAATTGTTTTATGTGTAAGTTATTTATATATGTTAACATTTAAAGTTAATAAAAATGATATGCAATATTTTTTTTCATTGAAACACCCAGATTAAACAATCTAGCCCTGCTATTCTAAAAGTAATAAGACTTACAACTCCACCCCTAACAAAACAATCCTGTATCTCGGTGTCTTCACTAATGGCGCAACTTCGACAGTCGAAGTTAGTTTGAGTGTTCTACAGCTGCAATAAAGATAAATCCAGCAATAATACGTTCGGTTAGGCCTTACGTGGAGCATTGCCTGGGTACGAAATTGAATTTGCATGGAGTCTTAAGTCGACACCGATTGAGACGCTTTGAGCATTCAACTGTCTCGCTCGGTGGACAATTACGAGTTCCACAACAGTTAGACGACGATTACGCGGCTGAGCCTGTTGGGCCATCCTGAACCTATTCTCCAGACCGCCACCAAACTTTGAATCCAATATAATTTTGGTACCTTAATATTTAGGTTACTATAAATTTGTATGACTTATATGAAAGTTTGCTAAGAAGCTTAAAATAACATAACCAAATTAAATTTGTTTGTATTATTATTTTAACAACAAGAGTTAAATTAAAATAATACAACGTTGAAAACTCAAAAGAGTCTTTTTACGTATACTTTTTTTATAAACTTTATTGCACGCCTCATTTGTATAAATACTAAAAACCCACCCCAGATTACTGAACAATAAATATATTTTTCTCATTACGTCCTTACACATATTAATTATATTAAGCATATACTCAGTTATATGGGACGTGAGCAGCAATCTTCCTCAGAATGCCGGTAATCCACGCCGGAGGACCAGCATGGAAGGACGCTTCTTATCCCTTGATCCCTTTGTTTACCAGACATTAAACAGATAACAACTCCGCGCCCTGATACTCTCGGCAGATTAAGCCTCAGCTCCCATAATCCGAGCTTCGATTAATTTCATCCAATACTTACACACGGGTTAGTTGTTTTGCTAAATATTAGAACAATTGATACTTGTATTAACCCTGCCAGACCCTGTACCTGCTAAAGCTAAAATTGTATTAAAATTTATTATAATTAAAGAAAATTACTTTAAATTTATCAGATTAATTACATAAACTTGAATTAATCATATTCTTCTTTTTGTTGGTAAAATGTAGTGATATAAATAGGTGTCTTACCTTTCTTATTGTTTTCACATTTTGAGACATAAAGTGTTGTGTAATAGTCACCTGTATCTTTTTTTTACACTAGTAACACGTTCACTGCTTCACCCGCGTGAACTATAGCTGTTTCGTACTTTCGGCGGCCTATTCATAAAACAATAAATTTCCTGGAACAACTAAATAAAACCGGAGAAAGTATGTTCATCCGAAGACCCTCATGTATCTCTTTATAAGATTTCATCACAATCAGTTCAGCGGTTTGGCCGTGATGATGTCACAAACAGACAGACGAAGACTTTCCCATTCATAATATTAGTATAGATATAGTATGAATTTAAATCTAAGCGATGGACTACAATTATCGCGAACATTATTAACTAAAAACCTATTGGTTTTTAGAAAACGTATAAAGTTTTTCCGTTGAATGAATGCCTAAATAATAACTAAGTCAGTATTACTGGCTTTTAATAAGTATATGAAATAATTTATTTTAAAAGTATAAGGTATTAATACTTTCCACGTATTTATGAGAAAATTATACATATTATTATTTATTTTCATCATATTTATTTATTACTAGCTGGCCCAGTTAACTTCATACCGCCTCCTCCTCCTCTTAAATAATGTGTCAAACTTTAATAAAAATTAACAGGAAACTAAATATAAAACATACTCAAGGACAGTCGCTGCGAAAAATACATAAACATAATTTTAACTTTTAAAGTGTTATAAAATTATAAAATAAATAAAATTGAAAACCATATTTAGAAAACTTTAAAATAACTAAGCTAATATGCTAACAACAAAATAAAACAGTTGTAAAAAGCGCATAAGAATTTCGATGCATCTGAATTTAGAACATATGGCTTAGCGGTCAGAGTGCTTGGACGGTTTCCAAGAGGTTCGGGTTCGAATCCCGCTGCATAAAAATTTTTAAACGTTTTTTCATATATTTTTGACATAAACATAATTTTCATGGTAATTGATCCTTACTACTTGACAGGGAAACTTGATTCAAACTTGCAACCATTGGTCTTTTTATTTGGTGATTTGTTTATCGTCATCACAAAGGCATGGGAAATTGAAGACATCAAGACATTCTCTTCTTTATATTTTTTCCTGATGATCGTTGCCTGGACGCAACTGGATTAGATTTTTCAGTCCCTGTTGTTTTATTGCACAATCAACGTTGATTGATGATACGCAATATTATGATAACTTATCCTCTTATTAATTGTAAATTGTGGGTTATACTGGTGGGACTAGCTGACTACGTCATCTGGGACCCGGAGCCATTTCCCTAATTGTTGCAGATTTATTGAAAGAGAATGACATATTTGTTATCAAATATTTATAGTGCGTTTAGAAACTTTCTTAGAAAGATAATAAACATTAATCTAAAGGCCAAATGACAGGCCTTTGAATTTTGAATTTGAATACTTTGAATACATAAATATCGTAAATCATGCATTCGATTTTTCTTATTGTCTTTTAAATTATATAGGTCTTTTATTATTCCATAGTCTAAGCTAGTTTCCATGTTTAATATTTAATTACCGAATGTATCCTGTTTGACGCACAGCTTGTTTGGAAAAATAGCTTTTTCTCTTTTCTATTTTCCGTGCAATTTCTTTATGTTTTCTTGGACTTTTACAAATATTTGTAACATATATTATAATATAATGTTAGCTTCATTGGCCCAGCCGTTCTCGAGTTTTAGTGAGTATGATATTAGTAGTGCCTTCGACTTTGTCCACGTGGAGTTCTGAAGAAAAAGTAACTCATTATTACTCCTTAAGTTACTTATTATTATATCAACTATCTGCCAGTGAAAATCCCGTTGAAATCAGTCAAGCCATTCCAAAAATTAGGCAGATTAAATAGACAGACAAACAAAATTTTTATAATGTTTTGGTATATGTACCTTGTAAACATACATATGCATTTAGTAAAAAGCGGTTAATTGAATATTACAAACAGACACTCCAACTTGGTTTATTAGATAACTAAACGAGTATTCAACATATGGCAGTGTGGGTTATTTTATTTTATGAATTTAATGCATTATCTTCAAAAAATATTAGCATTTCGCGCTCTTTCTTTACATAAACTATAGCTTTGCCAAATCTCATACTTCTCCATCTGCGTAATTTTCGTGAAAAGGTACACACAATTTTTGCTTCACGTATTAATATATAGATAACTTTACAAACTATTCTTTTTTATCTACGTTTTGATATTTAAATTATATTCTGTTTTTTTTTATTTATTTACATTAAATCTTATGTGTAACTGAATTATGTGGGGTTAAAATTGACTTGATTATGTTGCTATCTAAACATAAAATTAATTAACGATGTGACGCATCTGTCGACGACACGAAGCTACAGGGCTACAAGTTACTGCGCGTTGTCCCTGTGCAAACACACGGAAAAGCAAATATCTGAATGATACCCTTGCACCCCATCTATACTCGTTCGCATATATTGAATCACATTATGATATAGTTAACTAAGTTACATATTCAAATATTATATTCAATCAGAATTTAAAAACCGGAACATTTTCTCATGTAATTAAAAGTGTGCAATTAAAGATTCATATAGAAACATAACACGAAGTATCAATTTCCGCCTAAGAAGATAAATAAAAATTGTCTATCTCTTTTGGTATTGAAATCATTTCCGATATTACATAACACACAATCTCAAAAAACTCATTTTCTGTATTGCTGAATTTATAATCAAATTAATAAAATTAATTGCTAAGGCTTTTAGTACAATTTTGGTATTCAGTAATAGATTCATTACTATTCGGCTTGGGTATATCCACATAGTATAATATGTAGTATGTAGACGGGCCTACGTAATTAGGTGCCCTAGCGGACTAACAAGAGGTACACCAATATTTGTGGAGCGTCTTAAATCACATTTTCTCGTAACAAACGGCCAGGTATGTTTGTGAACTGATAAAATTTAGTTTGGTCTGATCAAATTCACGTCATGTGTCTGCTGTTCGAACAACGGTAACCACGTTCGGCTTGAAACGCACGAGCGTCTTGTTAGACTAACTTTTTACATAAACGAATAACATCTGATATTGTCAAATTAATTTAACTATTTTGAAATGAAACTATTTTTAACCGCGTATATTATAACGTCGGGTTTCTAAAATGTATTTTCGAATACGAATAATATACGTAATTAATCCGGTTAAAAATAGTTTAATTTCAAAATATGTAGTAATCGCGAAAATCAAAGACTTATTATAATTTAACCCAATTGTTTTTATGAAGCTTCACATAAACATAGATGCCATCTTGTCACATAGATTGAGGCTACTGTGGATAAATGCAACGCTCGTGGATTCACATCCCACTAGTCGAAATGTTTAGATTTATAATAATTCGATATCACCCAGTCTGGTGGAAAAAACGAGCCGGAGCGTTGGTCTCCGCCACCGGATATACAATGTCCATAAGTGCAGAAAGGAGTTATACAATAACACTAGGTTTTCTCTGTCAACCCCGCAAAAAGAGAGATGTTTGTTTTTGTAACCATTTCAATAATAAAATAAAACAACAATAAAATATAATAAATAAATATCATACATATTTTGTCTGGGATTGAATCATTCAATCGAAATATCAATTCCATCAAGCATAATATTCAACTTCTACTTTTGCGTCCTTTTTTTAATTATTACAAATGTATTAGCATTTTAAATATGACCAATATTGTCATATTCCTAAATTAGATGTGGACTTTGATGAGGAAAGTGGTCATAACTCATTATACTATCATACTTTTTAAAACCTTTTTGACACACTTTTTGTTGGAGCATGTTTATATCTTAAATTATACAAGAATGTTACGAAAGTTGTCCCTTTAACTTTCTATTAGCAATTATAGCTTAAATAAATTTATTAAATATGTATAAATGTATAAATGGTTTCGGGTACATATTTTAATAATCTATCTATACTTATATAGCTGAAAAGTTTGTTAGTTCGGTTGGACGCACTAATCTCAGAGACTACTGGTTCGAATTCAAAAAATTTAATTGTGTTGGATAGTCCATTTCCCGAGGACGGCTATATGACATGACGGTACGATCAAAAGAAGCGGAGCAGCAATGAAAAATATTGCAAAAGCAGGAGAATTATTCCACTTTTGACAGCTTCCGTCGTTTACGAACCTTAAACGGTTAAAGTTACATAAAAATCACGTATTACGGAATTGTTCCCCTAAAAGTTCTAGAAAAAAGTCCACAACAGCATATAGTAATTAAATCTGTACTTAAATAATCTATTATTCGAAGGTGTTTTTATAAACATGAAATTAATCCTTGTCCCATATAAGTACGTTATTTATAACAATTATTTAATTTGAACCAAATTCATCATTTGATTACAATGAATATTTTGGTAGATATCATTGTGTATTCGCAACAAAAATATGGTCAATGTATGCGAGTGAGCGTTCATGATACCGATCCCAGCGTATGTACCTAAAATTAGCTAACGGGCTATGCAATCATTTTAAGTAATATTTTTGAAGTAATGGAATATCATTATTATTTAATTACCACCGGTGAAATAAAAAAAAATATTAATTTAATATTATATAACAATCCTCTGTCGTTTGTCTGTGTTTTGTATACGCATCAAACCAAAACTACTGAATTTAGTTCAAAGGTTGATCAAATATTCCAATAGTATATCATCATCATCATACATCAAAGTCATATAATGCGTGTTTAATAAAACACGCAACAATGGACATTGGTTACGATAGACTCTCCGTCTTCATGAAAGAATGTAACCTTATTTTTGTGTAATTTGTCATATAGATTAAATAGAGAGTAATATGATTGTTAGTTGTACATAGTTACTAAGTACAGTAAGAAAATGTGTAAATGTAAAGAAATATCATAAAATTCTTAACATCGTGTAATTTGAATATAGCGATTCACAAAAAAACCTCATTGTTAAGTTCCGTCGTTTACGCTAACGAAGTCGCGGGAACAGCTAGTGAATTTATAAGCTTCCATACAGAGTCTACCTGTGACTATGGACTGTTCGGAAAGTTAGGTTTTCTAAGATGTATTTTCGAATCACAAATTGTACCCGGTTTTTTAATTAATCCGGTTAAAATAATTTCATTTCAAAATGTGTAAATGTCGCGAAAACCAAAAATCTTATTAAACAAAAGACATAGTTACGTTATTTTCCCGTCTAATACATGCGTACCTTTAGTATATCTAGTTAGCAAAGTAAATTAAACACCACTTACTCCAGTACCATTAACCGCGCCTACAGTTATGTGCTGCATACAATGTGTCTAACAATTTACATCACTTAACTCTCCAGACAACCATTAAGTGTTAAAACATAATTAATATGTACCTTGAAAACCTCAAGATTGCAATGATAAACTGAGCAGAGAAGTCTCTATCAGCAAACACAAATATAAAGCTAATTAAAAAGTTTCAAACTGAATTATGAAGCGGGCTTCGACGGACCCTGTACCAAGATTGTAGCTAAGATTTAATCAAAGCGGGTGTCATCGCCAACCCCGCAGGAATGTTAACCTACGAAGCTAAGCGAGTAAGTGTAACGTAACGTGGCAAAGTTTCGTGGTACCAAAGTAAATGTTTGCTTGAGACAGTTGCAAACATCGCTCTCACACTCTGAGAATTCCAAATTTAGATTACATATTCATAACAGGCGCCGAGGATCTGTTCATTTCGTAAATCCCAGCGGGGACCGTTAGTAAGAGGTACCAGGATGTAAACTTGCTAAAGGTATACAACGTCATGAATCTGATCATATAAATTTAATTATATATTTAAAATCCTATTCATTTCGTTTAAGCTCTGCAAATATAATAGTAATAGCAATTCGTCTTAATATGTCTTGAAATAATAGATATTTGTGGCGTTTTGTTATTTTAAATATAAGCTTTTTACTTATGTTCGTTACATATTTTTGTTATCTTCTTCGTAACGCATGTGAGACGTAATCAGCAGGAATTGATTTATATAAACAATACACGTAAATTTTGTTACACGGAAATTAAAAGTAGTAACTTTCATGATACATAACTTTAATTCCACAAGCACTTTTTTAAAATTGTAAAAGTCCTTTTAAATCCATCTCAATAAGATTACATTATCATATTTAGATCAAAAATATCACTTCCGCTAATTGTGTACCTACAGACGAATTCCTTGTTTATTTCGTCCGATCGTAGGTACATAAAAAATATTGCAAAGCAAGTGTAAAAAATACGATTATTTAGATTGCATTCACATGTGATTTTATATAAATGGTTTTAGAACAAAAAATAACAATTCACAATGCATTTTAGTTACTAGTCTAAAAAGTGATTATAAAAAGTTAACACAATTTAATCGAACCCTATTATATATATTCGTAATTGATTTTAATTTCAATACAACGATTATTAACTTTTTGCTCGCAAGAAACGTAACGACGGGAAGAGCCATTGTAATGATAAAATGTTTCGAATGAAATAGGTTTAGATACAAAATCGATTAAGTAGCATAATTGAAACTGATCATTCGAAATGTGTTTTTTATATGGACAATTTTCAATATATATGTATGCATGTCTAATTTAATGTTACTATTTACGTACGTTTAAAGCTATATCTATTAAATGTTGCGATGTCATTTTCAAAAAGAGGAAGCGATTGTATATGCATCCCTTTGGACTATTAATCCAAGTCAAAGCTTAAGCGACAAAGGCGAGTCAGCTCATAAAATTTATAGGCGATCGAATGAGATAATATGGTCGACGTTAAGAGCTTAGACAGTTTGAAAATTTAAATGTGAAGTAAGTTTTGCGAGATTGCGCGTTATAAATCAGCAGAGGACGCGGAGCGGCAGACAAGGCGTGAGGCGCGACGCGAGCGTGGCCTCGTCTCGCCAAGCTGAGGCGACAAATCCGGAACTCCCTCGGGCTACTTCACCTTTCTCCATCCTCATATAAAATACATCCCTCTTTACATATCAGAATGTGTCACATCTGATTTACTCTATTACACGCAAAATGGCTATTCGTTTTTTCAACAAACCGATTAATTCAGATTATTCAAATTAGACCTTATTCTGTTTGGTTATTTATGATTATAATTAGATTTTTATGAAATAATATGACTGCAGTTTAAATATATATTTTAAAGATGTTATAAATTTATAGTATAAATTACACGTAATAAATAAATAGTAGGCCTGTTAAATCGACACACTAAGTTACAATACGTAGAGCTGAAAATGAGTACAATATTGGGAACATTATTATAAATGAAATGTAAATTGCCCCCATTCTTGTATAAAAAAAATACGTATTTGAAACTTTACTGTTCTGAACTTTGAAGTTCGCGAAGATAAACATTTTCCATTTTTCTTCCAAACAAGTTTTATTCCGAAATAATTGAAATAAAAAATATTGCTCAATTTTATCTTAAACCATCTTTACAATTTTTAATAAATTAATACCGGTTTTATTATAATATAATAAAAAAAGCTTAAAATACTTTTTTTAATTTTCTTTTTAACCCCTAACTAATTGCTTACATGATTATTTTTTTTATATCTTAACACAGAAGTACTACATATAAATTAACCACACAGCACCCGCACGCACGCATGCACATCTATACGCATAATTTGTAAATAATGTCATACTCGTATAATTAAAACCATGATCTATATATACAAGAAAAAGTTCTTAATGATAACTTAGAGGAATTGTTATCAGCTCCCACATAGATTTAGGTAGGCGTTTTCGATAAGTGTTGTAGAATAAGAAGCAAAAAAAATATTCAAATAAACTTTTAATTGTGAAAGAAAAATACAAAGATATCTAATAATGCTTTTCAATAAAAAAAATATATTTAATTAAAATCTTTGAGTAGTGATAAGAAATTGATGACTCAAATTTTTTAACAGGAATTTTAAAACTTGTTGATACTGTTGCAAAAAAAGCAGCTATTAGTTTTCTCAAGTGATAATTGAAAACAGAACATTAAGACATTTTCCGATTCCGCAACGACGGCATCTTATACATGTACATAAGTGTAGAAGAAGTACATAAGTGAATAATTTAATTAAGTAAACTTTTAATAATCTAAGTATTTATATTTGAGATACCTAAAAAAGGAAGTAGTTTAACTTCGGCCTTGTTATAGCGGAGCGGTCGCGAGACGAGCCACTATCGGTGGGGGATATCGTGCAAATTAAGAGAAGACCAGACGAAGCACTGATCCGACGATGAAGGGTGAATAACTTGAAGGCCCTGGTGGCAGGCCTAGACGCCGACGGTAGAGGCGGTACCCCAGAGGAATTGTTACCGCAGGACGGTCATTGTGATCCTTCTCCACATCATCGAGGTTGCGGGTGCTCTAGACAAAACGTCGGAGCACCCTGGAGGCGACAAGGGACTGAAATACTAGGGCCGTCCACCGAGGCGTCTTAGTAGCCGACGTGTGGATTGGGTTTTAATGTGTAGTATTGAGTTCATTGATGAAGCCCCCTGTATCATCCGCCCAAGAAATGACCTTATTATAGTAACCAGCCAAGGGATGTTGCGGAAAATAGCTTCTCATTAATAAATAAACATTTTTCAACGCTGTGTTCTTATTCCATCTGTCAGTTGTAGTATTCAAGGTATTTTCCGCCAACTTCGCCTAATTCTTTTTCACGCTACATTTCAAGAATCTTATTTTTGTAATTACAAAAATGTCTAGTACGTCGACGTTATCCTTAATTGCTGGACATAAAAATTCCATTTAAATTTCCCTTTTAACGATCAAGGAGGTCTGTCTAATTGTTATAATACACTCGTTTGCGTATTTTTATTGCCGGTACAATAATTAGAACATAACGGTACGCTTTTTTAAGTAATTAAACTTTTCTTACAGAGAAAATATAATATAGCAAGATGGAGGAGGGAGAGATTGAGTCGCTGTTTTAAGAACTGGACCAAATTTACTGCTTATTAGGCGACTCGACCCTTGGACTGAATAAGTACATAAGGACAGTAGATATAATTATTATAACTAAATTACTATTTTATTTATATTGACTACAGTCATAGTTGTTAGTAAAGTGTGATCTTCTTAAACAAAATTCCATATTTCTATGTATTGCAGAGAAAATGTATTATAAACATATATATTGTTAAAGTCGTCTTTATTTATTAACATAAAATAACCAGGTAAAATCTGTTTTCCCAGTATAAATATATATAGGGTTCTTAAGCTGCGAAAACTTGTACGGGTTTGCTTATTTGAGGTGTTCGCCCAAAAATAGATTAATCTGCAAAGTTACTCTATTATAAGTTGTTAGGTGAGTTAAAGTGAAATTGGTTTAAGTCGACAAATTCCGCCCGTAGTTCGACAACAACGCGAGCTTGAGTTAACTCTAGTAAGACAGTTTTCCATGACAGCTACGAGATTCCTCAAATAATAATTTAGATTTATATTCGTTTACTCTATTGTTATATTAATTAAACAAAGTTTAAAAACGAAAAAAGGTTTTATTTGCTTTATATTACATGAAAGTTTATGATCATTAATATTTTTTATTTTATAACTATTATTAGGTATATGTTATATTTATTTTCAAAATTGTTGGATTTTTGTATGCAGCTTCCGCGTTTTCCTGCATAGCAGGGTAGTCAGAGAGAAACAATCAAGACACTCCGTTCTCTATTTCCGCCCGAAATTGAAACATTCCGTGTTATTGCCAGGATTGTAATCTAATACTTTAAATCGTATTCATTTATTTTAGCGTTGAGTGGCGGAACTCAATGCCGCGTTTTGTGTTGGTCGCCAGTGGAGAAATGAAAATATTTTAATTATGATCATTCCACCAAGTTGGAATCGAACCTGCGACCAATCGCAATAACAGTCAGGCACTGTCTCGCTGCACCACGATGGCCTATTATTCGTTAAAAAACTATTAAAGTTAATGATAGATGACTGACTTGTCAATATAATATGTAGTTTTGTGTATTTTGACTATTCAATTAGTATATATACTCAATGTCAAAATTCATCAAATTACATAATATCATAGGAAAATTCGGCTTTAATACATAATGTTCATCCAATTTGGATTAAGTACTAAAAAAGTCTAATAAACTTTTATCAGATTGGGACAGCTGTCAGAAATATAATTTAACCAGAACTTTCAAAGCACATATGAACTCATTATTGTGAAACTGTCACTTGCATTAATCTGTCGATACTAAAATGCGTAGCGAAAAATTGCAGTTATGTGTTGGGGTGCATTTTATCACAGCTAGGGTCGCGACCTGAGATCAAATGTTTGGGAGTTAACCTCGCTGCACTTATCGTGAATAGCATTTTTATGCGTGCACATGTTTGTTGCAAAATATTTTTGTGCGCACCTCTTTGCATGAATGACCAAATGACTTTCAATATTTCATATATTAATGCGAGAAGACAAAGCTTTCGACTACTTTATAACGAGTACTTCATACCTCACCAATATATTATTATATTTAATATACGTAAAATAGATAATATATTTAAAATTATTTTTATATTTATACGTTGACGAGTTCTTATCAAGCATACAAGAGTGGGAGTTTTCCGCCATAATTTTATCGACCACTTAAAAGTATATATACTTAATTATATATTTTATAAGCTATAATTAGTTTAGTAGACCTATATAGATTTCTAATAGAATATATCTGTAACGTGAATCTAGACCCTATACTATATGTACTTTAGTCGTAAATATAACCAACGACCTACGGGCTGGCCGAAAATTATTAATCAGTAAATAAAAAGGCCTTCCTTTTTCAATTTACATACGACTATCGCATATGGAGAATAAAAACATTTGCAATTAATTTTGTATAGGCGCTAATATCCTTAACAATATACCTTTTATTTTACTTATTTAATTTTTCAACATTATATGGAAAAAAAGATTTAATTTACTCAAAAAATTTAATTATTTTTTTTAAATAATAATTTCAAAGTTATAAATGCCTCCACATAATAGATAGTTAGATAATCTAGCTCTTACTACCTATAAAAGAACGAAACGCATAATTTTTAAAATAATATAAGTCATCATAAATGATAATTTTTTTTAATTAATTTTTAATTATACAATTCATTAATTTTAAATTCACAAATTGTGAAATCATCAGTTCTCAGACTAACTATCCCTTTCTTAGTTATAAATATCTATTTAATCAGTTCGTTCAAACTTAGTGTTTACGTACATCCGAAGCTATTACATGTTAATATTAGAATTTCATAGTATATAATAGTTTTATATACAAATTTTGGCATTTTCAATATTTAGTTGATAATTTTATTACTTTTCTCCTAAATTAGGCTTATTTGCTTTTATGTTTAATATATTCAGATAGAAATAATTAGTATTTGCCATTATATTAATTACATCAATGCTGCTCTTAAAACCACTTACTACAAAATGCTATAAATTTTGTGTTTGCTCCCGTTTAAAATATAATATATTCATGTTTTCACATTGGACTCTTTGGATATCGAAAACATTTTATCAATGTGTCACTCATGCCATAACCATTTTGAAGCAATTAACCGATACCAGTTATATTTGGTTGCTATTCATATGTTATAATATATTCAATACAAGATAATATTCATTGCCATAAATATAACCTACTGCTTTCGAAATCTCTATAATATTATACCATGAGAATTTTTAAAGCTAACATCTTTGATATAAAAAATTACGTCGATAATGGCCACCATTAATTCAGGGGATCAAAGTCTAATATTTACCAATTGTATAAATTATACTGCCTTGGTTTACGCTCAATCATTTGTAGCTAATAAATATTCCTCCAATGGATCTTAAAATGCTGCGTCAACCTATCAATCAGTTTAAAAATTCCGAGTTGATCCCCTTAATTTAATCAAAAGGTCGCTTTAGTTGTCCAAGGGAGGAAAAAAACGCACGATGACACGGACGATAATACAACATTATTGTGCCTGTAATACACGTAATGAAAAATAATCATTCGCAAGCGTGTTAATGTTTATAAGACGAATAATTTTAAGCTAATCACCATAGTACATGAAATATTACGTTCTTTTTCTTCAGCTTCACCTTTTATCCAGGCAATCAGAGAGAAGCTAGTGTCAAGACACTCTGTTCCCCATTTTTCGCCTGAATGCGAGGCATTGTTCTCGTTCCAATCACTCTAATTGCTTTTTAAAGTATCGGTATCGAGAGATATACCTTGCTATGGCAAAGTTATATAGAGATTTTGTTCTGAACTAATAAAAACAATAATAATTGATTTACTAATCTAAAATTATTATCTTAAGTAGTGTTAAACGAGCGTAAGGAATAAGCGAAGATTGATATTAATTACATTACAGATACGAGTTCAATTGACCCCAATCGGGTGTACGTGGCTCCCCAGGCCGGCACCCCGTAGGATGTAATAAAATTTGCATACTTTTAATCAAAGCCCGTGTCGCGGAGAAGTTTGCCAATAACGGACCGCCGTGATCGATCTCATGCTGGCTTGTCGTCGCATTACAATGCTGTTTGTTGTGTAAATGTCGAGACGAAGTGATAATATCATCAAAATTTAATTTTTTTTTAAATTTAAAATCTACAATGAAACATAACATTTCCATTACTAAGTCAGTTGAGTGACAATATTTGATTAGTCTTATAAAAAATGTAATTATTTTACATATTTACATTTAAAATACATTATAGACAAATTTTGCTTGTAATAAACACTAGTACCATAAACAGCTTTCGTACTAAAGATAACAAAGGCGTCCTTAATATTGTTTAAAGAATCCTAACAGCGCCATTTGCAATAAATTAGCTAGCATCTAATACAAAACGACAAAACGGCTAGAGAGCAACGTCACGGCCCCGCCGCCGCCGGCCCGCCCGTCTGTCCATCTCCGCTCCGCATTAATCGTGTTTAGTTAGCGGATATTGGCGGCGGAAATTCAAATGCAATCAAATGAAAATAGCATTCGTAAAAAAGCAAAGAAAACAAACCGACAGGCGTCAGTCTAGCGAGCGAAGCGCCCGCCTCGCCGCCCGCCCTCCCCGCCGCACGCTGACCGTACTTACACGATTTTAAATTGTACATAT
Organism: Podotricha telesiphe; assembly: GCA_038994665.1. Taxonomy (NCBI): domain Eukaryota; kingdom Metazoa; phylum Arthropoda; class Insecta; order Lepidoptera; family Nymphalidae; genus Podotricha; species Podotricha telesiphe. Next base: position 127,614 of record JAOYRR010000031.1, read on the forward strand.
CTGAAATTCCGATCTGTCGCGCACCCACCCTGCGCTATGAAATGAAACGAAATAAAACTAGGACGACACGGCGCGCCCGGAAAAAATCAAAATCGAAATTAAAAATAAAAGGATTTTCCGACGCGACCGAGGGAGGCGGATGTTGCAATGTTTGCGGCCGTCATTCAATGCAATCCGCAATAAAAACATGCACTCAGCGTCTACATATAAATATGTGCGGTAGAATTGATTGGAAATGAATGTGTGTGCGTGGGGGTGTTACAGGAATCGAAGGTGAACGCCGCGCCGCTAAGACTGTAATCGGTTTTGCCCGGAGCCGGCCGGTGCCGCACCGCTCACAATTAAACTTTGTTTGTACATGTGTCGCTGGAGATTAGCCACATTGGTCTTTTTAAGTGAACCAGGGATGGTCCCGCAAGCAATTTAAGATTTTCAAACACAATTTTAACTACACGTTTGTTTAATTATTCTAAACCATCCTTTATGTATCAGGTGTTAAAAGTTGTTAACATATTACGGAATGATAATGTCTTACGACGATATGTAAGCTAAATATAAACGAAATTTTGGAAGGTACATCCTAAATTCACAATTTTAAGCAAATAGCAATTGTAGCAACGTTAAAAGATGTAAATGTAAGCGGCGAGCGCACGACGGTCATAAATCATCGGGAGGGGGCGCTGATTGCCTACAATTATGGCATTAGCTTCCGTGCCTAATTTTATATTGCTTTAGCTTCTAAATCTCAAGTGATCCAATAGATAGCCAAAGTAATAATTGTCGTATTCTTAATAATTTGGATTTAAATATAATATATTGAATTTAATTATTAGTAAAAAATATGTATTTTGCTAGTTTGTAACTGAATTACTTATTAAATAATAATATTATAGTATTAAGTTCAAATACTTAATATTAATATCTTATATAAACATATGTACCTAAAACTCGAAATAAGTTTAGTCAATTTAAAGTAGTTATACTATTAACATTGTTACATTTATCAATGAAAAGTATTTACTTAAATCTATCAATCAGTCGTAGCATGACAGTTACAAGCATGAAATCTTCAGGGGCAAGGAACAAAGATAAGTCCCGTTTAACTTCCGTTTCCAACTTATCGAATAATTTAACTGAACATTTATTTTTGCGCGCTCATCAATCAAGCGAACTCGCTCTCCGCCGATAAGCCGTGCCTCGACGCCGAGAAATGACTAGGCATTACATAAATCCCCTCTGATGATGAAAAGTGAAGTCTAACAGATAAGAACCGACAAAAAGTTACGATGAGAAATGAATCGCGATTTGTATTCGCGGGTATCCCCGCGCGCGTACTCTCCTCTGCGCATACCGAGATTGTCCGTCTGAGCGAGTTGTTAACATAATTTGACAGTCCTTCAAAGTCAAAGTTATATCTTATACCCGTACTCTAATTATCAAAATCACACATATGAACTTTGTTTTAAAAAAAAATAAGTACTGAAGTAATATTTTATTACTCTAATCCTAATCTATTATAAAAGTACTCAAGTTCAATAGCATTTTTGTATTTTCTGATATAAAAAACTCAAGTTTAATCGAAACTTTTCTCCCGGCAGCCATTATTAAGATAAACAGTACAATACATAAGCCTATCTCGACATTTATTTTATCACGGGTTCACATCACGCGCCGCTATTCCTTGTTATGATACGGCCCGTACCTGAGTCGAGCTGAAAGAAAAGCTATAAACCTGTTCGAAGCGTTTCTTCCGGCGCGCCGGAGCGTCGCGTACGCTCGCCGACTGGCAAGCAGTGCCCGTCCCGCGCCCTCATCACTCGCCCCCGACCACCCCCTACATCTGCCGACCATATTTTCCACTTTATGTGTGACAGTTGAGGTAATATCGAGAGTCTCTCCGCTCTCTGATTGGACGAAAAATATACATTAAAGGAACCTACCGGCTGTGAGCAAGCGATTCGAAACTGTATTCCCGTGGAAAATGCCGGGAAATATTGTATTATGGGGGTGGAAAATTGCCACCCTGCCGCCCCCTCGCTCGACTCGGCAAAAACTGTCGAGTATTTGTTTTTGATGAAAACGATTTATTATTCTACGTGGGTTGGAGGCAATAAAGATAAGCCAGCGAGGTGGCGGAGCCTTATTACGGCTAACCCTCGCCTTTGTTTCCTTATAAAGAATAATAAATGAGGCCGCCACTCTTATATACTAAGTTTCTTAATTACTTATTTAAAATTAAAACATTTTTAATAATATCCAGTTTGCTACTATAACCATTAGAAGATGCTAATATAACAATTAGCCTTCAAGTCTCGCCGTCAGATTACTTCTTTAATATATATATATATATATTTATATATATATATATATATATATATATATATATATATATTATAAATTCCGTCTTTATAGACAGAACATTTAACTTCCGATAAAAAAAAGTTGGCTGTTAGTGCGATTTTACCCAAATTACTGAAAAGAAAATAACAAATACGTACATACAAAAATTATGAACATACTTATTCGTTGAGTAAAAGTTATTCAGGTGAATATCAGTTAAATATAAACAATGTCTACCCAGTTGCCATATAAGAAAATGGGACATTAATTTCTGTATTCAACACGCGTCGTTACAATTAGGCATAAAGTATATAGGATAGAATGATGCATTGCTAGGTTCTTACTCTTTACTTATTTAATTACCTATACCGCAATACATGGCATGATAGCACCAACTTTGTTTTTTAAATATATATATTTAAATGTTACATACATTCTTATTTTCTTGGGAAATTGGGAAAAGATAAATTTTTTTACGATATTATTCAAAGATTGGTTAACTACGGTTCCTGTTGGTGTTAACCAATAAATAATACAATTACTTGTTAAATTATACACCCCATGATGCGTTGATAAATCCGAAGACCCCCGCGGAGCGCACGCGCTGCTTATCACGCTCCATCGTATTTAAAACATTGGACATTATTGCTGACAGATTTTTTGGTTGCTTCACTCATCTGCTGCGGTTATTTTATGCCATGATTAAAATAAAAATTTTAAACTAAAAACAACAAAAAACTTTAGAACAAATAAGTAACATAAAATAAAATTTAATATTTTTTTATTTTATGACATTTTAAACCATTATTCCACCATTCACTCAGTATTGAGTATTATTCTAGAATAAAATGAGTTATAATCATCTAAAGTATCTAAATATGTATATGCAGAAGGAACAAAAAATGTTAAATTACTATACTATACTTATAAATAAATAAAAACATGATTGACGTTTTTGAAATCAACCTATTTTAACCGCGGATTAATCGCGTTTATTTTGTTTTTCACAGACTATCTGTAACCATAGGCTGCAGTTAAGTGTTCGAAACGTCTGGTTTTTTAGAATATATTTTCAAATACAAAAAAATATTAATTCAGTTAAAATAATTTTATTTCAAAATGCGAAAAAATCACGACAACACTACTAAGATATCGTTATTGAATTAGAAATTAGTCTATAAAAAAATACTAATAGGTATATGTGGCACTGATACAACACCCTCGCGGTATCAACACACAGACAAAAAGAAGGGATGTTTAGTGCCAACGAATAAAGGGTGCCAAAATACTCAACAGTGCATAACTCATAAATAAAATACAATATGGTGAGCAAAACATTGAATTATGCTGGTATTATGTCACATTTAGCCTTAGTAAATTTGTCAAAGCGTAAAGTAAGGGTGGCGGAGTTTTGGATATCGGTTGCCATTGTTGTCTGATAGTATGGGGTACGGATTTATGACTATCTTATTAGTTGCAATAAATATGCATACATAATTTTTTAAGTACATACAGCGAGGCAAGTGTCAATGAAGACGGTTTTTCAAAATTTATATTCTGAAAATACAAAACTGTTCCTATTTTTAAAGTAACTTAAATTGTTACTTTAATGAAAATATATTATATAAACGGTACTATCAATTAATATGTAAGAAAATGATCTACCATAACAAAATTAATTACTTATTATATGAATATTATGTATAGTTTCGTGAATGTCACTTACTTTTATTGTGATTTTTACCAAAATGACTTCAACGTGTATTGAAAGCACTTTACTTTATAAACAAAATGCTCTCTTCGCTTTGGCATAAAGGGGAAAACAGCGAGCTCGATTCAGCGAAATCATAGAAAAGCACATAAATTGGCGCGCATTAACATTTCCTTTATCCTACGTGTCGGCGTATGACGGGGGCGCCTCCGCCGCCCGCTGCCGCACAGGAGCCGCCCAAGACAATAAATTTACATATTTCACCCCTCAAACAGACCTTTTTTGCCATTCCGCAGAATTACGCACATATGGGAATATTCTGTTGAATATATCAGCAGTAAGGAGATATACTCTCAGAATAAAATTATCGCCTCCAACACATTTGCAAACGAAGAGCCCAAATAAAATACCGTCGAAAGCGTATTAATCTTTTTTATGAGAAAAATATTAATGAGCCTTAATATTGTTAAAATATAAAATATTTATATAATATACCATTTATATACCATTTGTATATTTAATGTTACGCAACTTAACTGTTAAACTTATTGATGGACATGTCTTAACATTTTATAGCATTATAAACAATAAATTTGCATCTGATTGATCTAATTTCCTACATTATTTCTATATGAAAATAACAATAAATAATTATTTAATCAATAAGCGTAATCGTAATTAGTATTCCACGGATATAATACACATGAACAAATATACAGATGGAAATGTAATTTTGCGGTAGAGGCACCCTCCAAAGGGTCAAATCAAAATCATTTTCACAGTCCAGTGAAGCAGTGTGCGTACATTCAGACAGGCGCTCTGGGTGCCTTCTGACAATTGCTGAATTTCATGTGAGCTATGTGGTAACTCATACTGGCTATGATTTTATATATAATTGAATAAACAAATACATAAATATTGTTAACTATTAGTTATGCGTTAAATGACTATTGCATTATCTAATTTTACGTCATTGTAGAGGAGTGGGACAGTATCTGACTGTATACGTGATCAGAGGAATCACTATTTATTATTTATATTTGTAATTATATTTATTTAATTATACTAGAATAGACTTACGACGCCCAAAACTGGGTGGTAAATAAAGCAGGGAATGCCTTAACACTAGACTTTTCTCTATTTTGGCAGACACGCTCTATGTCGATGTGAAGCTGAAAAATATGTAACTTTAAATCATAAAAAAACATACAATAAATCACTTTTGACAACTAATTACGCTATTGTTAAAATATCCATCAAGTTACATAAAATAAAATAAATGCTCTTATATAGTAATTTTGTATTTGAAACTTGGAGTATGTGAATAGAATGAAGTAGTAGAACCAGCTAGGGAGCTAGACGGACGACACTAATACTCATTAGAATTACATGGCGGAACGAGCGGTTGCAGCGTCCACCGTCGCCACTTGCCGCACTGCCTAGCATGCTCTATGGATTTACCCATATCCGTAAACTGGGAAATGACATCAGTATTCGAATTTGTAATGTTGGCGAAAATTTAGAACCTTCTAAAAACTATTTATATATAATCTTATCTACATTATAAATTATTTGGAGTTAAACTTAGTAACGAATATAATCTTTTTTCGTTTTAACAACAATAATTCCATTTTTAAACTTTATTGTTCACAAGCAATTCTTTCACTAATTTGATTGGCTATATCCCTATATAGATTTTGTAAGTCTAACATTGACGTAAGTAAGGTTTAAACTTGAGTTCATTTTACGGATATAATACATAATTTCGAGTTCCGTTTGTTTAAACTTGAAATTCATTGTTTTCATTTTCTAGCTCATACTTTTGTAAGTATGCAAAGGATTGAATAGGATATATTTGAAACGCAAAAGATATGCTTAAATAATTTAAGAAAAACATTAAAGTTCAACAAACACTATTATTTTTAAAATATTAGCTGAACATGCAAGATTGTAGTATTACATATAACTGATTTATTACATACTGTTTCTATTCCGTAAGCAACTTTTTTAAAATAAATATCAAAAGTAGCTGTTTTACAAAGGCGTATGTTACATATTAAAAGATAATGTGACTAAAAAAGGAAAAAGGAAGAAAAATTATACACAACACGCAGCTATATAATAAATAGAGGCTCAACTGTTGCGGCTAGCGGCAATGTAGACGATTTTACGCTAGGCGCAATACAAGTCGACCAAACTTTACCTTTATAAGATTTCTTCCTTATAAATGAAGATGAGATTAAAAAGAACTTTGATATTATAATATTATATTTATAATTGAGAAAACTGATCTTATAACAGTAATAACTAAAGCAAGTACGTGTACCTATTAATTTACTATAAGAACGTAAGTAAAAAAATAAGCCTACGTTAAAAAATGTTTATTTTCTTAAAGAGAAAACAATTGTAAAGAAAGAGATATTAACTTTCTACTAGTTTTAGTAAAAAGTTAATATTTCTTTCTTAACAATTGTCTCTTTAAGAAAATGTGCATCTTCAGAATAGCTATTCTAACGTGTTAAGACTTTGACTATAGACATTTACTCGTAGTTTAATAAACATAACTTGAGCGTCCTATTAACGTTCCTAATTTTAAAACTATATATTTTGTACTTACGGTGTACACAGTAAATTGGGTATTAATATAAGATCTAACATTATTTCATCATCTATATCTCGGTGAATGTAGCAAACGCTGGGAAATATCGCATTCTCTTCACGAATTCCACCACAATCGATAAGAGAGATGACCACTAGCCGCGAGGGAGCAGGGGGCGAGCGGACGAAGGGGAGACTGTTATTTGATTAGTCTTACTGAGAATGAGCTCGCCTCGACTTAATGGGGTGAGGGTTTGTAACCGGACCATGTGTAATTTTCTATATTCTCTAAACACACACCGGAAAACAAAAGAATATAATTATCTAAACAATTACGCATTTGGATCCTATTTGATTCTCATCATCAATAAATAGACACACATTTCAATATAAATAGGTTTCGCTTGAAATTAATTAGTTGCACGATTCCATTATAAGGACAAATGTAAAAGCGACCGCTTAATAGTGCGGTGGAAAACTCGCTAGTTTTAGCTCGCGAGAATAGGGCCGGAGAGAAATTGCGGATAGAGATAATCAGTCTTCTGGCTTTGAGGCCGTCGCCGCCCTAATGTGCCACACGCCTCTTCACCTGATGAATACACACGCATTACCACTCGCTGATAGAATTCAATATCTACGTTTCATTTACGCGTAATTGAAATGTTCAATTTTACGCGCTTGTTTTCCTTATATAAACAATTAATTCATGTCGGTATTTTAAAGGGGGAAGGACATGTGCGTACACTTTTATTTCTTGTTAATGTTAGAAAATCACAAAGCCTTTGGTCAAATAAGTTCAAATAACTATAAATATAATATTTATTATATTTATTGTTATTTGAACTGTATCACTCTGAGCCTTTCAGTCTCAGTCTGAGTTCTTTCACATAAAAAGGCATATTACTTACATAATATCAAAATACAATTGATATAATAGTATCAAAATACACACACAAAATGTGGGATGGTGTGACTACTACAAATGTCATGACATTTATATTTAGAAAGATTTAAAAGTTACTGATTATAACATTTTAAAGAATTAATCCAAGGTAATTATAAATTGATCTATAATTACGCTTAGGTAATGAAGAATCATAGATAATAAAGTTTTTTTTAATTATTATTTTTGGTCTGGTATCGGTCTGGTGTCGGTATTGAGTTGTCATTCTAGCAACGTCTCAAATTCAAGCAAAAAGAACGGAGAACGGAGACCCTAAATTCTCTTTATTTACTCATCAAATTACTTGGAAACAAATTTTCTAACATAAGTTGTACTTGTAAGAATTTTAATCATACGTACTACAGGTGTGATAACAACATATCACACTAGAACGTTAGCATGAAACGGGGACCACCCCGCGCACCTTAACTACCTTCAGGCACACGCTTTACGACCGGGGGATTAACCCATGTAACGAGATTCATTAATTCTTGTCGTTAAAATTTGTCGTTCTCGATTAATAAGGAAGTCCCGGGCGGTGATACGTTATTATCACTCGACCGCAGCAAGTGTCACCGACGCTAGGTCCCAGGGAGTCGTCGCCGCGAAACTTCCCACTCTGCTTGCTTTATTTACACTATCAAGTAAATTAAACTCACGCTCGAGTGTCGGAGAAAACTTTAACAGAACTTTGTGTAATAAGTGGTACAACAACACGAGTAGAAGAGCAAACGTCGGACGCGGTCTCCGCTTCGCACTTCTCTCCCACTTAACTCTTTGGGACATATTTATTCGACCCTCCGGCGACCGCTGCGATGTTCACCCGCCTCGAGCCCCTGCAAAATTAACCTAACGAATCAAAGGCGATATTAAACGCTCCCAAAGCGCCTCTACATATAATCAGTGCCTACATTATGAGGCTTTACACTAGAACTCCATTGATTGACTATTCCATAAATTTTTTATTTGTCTTGGAAGCAAAATGGAATAAAAGAAGTATTTTCTTTCCCTTGGAAATGAACCTTTCCTCTATCTATTTGTATGTAATTTTTAATGTGGGGTCAATAAGGAAGGTACACAGTATATCACCGTCGGCCGACACCGTAACGATAATGAATCGGTACTGTGAGTACATTGGACCACGCTCACAAATTATTAAACATTCTATTCCCGTAATATCAGCTCTAGTGCTTTAACTGTACCCGCTTAAATTGTACCGACTTAGTCCTGAACTTCTACAAATTAGTTGCCTTATAATATATTTAAATCTGTATTAATCTGCTATCAAGTAATGCTTTGAATATAAAATTACTTAGAATGGTCATCGTAGTTCAGTTTCAAGTCGTTGACATTATTAATGCATAAGGAACATCTTGTGGTATTTTCAGCCGCGCCGCATTTCCTTGTCGTTTCAGACGACCCTCCCTGAGGAGGCGCGGCGGTCTTGTCTTCTGTTTGTTTTACCTGTGACCCTCGTACATTTGTCCACTAAGTGTTGATTGCTTGTAAATACTGTCTCTTCAGAAAATGTTTACTTATAACGTAATCGTGTTTGATAAGGATGTAAATACCCAACACTTGACTTTTTTTTGCCAGGTTAAAGTTAATATAACTTTACTATACGATTTAACGTTTCATGCGTGGAAAGAATTGATAAGACACACTTGAACCTTTTCATCTATTGCTCGAAATTTATCGCTGTTTTGGGTTTTTATTGTTCCGTTTTACGACCTCTTCGTACATAAATTGTATAGATAAAAGATTAATTTTGCGACCACTATCAATTTATTTTTACTTATGTAGCCACATGATACGCGAATAACATTTGTTAATAACATATAACAAAAATTTCATAAAATATGTAACATATTATATTCTACACAAAGCTGTTCGCGCGACTTTATCCGCGTAGTAATGAGTACCTCTCTGCTTAATTTTAGATTAGTAGCAAAAAGTTACGGATTTTCATAGAAACTTACGAGAGTCTGATCTTTTTAAATCGTGTCGCAAAATCCGTTCTTAGCAGACGTCTACTAACTATAAACTAAATACATTCAGACTAAATTCCAAGTTTATACGTCACGAGATTTTCGATATTTCTTTCGCTTTTATATCAAAAATAAAACACGACTAAATATATATCTAACACTCCAAGTGGACATTACTATATAGAAAGGTAAAGTCCACTTTCAGCTGCAATGGTAAGAAGTAAGAGAATTTATACATGGGAAATATTTCTCATAACTGTAGGGTAGTACGACCCACTCCACAATATATCAAGCAAAATTATTCTTGGACATAGTCGTGAGTGCGACAGAGAAGGCACACGAGGTGCTGACCCTTGGCCCATAATGTACGGTCCGGTTAGGTACGACTTACGGAAAATGGTACCTACGTTACACCCGCGCCCGCACCCGCACTCCGTGCATGAAATGCTTATTATACGCGGCACGTACGACGCCACCCCGCGTTTTTCGCTGGCCTCTCGCCTCACTCCCTCCCACGTCCTCTCCGGGTACTCCGACAGGGACGCAAGACCCATATTACAGCAAATCGAGGATTGTTATGTCCGGTCCGGCGGAGGTCGGCGTAATATATAACCACGGCATTCCGGGCTCATATATTAACAGGGAACTCGCTTCATACGAAAAGATCTTGCACGATGGAAACAAATGGCAAGGAAAATTATGTCGGTAAAATTCATTGAGATGGAAGTGGCAGAACGAAATGAAAAGTTACTACAATTTTTTTTGTTTGCTTATAACACTTTGTATGTAAACATATTCAAATATTTTATTATAGTATCTTATTTTTCTTTTTTATATGATAAAAAAACACATATAGTAATTAACCGATAATTTTATAAATAGAAGATAATATACACTTATATGTTGCGTATATTTATTAATTTTATATTATAAGGTGTCATTTAGTAACCATGTTCAGTATTTCGAAACGTTTAACAGATTGTTGTACTTGATGAGTAGTATATAATTTTAAATAACACAATTACTTTGAAACATAGTTTCACCATTCCCTTCTCACAGAGAATTTGAATATGTAGCCAAATATATAGAGTGCAGTATATCATGAGCGGTCAGACGCTGTTGCGACATCGCAAATGAAGAATGATCACCGCGGTGTGGAGCGCACCTAGAATAAAGAAAAACTGACATCAAGTAAGTGAATGATGGTGTATTAGTAATATTCCTCGCCTTTTTATATTTATTAATTTTATAAAAAAAATTATGTATAATATATATATATAATAATCTTGTATATATTTTATTACAATAGCAGTACTAAAAACACTGAGAATAAGAATCTAAAAACAGTAACATTCAGATTCTATACAGCTATCTTCCTCGATTAAAATGCGATATGCACCCTAGCGATTAATGTTTCGGAGCGCAGTTACCACCCGAACAAATTTAAATAAAATTGAGCATTAAAATTCCAGGCGATCATACAAAAATATACCTATGTCAGAAGAGATTTGAACGGAATAAAAATTCCTTGGGCTCGTCGCATTATCGAGGGGCGGGACTCCTGTTTTCTTTGTAGCTGTCGTACGGTATAATCTTTGAGAAAAATGCGATATTTAAATGAAGTGAATTCCTCAATGGGGATTTGCTTGATACCAGTTGCCATTCCATTTATTAATTCAATAAGACACGGATAATCGCATTGGGAGTGTTATAAAACATGTTGTGAATCTTGAATACTTAAAATACTTTATAAAACAAAAAGATTTTTATATTTTAACCATTAACACAGATGCTGTGATAATATCAGGGGTTATTTATATTTATATTTGACAAGTTGGGGGAACATTTAGTTTAAACATATCGCTATCAGAGCGTTAGCTAGTATTACGCACAGTATAAACATTAGATTGTAATGAGGACAGAGCCGTGTGCTCAACGCTGCAAGAGATCAGCGCCACGCGACCGCCACGCGTGACACGTCTCTAATTGCCCTTCCATAGGGATTGTGACAATATTAGGCAATCCAGTGAAAATAACACCGAACCATTTTGTTTACATTTCAGACAACTATAATCTCTCATTTTAATAGATAAGTGGAGGCGTAGTCGAATGGTTTATTGCGTAGGGCTAAGTCATAAAGCTATTGTATACTATGTATATTCTATATTACACCAAAACAGAACCCAGATTTTTTTTTTATATGAACTCGATAAAATTAAGAAATAAGAAATTAAAGTCGCGTAACAAACTACCGCCAAGAGAAATAAAAAGAGCAAAACAAATGAGAAGAGCTCATTTAAGCGACCACTGAATTGTATTCGGGAGAATAATAAAAACGGAAGTCATCAGTGACACGCACAATAAGCATCAACCTCAAGAATATCATAGATAACGGCGCGGCGTTGCCTCCGCTGAGATCTCATTAGGAGGCCGCAGGGAAATTAAAAAGAAAGCAAAATCTTGGACTCGATTGCGGCCGAAGAAAAACGTCGGTCTTCCTCTCATAACATTACATACAGCTTCGCTAAATTTTCCGGGCAATTATTATTTTGTGGTGCGTAAAAATGTCCCAAAATGCGGGACAGTAGTTAATTGCAGAAAAAGGACTACTGGACGTTGACTATAAACTTGTTTTAAACAACTTGCAATAGAATCAGATATGTCAAGATTTAAATTAGAAATTTGCCTTAATTATAATTGCACAATATATTATAAATAATTTATTTTATTTTAAGCGAATGCAAATATTATAAATATTTTTTATAAAATTATCGAACACAAATTGGTGCGTTCTAATTCTCTTTTTTGTATTTACTTACAAAATTTTGTTATTTTTATTACTATTTTAACATTACATTATAAAAGCATTTTTTTGTTTTTAAATAATAAAAATCTACGCTAGAACTTAACAAAGAAAAGAAACAATTAATTGCCTTATCCAAGAACAAATTTCGAGTCTTCGAACTTACTCGATTTGCTAGAAAGAACCTATAGAAATCTTGCATTTATGCAAAACAAAGGCAATCAAGGCCCGGACGAACAGAAGAAATGAGCTTCATTAAGCGACGGAATGAAAACTTTAATAATGTAAGATGCAAAAAAGGAAAATCTGACAACATAAAGGCTGTTGTAACCGGGGGGGGGGAGTCGCCGTAAAATCATTAAGATGCTAATAAAAACTTCCTTTTATCGCACAAAGACGAAACCGGGGGATGGTGAAAAATATTCAAATAAAAACTCAATCGAGAGAGTGGAATAGGAAACGACGTCCATGATTATTCTTCAAAACATAATGAAGAAAATTAATGTAAATATTCTTTTACTTGGAACTTTCCTCCCTTCCGAAAGTTTTATTTTACAGCGTGTCGTTTAACAACCGACCCCACTTATTGACATTCAATTCAGGGGGAAATTGATTTATGAAGATTGTTGCTTTAATTGGGAATAGATTTTATGTCATGCATACACTCGTACTCGTAAACATCCACCGTTTCATTTTAATTACATATAATAAAAGGGAGGTTATTACGATTTGCATTTTTATAACAAATATTTACTATAACTCTATATTCATTTTGAATATTGCTATGTTTAGACATTTCTTATTTATAGAAATTTCATTTCTATTTATTTCAGTCAACTTGGTAACACTTTCAAATTACGCAATAACTTCAACTAGCAAGCCAAAAGACCAGTCTTTTATTTATTTATTTATTTATTCAGTTTACCAATAATTGTTACACAATAAAAATACAGTAAATATACAATATAATAAACTTACAACTACATGTACAACCACACTTAAGGTATGCTAAAAAAGAAAGATTAAGGAAAAAAAAACTAAACATGTTAAAAAAGTAAAATGCAATAATATAAATATAACTCAAGTGACTTTAGTAATTTACTTACCTAGAATTCTTATGATTGTATGAAAAATATCAATTTTAACGCTATTTTTATTGTGAAGTCTACACATTCGTGAAATGATAGAATTTGAGCCGAGAATAGTTTTTCTAAAAGTCCTTAATTGGATGACAATCAGACATGGCTGAAAAGAAATCAGACGCAGATCTTAAATCACTGCATACTTCCGCAATTGTTTTGTGTAATTATATCTAAAGCCATATACTAGGTATACCCAATATAGCCTGTAAATGTAAAAACATATTTATTTAAAAAAAAAACAAACCATTTTTACCTTTTGTTGTCGTTTAGGTATGATAATTGTACGTTTCATTATAATGTGCATTGGTTTTTCAAATAAAAATCAGTGTCCTTTTTAATTCATACCTAATATACTCGTATATTTCATAAAGCATCAGACGTAGGACAATGGTGTGCATTATTGAGTAGCCTTGACATGCAGCTGCATATGCAGGACATGCGGAACAAATGACCGTGTTTATTTTATAATTTAGAGCACGCACTACTTTAATTTCGAAAGTCGATTATTATGCTTGTTGCTTTTTAAACGAAATATTTATTTCATTATTATATTTAATTTTTGAAACTTTGTAAATCAACTTGCTTATATAATGTTTATTTATATAACGAGAATTTAATGGTGTGTTAGCTTATGAAAAATTTTTATTTATACAAATAAGTGTAGGGTAATTAATGAAGGTAGTCAATCCTTAAAGACGGCCACAATCATTGGATTCTTTAAAGATGCTATGTTTTATAAAATTACACTGCAACATTCGACAAGAACTCAGAAAGTTTTTTCGTACCTTTGTATATCGAAACAATCGAAATTAATGGAGACAACACAAACAGACATTAGGCTAAATTATACACATTAAGACCCCGAATCGACTTCTAATATGCAATCACATACTTTATACAAAATTTATAGTACCTATTACAAGATTCGCATTAAACTACCCAGAAAATCTTTAACCTAAGCTTTAAGCTTATAAAAGCTCGGCGCTAATGGCCGGATACCGGAAATTGCGCTCTCATATATCTCCCGACAGATTTATGAAAGTACTCACACATGTGCCCCTGTGTCTACTCTCTCACAGGCTGTATCAACACGCACATAGAACCGTTAATGTCGCGATCGCTGCTAAACTTTGACACTTATTAATTTGAAAGGTCATTAATTTTGGCGTATCGACTACCGATAAATTTAAACAAACACTATTAAAACAAAGTTACGTATAATGAAGATAACTTTAAGTGTACTATATATTTTTTATTATACGTTGCATATTAATAGTGTAATTGTTATGTTACTTTTTTGAACTTGTAGTCTAAGTCATAGTAAATTATTTTATTCAAAATAAAACATTACATGCTTAAATTTTTTAACATCTGACAATTTACCACCGGTTCACTAAAGTTAATGAATCAGACATGGGAAGAACCGGCACAAGAAACTCAGCGGGACTTCTATTCCTTCTCTTTTTTTGATAATCAATAATTTATAGATTTATTAAAGACAATGATTCCTTTGAAATAGACTGGAGCAAGCACTTCATTCCCATTGCATGTTATTATTTATGAAATCGTTAATTAGATAACCAACCTTTAACACAGACGTCTTTTCAGATTTTTTTTCAATTGTGGTGTAGTGCATTTTCGGACGTTTTTTGGGATTGTATTGTAAAAGCGGACACATAGTCCCATGAAATAATAACGGGTTCGATGCAATTGAGTTACAGGTGCGGTAAGTTAAAGCCTATTTCTGGTATTAATTTTATGTACATCACCGATTTTGGTAAAATCATTAATATTTTTCTTTACACACATTAAATTATCAAATATATATTGAGACGCAACTGTCATTATATTTTAAAATAAAACTATGTTTAATCGGATATAATAGCCTACAGTCTACCTGTGACCACGGAC
The DNA here is from genome assembly GCA_038994665.1 of Podotricha telesiphe. Taxonomy (NCBI): domain Eukaryota; kingdom Metazoa; phylum Arthropoda; class Insecta; order Lepidoptera; family Nymphalidae; genus Podotricha; species Podotricha telesiphe. The sequence goes on from JAOYRR010000031.1 coordinate 143,050, forward strand.
AACTGTAACGTGTTCAAAACGTCGGGTTCTATAATGTATTTTCAAATACGAATATTATACGCAATTAATCCGATTAAAAATAGTTTCATTTCAAAATGTGTAGTAATCGTGAAAATCAAGGAACTTATATTTATTTGCTTAAATTTTTGCCTTAAGGATTCTTTCGGGTCTAAGTTATAGATTGCGCTAATAGCTGGCTTCTGCAAGACAAAAATTGAATTGATTGCGTCTGCATTACCCCAAAGTATAATGCATGCTATAGGACATAATACTATGAAAGTAGGTAAAGTACGTATATGAGAACTAACATATTATATTCTAATGACAAGGTCATTATTATAATTATAAAATGAAATAATATTATAATAACTTTTTTTAAGATAAGAATCCCTATCCTTCATAGTGTCAAGCTTTTAAGCCCAAGCTTTTAAATCTTTATATGAAATACTGGTGGAATATATTATAATCAAGGTTATTTTATTTTATGGTATAATTTCACAATACATTTAGTAAAGCAATATTAAGATAAAAATCTGAGAGGCTGCCTACGCGCGTAGCAGCTTAAAGGACTACGGTGTAGTCGCGTAGCAGATAATCCGCGGCCGGCACATTCTCACGCCCATGCCGCTGATATGACTCTGATGGTCTTTTCCTGTCATGTTTAATGCATCTGTCAGCTCTGCATACAGTAATGACTGCCATTTTAAGCTTTTGTATGATAGAATTTTTTTATTTTGCATTTACTAATAAAATATGACTAAATTTATGAAACAAAAATATTTTCTTATAATTTAACAGTCTTTGTGTCTGATATAAGATTTTACGAATATTTTAATAAGTTGTAGGTATATACATCATGTATACAAAATTTAAAAATAGTTACTTTGTTAGTTCTTTAACCCATTCAAGAAATGAATTTGTGAGAGGCATATACTTGAGTGGACGCTGTTTTTTTAGGATCGTAATCATCGATGGCTATCCCGCCTTAGCTTCGGCCGACACGTAGCGGCTATTGTGACGTCGAATACGTCTTCCGTGGCGCTTCTTATATGAGCGTTACAAGTGCTTTCTAAATAATCTAAGTCCAGCTGAAGAGAGCGTATTGTATTGACATAGTAGAGTGGTGGCCGGTCGTATAATGCCGCATGAATGTGTGCGTACATCGTCGGTGCAAATACACTCCTGTGTGTTCACGCTTGATAGAATAAGCAAGTCGTCCGGCACCGCGGGGAGGGAGGGTGGTTCCTACAACAGGGGGGACACCCCGCAAGTGTCTCTTTCAAGACTGACTCCTCCACCACCCTAACCTACTACACGTCTTCTCTAGTACTTCCGTGGCCACATAGATCTTTAAATGTCTTATGATTTACAATAAGATGTGGTCTGTATATCTTAAGATTTTTTGAAATAGACTTAATACTAAGTATAAATTAAAATGTCGCTTTAAATTAAAACACTTCATTTACACTTCAATATACACGTCATATAAATAATTTTTTTTTGTTGTATTTTAACTAACATTTGTAGATTTAGAAAATATTATTATTACTTTCAGACTAATAAATAAAAATATCCATAAATATATGTACATAAATATTAAATACAAAATCGCAATATTTCCTAAGCAATATACTTTTAAATATATATATATATTTTAAAAATGTTATCCGGCTGAAAAATGAGTGGAACGAGTAATTTCATTAAGTCTGTTAGAACGTCACTAGCAGTCGGAGCCGAGGTGGGCGTGAGCGGGAGCAAATCATATTAACAAGAGCGACAGGGTTAGATAACCCGTACTATTCCACTGCCAGTTTCCCATCTCTTGTTAAAACGTGCACCGAAATAAACTAGAAGGGATATCTGTGAATTGTTTCTGTATAGAACGTTAAGCGATGCATGAGCCCAGCCATTGAAAATCGTTTAACTTTCATAGTAGACTCTACGGTTACATTGACATCGAAATGTTAACAATATTTACTTGTTTTTAAAAAACAAATATTGTTGTTTTTTATTTTATTTATATAAATAATAAATCACCTACAAAAAAGTTTTCACTACAAAGTTTCAACGTAAACGCAAATAATTGCCTATAATAATAATATTTTATGACAGCGTCTAACTCTAAACGCAATTGGCTGTGGATTCGGTTCCAAGGGAGAATGATTGTAATTAAAGATTTTGATTTGTTCACTCTGGTACTTAACACAAACACGGAAATTGGAAAACGAGGATATCGACACTAAGTTTTTTCTGTCAACCCTATCATACGGGAAAAAACTTGAAACTATAGTATTACAAAATTTAGAGTATTGTTTCAACATATAACATAATATTACCAAACTTAAAATACAAAAAATAGAGGGCCTGCTGAGTTTCTTCGCTGGTTTTACTTATTTACTACTTGAGCTTACCAGGTTGAATTAATTTTACAAAGATAATCGAATAATATAAAATAGCAAGTTATGTGATGAATTTCGTGTCTATTAACAGTTTATCTAAACTCAGTATATATTGCAATAAAATTTAGAATTTTGTATTTATTTATGTAAATCGTTAATGTAATCGTAAATTAGAATCTTCATTTTATGCATAAAACTACGGAAATCCAAAAATGACAATAAAGATGTGGTAATATATTTTACTAAAATTCTATATTATTAAACACCTTACAAATTTTTTATTTAAGCATCGTACAAAAAAATTGTGAATCAATAGCAACTAAACTAGTAGATTGAATTTTATAAGAATTTGTTGAATTTCAAACTGTGATCATGAGCTCAAATTCCATTCAAGTTATTCACATTATAATATTTTAATGATATCCGTAGCTGACAAAACATTGTAGATGCGCGAAAATACATAATTTGTTCATACGGTTCGTATAAAGCGTACATCGGTAAAAAAAATATATTGTAATTTTTTCAATAATTTAAACAGCGCAAAGGGAAGTAAACAATTTTATTTTTAAATAAGCCTTGCTTTCAACATTCGTAATCCACTATTATATTATATAAACAAACTTTAACTTTACCAAAGACAAAAGCATAGTAAATTTCACATTAATTTTAACAATGTCCGCCACAGATTCCGTACTCGAGCCAAAAGTTATGTTCGAATACTTTTAACGGGCGAGCAGCGGTATGAGTAGATTTACAATAAATACACACAACAATGAAAAAGGAATCGCGCTACAAAACAATTTCAGCTTAAAGCTCGTATATTGCGCGATTGCTGTTTCTGTATAAATAAACTTTCTTAGGTGTAAAAGATATTGTATTTATATGTTTTGAATTAATGATATGTTATAAATTATTATTACATTTGAAAAATTTACTTCTCAATCCCATGCTGTATTATATTTGGATCAATTTGGAATAAAAATGTTTAGCCATTGTGGCGCAGTGGAACAACGTCTGACTCCAAACGTGATTGGTTGTGTGTTCGATCCCCACTCGGAGAAATGATTTTATCTTGATTATTTTCATTTCTTTGGAACGGCACGGCGTTGAATTCCAGCAGTCAACACGCTATCTAGCATTCCGGCGGAAAGTGGAAAATTTAATGTCTTGACACTAGACTCTTTCTGCCTATACGGGAAAAAACGTGATGTTGAAAAAGATAATGTCAAACAATAAAAGTGTGTAATATCTTAAAAAAATGTTAGTTACGCCATCTACATCATTATCAAACATAATATTAAATACTCGAACTTTCCAGAATTAATCAAAGTAATATTTTAATAAGTAATATATAACTTTTTCCGCAAATAATATATAACTTTAATATATGACTTTTTTTTTTTATATTAATAAGGTGGGAAAAAGCGTAAAGCTGTAAAAATAAAACAACAGTTTACATATTTGCAGGTTTATAAAATCGCTTACTAAGCAAGTACGAAAGTATTTGTGAATGAAGTCAAAAAAACTACCCGTCCGAGAGTTCCCATGGCATGAGTTGCATAAATAGTAAAGTTACGCGCATAAATAGTCAAGTGAATAATATATGGTGAAATAGTTTTTTTAAAAGTTTTAACCATGTCATTATTTAGTTTAAGCGTTAAATCGTTGTATACCACAAGTATGTAAGTAGTTTATTAAGAGTAATTTTCATAAATACATTTCTATCTATTTTTTTATAAAACAGTAAGAATCACCGATCTGTACATTTAATATATGTATTTAAGAAACAAATTTAAGTATATGAAAAAACAGTAATAGAATATGAATCTATTGACTGTTGTTAATAGATTCATATTCTATTACTGGCGTTGCTTGCGTAGAATATAGTTTATATTTACAAAATATTTTAAATTAATGTACATTCCGTATTTAAAATATTCGGTACATTAATTTAGGACTTTTTTGTATACCACATTTTTGGTTCTCGTAGAGCTCACTCAACAACAAACAGGGTACAAGAGAGAACTGCATAGAAACCTTTTTTTTTTATAAATTCTGGAATACTTATTGATTCAATATATTCAATTAATATAATTATTAATTCAATATAACAGCATAAGATAAAAAGAGATGAAAGAGTATTTGAAATATATTTTATTGTATATTTTTTCCATATAAATTATTTTACTCTTTATATAATTATAATTTATTGGCATAAACGTTATAACAGTAATTTATTTATTGTCCATCAGTAACCAAAAGTTAGTTAGTAAAAAACATTTGTGTGTTTGCTATATTATAGCTATGTAGGACTTAGGGTATTATTTTATTCCAAGAATGGAACACATTATGTAGAACAATAATAGACCAGCTAAACGAATTATAAAATGGCAATTTAAGAAAGCTTTTTTAGCGTGATGAACATTATCTTTTGCCATATAAAAATGAAAGATTTGGATCATCTGATGAAGAAACATATAAGAACTCCTAAACTATAATTATTCACGTGATGGGCATTATCGATTGATGTATAAAAATGAAATACCTGAAAATTCACCAGTTTATGTTTATAAGCAATAAGTAAATTACACATTAGTAAAAGTTGTTCAATAACAAGGATAGCTTTCGTTGACAAATAAAAATCAAACATTGAGGCTATTGTGGCGCAGTAGGACACCGTCTGACTGTAAGCACAATGGATATGGATTCGATTTCCACTCTACGGATCTATTATATTTAAGGGAAGTTAAATTCCGGAGGAAAGCAGAGAATAAAGAGTCACTATGTCCTTTTTGGCTGGTGAGAGTTTCCTCTTGCTTTTGCATGAAGCTGATGAGGCAGTCACAAGACTTAAACAATACTACCATAACGAAAGTTTGCATCCAAATTCTAATATCAACAGGTAAAGTAAATTGACGGATGTCATCAAGTATACGCAAAGTAAGTTACGAGCTTCAACTAGTGAAATATATATGAAAAGATTAAGCACGTAGGATTTTAAATATCCGTATAGATACTTAAATGTTAAAATTTAATTTTTGTAATAATGCATTATTATACATTCAATAAATAAAATGGACATTTTTAGAAAAATATATAATAAACGCTTTAAAATGTTAAAAATATAAAATATATATTACACACGCTACCATGTGTTTGACGTATAAAATGACATACACATTGCAAAGGCACTAACTACGCGTTACCTTTTGCACGTCGATGGATTTCCTAGTACACTTTTTTGGATATTTTATATAATACTAGCCGTTGCGTTTTTATTAATCAAGCTTTGTTAATTAGCTGGATAGAGAGCACGTTATTAACTGCATTACAAATTTTTTTTAACTGTAAAGTAGAAACGCAAAAAAATAAGAAATATTTGGATAAAGTAGAATGTTTTTTTATACTTAAGTGTGTGTAACACACTTGCATATGTTGCCGTGAGCTTGAGTACTGAGCCACCTGATATAATTGGACTTCAAAACTCCGCACAGATCCCCAATATTTCCGCCTCGCTTCGCACTTCGTCCTATTTATTTTGTTTGCGTTGTCTTTGGCGCTGGTACTGTCACCCTGCCATTTGCACTCCTTTCTATCTGACGCATTATAGACGGTATCAATTCCTTTCAGATATACCGATTTGTTTATAAAGCGTACTTTGATCTCGCGGAGATGTCGTAAACATAATTGATACTTATTTAGTTTTTATTCACTATAAATTTATACTATAAATTAAAATATAACTATAAATTTATTCACATTTTCTTTAGAGCTCTGTATGTTTAATGAGATACAAACTAATGTGTAATATATAGAATGGTTTAGAGTAATATTTCGTTATGAAATAAATAATGATTGAATTAATTAATTATTTTTAATCATGGCGTAATTGGACACCGTCTGACTGTGAATGCGATGATTGTGGACTAAATCGCCGTTACAGGGAATTATGATGTAAACTATCTGTATCTCTGGTCGGGCAATAAAATCAAGACCTTGAGTACTGCCACTCAACATACAATGTCTCGCATTCAGTCGGATTGGATCGGTAAACAGAATGTCATGACAATAGGTTACCTCTTCTTATCCGGAAAGTATGACAGAAAAAGCGTCCAATAATTTTTTTAACTAAAACCGTCAATAATGAAGAGACATTTAAAAATAAATTCCTTTATTAGTGGATAATTATTAAAAGAACAACAGACAATCTAAAAAAATCTAAGTAAATAAAGTGTCAACTTCGTCTACTTGAGAAACAAATCAAGAAAGAAACTCCGAGCAGCGGTCGAGCGCCGTTCACGCCTCAATCAACTGCCAGTTAGGTTTCTTTGTACTACGAATGCTTCAAGCCTCGAATCTTAAACATATACTTGATTACACTCCAGAATAAAGTAACAACTGCCCGCCAAGATTTTCCACCTTCCTATAGTTCCCAGAACACATGAAATTGATTGAACTTAAAGTTCATATTGCGTATATGAAAATAAAAAATAAGTAGCTCGTATCTGCTCCTCCAATCGCGTACCTCGCTTTTATTACATCCATAAATTCATCATATCGCAAAGGCAGTGCGGGTCGCCATTGGCCGCGCGAGTGAGATGCCAGGGCTTCTCACTCGCACCTCCTTCATATTAATATTGAATTTTTCTCAACCCCCGCCCGCCCCCTCACGGGAGGCTCTACACTCGCTCGCCCCCGTATTGTTGTTATCTTTAATGTCGTGGAAAACGCGTTTTCTTGTGTCGTTAACTTTTATATTGCACGAGTGATACTTTTACGAGTTTGATACATAACTTATGTTAGACCTTAAATAACTTCATATAACTACACCTAAACTGTTATTAAAACTTACTAGCCTCAGTCATTAATTATTGTTTTTTTTTTCAAAATTGAAATTACTTTTCTTAATTATACATAAACCAATATAAAATGTGATATCACTTCATGACCAGCGCAAAATGAAAACCTACGAACCAAAACATTCAAAAGTCAGGAAATTTATAAAGTTCTTTAAACTATATAATTACAATCTACCTATAATAAGTTCCATGGAACCAAATCAAAATAGAAACAAAGAACATAATAAATTAATCACTTCTAAAGGGGTCGGTTTCCCCTTTTATGTTTTCCTTTACGTTTTCCTTTAATGCATTGTCTGCCGGCAAAATTAAAAACAGAGGAAATAACCCGTCTCCGGCTTTAAACGACATTGACCTTTCGCGAACTCACTCGGTGTAAGTGGCGCGGTAAGTCAAAATGGAAATACAAAATGAGGTTTTGTGTGAAAAAATATCAACATTGATATATTATGATCTTGGGTCGATTTTATTGTACTAGTATGATTTCTAGGCGATTTTGTATATAAATTTCAAGTGTTCTTTCAACTACATTGCTCAGTTATATTTCAAAAACTTTAAACATTTTCATTAATAATTCTTAACCTATAAAAAATATTTCTTATACTTAACAAATAATAAAATATACACATAACCCGCAATTCGTGATATAAAAGATATAAACGTGAATTTCCTCCCTTATATTTCAAAGCTTAAAAGAAATCGCTAGCAATATCTGTCTGAAAAATATATCGGATTGCTTTGTCGCAGCTTTCCAAATCGAAATCTATTTTCCTTCAAATCTAAGTGAATCCCGTGCGGATTGGAAACGTACCCTTTACCTACCGCCGGGCGAGGCAATTGATATTCCAACAATACAATGTATGAATAAAATATAAACTGAGTTCCTATCAGGCTTGTTCGGTGCAATCGCCGCTTGGATTTAGAAGGTATATCTTGTTATTTCGAGCTTATGTGTAATGTAATGTTTGCCATTAATACTATTAAATCAAATTAGTTATAACCTTGACGTTAATTATGATAAAAGTTATATTTTCTTTTAAAATAATTAACAAGCGCCCTGCTACATTCTTTAAAAAATTGAAGATAGCTCCGAATATTAACAATAATTTTATAAGTATTGTTATATAAATGAAACGCAAATCGTTATGCATATTGCATATCAATAACTGTTAAGCAGTCTATGAAAAAATGGCTGGGGGGAAAAAATACTATAGGTAGTCAAAGGAATTCCCCATTGTACTGTTACAGCAAAGACGTAGGTGTCACGATAAAGCTGGATTGACAACAAGTGCTAGTGGGGTATTCAAATTGAATAAATTAATAAGCTATATGACGGAAAATAACAAATACCTAATAATTTTTATAAAAATTCTGTAGCATGATTAAAATAAAATATGCGCAGGACTTAGGGTATAGTTGATTTAAAAGAATAGGACGCCTGACGTAGTATCATAATAGACCAGCTAAACTGATGTACCTTAACAAAAACGTACAATTTCCATTGACAAATAAAAAAACTTACAAAAACATAACAATATAAAAAATTACGAGTTACTGATGAATAAGTAAATGCCCCCTTAATAAAAATTATTTAATTTTGTAATTTTTCATTTCAAATTTAAATGGATGAATGGGCCAAATGTACACTTTAAAAAAATCGTTAATATAGTCATGTATGCGTGAAGCATCCAAAATACAAGTAGTATGGAAGTACTTTTAATTTAAAAATACATTAGTAATAGCAAATTTTATTATAATAATTAAAAAAAAAAATAAACAACTTTTAGTCCATAGCTGACTTGGCCCGCCACCTACAGCAAACCATTGGAACTAGCTCCAAAGAAACATAACAAGAATGGCGTATTAATTGGCATAGCCTCTTCTTAAATAGTAATTATATTTTATTAATTTAAGAAAATGAATGGACCTAAAGTTTTGTCCATTTATTACCATATATTTACTTTTACTCTATTTGTAGCAAACAATAGCATGTTTTCAGTATGTCAGCATCACATTACTTAGTGTATCGGTGTGCAGTAGAAATGTTCTTGGCTAAAACGATTAGTTATGAGTTCTTATTTAGTAGATATTATATTAGTAATGTTGTATTGTAAGATAAAATATTAATATTGAGGTCATCGTGTCGTTGTCGTACAGCGTCTATCTATAAACCTAATTGGTTGTCAGTTCGATACCTAATCGGGATAACAATTGTTTACCTAAATTATATTGTCTCGATTTCGGGCGGAATGTAGTGAACAAAGTGTCTTTGACACACGCAAAAACATGTGGGAAACAGCTTTAGGCTGTAAAACAATATATGAATATTTTATGATTGTGATAAAATATTCTCATTGAAAGACAAAGCGTCCAACTAGATTACGCCACCTAGCTCACAATACTGCAAAATGCAGCAAGTAAATGGTAGAAAAGTGGCAGAAGGAGAAGAAAATAATAACACAGAGCACAATATTTTCTTAATTTGCGTTAATATTTTTTGTGAACATGCGGCTTTAGTCTAAGGAACCTAAAAGTGTTATCCAAAAGTTCTTCAGTTCAAATTTCTATAGTAAGATCATATTATTATATAGTAACTATTTTTTTTTTGTATATGCCATAGTGCTTTTTATTACGAGTCGAAATATCATCCTTATACAGGCATAGTCAAAACAATATTCAGCATAAATCATTCGCATTACTCCAAATAAATATTTACTATTTTATTTTACACAATCCAAACTAGTAAGTAACAAAATATCATCTAAAAAAGGTGTGTCAGCCACTATCTGTAATTATATACACAGAAATATATTTATGTTCAAAATGAATCTAACTGTTTTACTGCACATTGTTTGGGTTCTCGACTTAACTACTATCGTATAATATAATTTGGCAAAGCCACGTTGTCCGCGTCCCCTACTCATTTAGCTGTCGGAGAGTTATTTAATACTCTGAGTGACCCAGCCTGGACTTTCGTAGATATTGAACACATCTGCCGGACATTGGAGGCATCACTGTGGAATGAATGTTTATAATAAATGAATAAAACAATTACATTTAAGTGTGTAATTTCGCTTTGTAGTTTTAACTTTGAGTATTGAATATTTTATATACAACCTTTTTTTCAAGGTTATTAGAAGTAAGTTTATATATTTATTTCTATTTACAAGTCAATAAAAATGAGTTTCTACGAATACTATATAACATCGTATCGTAGCGTTCGTAATCTTCTTCGTCTTAAATAAAATAGTGTAGCGTAAGTACTATATGGCCGGTATCTTTGTTGTAAGTTTATATATTTATTTCATTTTACAAGTCAATAAAAATGAGTTTCTACGAATACTATATAACATCGTATCGTAGCGTTCGTAATCTTCTTCGTCTTAAATAAAATAGTGTAGCGTAAGTACTATATGGCCGGTATCTTATGAATTAAATATGAGCGCTTTATTTGATTCCGTAGTCCCTCGATATCTGATAATAAAAAAGAAATTTATCGCACACATACAAGCAAGTAGATGCCGAGGCTCATAGTCCGCTATTTTTTACAGCCGCCGTCCGTCGACAATCACTTCATAGCGACCCCTGTCCGAACGTTCGATGACAGAATTATTTATCAGTTTGAAAAATGACGGGAAATTGAATGTAGTCGCAATGTTTACAACGCATTTTCTGTCCGGTGTCCTCGGGGGCTCCTTCCCTCGCGTTCCGATGTCCACTTTTCAAAGAGGCCGCTCGGACGAGGGTCGAAAAAGTGTCCCCTGAGTAAAAAATAAAAAATAAGTATTCGTATTGTATCTAACTTCGGCGATGTAATGGCTATGAATGACAAAGAAAAAGCAGCGTCAAATGAAAAACACGACGAGTATATTGATGGAACTTTATGCTCTGGTCGCTATAATTGTTAAATTGTACTCTGGGATGGTATTACGCTATAACGCAATCTATTTGAGTGACCGGAGCCATGTGTCCGCCTCGCGCCTGCTATCGCCGAGGGACATATATCTACTGCTTCCGACTTCTGATCTATATTGAATTATCGACCTCTCATAAGGAAACTTCGAAGGGAAAACTCTAATATATTTAAACGTAACGATGTCCAGCTGTTAGGTAGATTAAAATTAACAATATTTATGCATTCCTCTATTAAGGAAAACGATAATATATTTGTTCCAATGTGATTTTGAATAAAGAAGTATTATTATAGAATATATAATGACTTGATAAAAGTTACACCTATCTTATATTTCCAAGCTAACCTGGACCTCTGGTTTCCTTACTTTATTATATCGACTCAAGCTTTAGGCATATACATGACGTCAACTAAGTCACTTATATCACATAAGTATATACAGGATGTGCCTTGTGTAAGGTATATAATGAAAACAATTTTATTCTTTATTACCTGCGATGGTACATAGGTATCGTATTATAACAGCCATGGCCGCTCGTAAAAATGTTTTATTCACCCCATACGGCGTCGTAAAAGGCGTAATAACGCGAGGAGGCATCGTGGAAGCAATTACCGATCTGTTATAGTTTGTTACAAAGGCGCTTGTTTATTATCCTTTTATTATCAACTCATTTGCTGAACAAGGATACCTTTTAATTCAATACTCTTTTTATGTCACACGCGAAAGCAGTGTACTTAAAAAGATTCATTATAAGCATTTACTCAAATTAAATTTAGAATTGTATAATTCATTATAATTAATTTTTTTCCTGAATAATTTTACCAAATATTAATAAATATATATTCAAAAAACTCATCTCATTATATGATACCAACTTATATAAAATTATACAATCATATCTTCCTGAAGTAGGCTTATGATTGGATAAAACAACGCAAACAAATTTCGCACCCCATTATAATCTTCACGAAATATTATAAGGCCGCCCGCCCACGGAGAAAAACTGAAGCCTGCATTCGCTATTACCCGCCTACAATATCATAACGGCCTGCTATTGGTCGTTATAAGTTGATATAATATCATAACAAGCCGGGGTTGGACGAGGGCGAAGGCACTCCTCGACCCGCGCCCCGTCTCATTAAAGGTTAGTGCACCGTGAGGTGGCCTACGATATAATAAGTTGCACGTCCATACGTTCCCGCATCGTTCCCTTCCCGCGTGCCTCAATAAATATGTCGGGAGTGGGCCCGCGCCCCCGCCCGCCCGAGTATGAGCGGTAGGAAATGCCGACCGCCAACCGCCCGGGCCGGATCAATAATAATACTCGCCCATATCTGCAGTGGACTGGATCTGCTTGAGAAAGCGACAGGCCACCACCCGCGCCACCCACCGCCACTACACAAATAATATAAATCATTTTCTCAATCCTGAAGCCACGGCCACACGGTATCGCTGAAACGCAGTAGCAGCTCTTCACACTATAAGCGTTTTCTTTCCAGAATATATCATAGTAGCAAATTGTTATAATCAGCTCTGAGTCTTTTGACAACATAAATTAAATCTGAGTAAAAGGAATTGGTTTCTCTTTTTATGCCCCTTTTGTTTATCTCTAAAATAATGTAAAGAAATCTGATTAGAATTTATCTTATTAGATAAATATTCATTTATGATATAGAGTGGTTTCCCAGTAACCAACCAACCAATGGAAAATTATGATAGAAACTAATTTAATATTTACATACGTCCATATACACGTCGAGCAACGGTTACTTTTAATTTAATAGAACAATAGAAATTGCATGTCATCTATATCAAATATTTAATAAAAATGTAACTGATCACTGTTTGTAGATGGAACATGCATGGAAAAAATATTATTAGGGACATCAATGTAATGGAACCTATAACATTGTTTTTTTTTTTCTGTTGGACTACGCGTTTGTGCTCACTAATGTCTAAATCGGCTTAAACGGTATAAATAAAGCTTTGACTATTGTATTTTGGTAAATTTCCCTTAACATTTCATGTTTATTTATTTTCAATCGGTTCATAAATAAAAAAGTTACAACCATTTAAAATAAAGCAAAGTTTGTGATTTAAGTATAAACACGGTCAGGTGTAGAAACGAAATAGTTTAGTCGTATAGTTTACGCAGGCGAAGCCGAGCGGGACGCTAGTAGTATAAAATTACTTTTTAAAATAAAGATTTATATTAAAACGTTGCTCTTGTGGAGCAGCTCTTATTTACTGTACCTCTATATACTTTGTCCTGCTCTATTAATACACGAATGCTCCCCGTCCGCAAGCTTTTACTGTACTTTTTGTGTTTAAAAAGTTTCTTCTAATCAAAGCTGTTTTATTACTCTTTAATTTTTTACTAAGTTATCCAAGCTAGTTACAATATAACTTTAGATGTATGATATTTTTTTTACAAAATTGTCAGTATAGGTGACTTGATACAAACTTAAAATTGTTTTTCTTATTTTGTGTATTTACTATATAAGTATATCACTTTTATCTCTTTTTATCTAAGCGGATTATATCAATTTATGGCCTGTTTCAATAACTGACTTATAAAATATAATAATGTTTTTTTATGTATCATAAATTGCAACATTTTAATTACTTTGTATAAGCCAATTCATGTTATATAGATCAGGAATGCCTTTCTCGTATCCTGATGTAATATACATTAGAAGTACTTTTATTTTGCTAATATTTTCTCAATTACAAATGATAAATAACGATTAGTTAGGTTCATATTATTTTAGAATAGCCGACGAATTGCATCGAAAAAATGGAAGCCAATTTTCTTTAAGAATTAAAACAAACTTTATCGTTTAGTTCTATAGTGTCGGGGAAGTAGCAATAGTTTAAATGAATACAAGCAAATTTAATTACATCTAGATGTAGCGACGTGTCGATGGAGCTCATGCAATACAGCGCCGGCGAACTTTGCACAATTTATCAAATTGAGTTACTGAGGGGCAATATCGCAGAGCGAACGCAATATTGCAGCGCGTGACCGCGTCTGCAATACGCGCTCAATACATCGGCCGGCGCCGGGCCCGGCACGTCCGCCGCCCCGCCCGACGCGCCCGGCCGCCCGTCTTCGGCCGCCCGACCCCCGCCCGCCCAACTGACCACCTAGATATTTAGCTAACAATGCCTCGCCGCGGCCACCTCGCAGCTCCGTCCCGCTCCCGCCGCCGCGCCGCTCGGCCATCGGACAGGGACCGCCGCGCTGGCCTCCGGTCATTGCTATATTTATTGGCGACGCTCATAAGTACGCGGGTCAGGTTATAAGTTCTGTGAAATAAATGGTCGGGCCCCGTAGGAGGCGAGTACCCGTCGCGCTTAACAAGAAAGCACCTCCACTGAACTTGACAGGGGGCCGCCTCACCCTCGCAGCGTTATAATTAAAAAACAAAAGAATACAGAGGCACTCAGCCTCTTGGCTGCCGTTCGTTCGACTTTCATACGAAAAGTGCAGCGACTAAAGAAATGGGTATTGATTTTTATCTTCGTTTAGTAAGAAAGTATCTATGCTAAGTCAAGCATATTTTGAAATTGCAAAACAGTATTTTAATATATTGATATTGTTCCCGAAACATATTAACATGTCTTAAAATTATTTTATTACCTAATTGAATTTAGCTAACATTTAAAAATAAAGTCTTATCATTAAATGAACAAAATTTAATAATGTGCACAATATAACAACTGTTAAGTATATAGTAAGTACATCACAAAGTATAACATGAATGATGATTTTTAAAGTCAATCATATTCTAAGACGCTCTTATAATAATCATTTCGTTTGAAATGCAACTAAAAAGCACATGCTTTAAATTATTTTCTCATTATCATGGTTACTCTAGCAGAGACATCAGATTTATGCTTTAAAAATATTGTCATCGGATTACGTCCAAGTAGCGTCGCCAATTTTTTTATATTAATAGATACAGGTGAAATAAATAAAAGTAATTAAAATATATTTATGTTACTGATTATAGAAATGAACTTTTACGGATTGCCAACATATTTGTCTAGTAGATAACTGACAAGAAAGTTAACAAATTTTTATAAATTAGGATTACAATAGTCATTTTTTTTGTTATTATGTAGTCAACCTTAATAACTTAAACTTTATATTAATTATTTAAATTTAACTAACAAAATTACATCTCTATACATCTCGTATATATATTTAGTAGTTTCAACAAGGGTTTTCAAACTCGCTATGAAACCAAAGAACACATTGTCTTGATACAGGATCTCTTATCTACAGAATAATATTATTTACACTCTAAAGGTTGCGTGAAAGTAACGAATAGGAACTGTTTTATATCTAACAAAATATTTATTTTATTCACATACTGTCCTTTTACAATACTATTAACAATGTTTCAGCCATAATTGATATATTTTTACAAAAATAGTAATAATATAAGTAACTTTAGAAAACTACAGTATCTTAAGATATTAAATTTATAGTCGTATTTAAGAATGTTATACATGTTATACATCCATGCGAGCACTTGTTATACATGTAAATTCGAATACTTTCGGGGCGTATCAAAAATACAAAAACTATTTTAATGATGAAATACAGTTTTTCTTTTTCTCTGTAATCATAGGAGTCCTAAAACGAATTAACTTAACAAATATAATACCAAAATTACACTTTTTTATCTACCTTTTCGCATTTTTCATCTTTCTGTGAATCTAATAGAAGAAAATTATGTTTAAAATTCATTTAGACATACCTCGCCAGGATTACAACATCATTACAACGAATTTATTTTACGAATAAAGTGATATATAGCTGTTATATATCATTATATACACTTATAGTTCTACCAATAAGTAATACAATAACTAAATTGTCTAGACAGGACAGGACATATTAGGGTATTATTTACAGTAGTAGGCCAATGTTATAAATCAGATTTATGCTTAATGCAAATTGAAATAAAAGTAAAAACGATCATACCTGTACTTGTTTTATTATTTTGTCGAATACTGCCACGATATACCTACAAAACAGCTATTTAATGTGATACACAATTTAGTCATAACTGTTGAGGATTTGATTGTAATTTATAATATATTATATTATAAATATATATACTATTCATTTAATTTGAACTTGTTTATACCTTTACAACTTGAATCGAAGAAGTACCCAAACAAAACACAAAAATAATTACATGTATGATTTAAATCTTATTTTAATTTTAACATTATTTTGTTAATATATTAAAAAAAAATAATAAACAAATTATAAACATTCGAAGTGAAGTATAGGATAAAAAATGATATACATTGAAAATTGCTCGTACATATATAAATCTGAGAAAGTGATAAAGTACAGTACATACGAGGGCCATGTGCCGGGCGCTTACAATTCATCCAAGCGGCTTCTATTACGAACACAATTACGGGCTTCGCAGATGACCGCACGGTTTTATAATGCGAAGGCAACGTCGTCCAGCCTCCCTGCCTCATCCCTCACCGCTCCCTTGACCATCGACCGACAATTGTAAATGGCATATAAAATAAATGAATGTGCAGTGGGACTCGCCTCTGCAGCAGACAATATAAATTACAAACGGGTGATTATATTCCGCCGGGAATTAAATGTTTTCCTTCGAATACACTTTACATTATACGCTGATGAACTAAGTCTGGCTGTTCAATGATTTAAATAAAATAATCGTAATTCTGTGAAGTGGATACTTAGTTATTCAAGGTTGGCAATACCTCTCTATTACACTCGCTTACCAGTTTACGTCTTTTTCAATATAATAGTAAGATTCGCTTTAGTAACAAAGCCGTGCACATTATGGCAAATTTCCAATAACGTGTCACTTATGTTGCTAAAGGTAATATATGAGATAATTAGGGCGGGAGATAGCTCGCTCTGTACATAAGACGCCGCCGTAAATTAGTTTGCCTCCATTAGATGCCCACCTTACAATGAATTCATTTTAAAAAGCTAAAGCAATTTAATGAAGATACCTTTATCTTTTTTATTTATAGGCAGAAAACTACAAAAAACCACATTTCGATATGCAAAAACTAAGCGTAATGTATTATTGGATTATTAGTCGTTTGCAAGCGATTTATTTATTTAAATTAGAGTAAACAAAGACTTTAGTTTAACATAAGCACAGATATTCTACATTAATTACAAGTCGATTTGGCTTGAAATGACTTTTGTACATTTAGAAAATCACAGAGACTAATCACGAACGGAATGAGTCATTCGATATAACAGACCAGTCATTTGGTCAGTGTCGCAAAACTAATGACACATAATGACGGCCGTACTAACGTCCAGAGGGTGGTGGTCAACAAAGTTTGCATTACAATTGT
Source organism: Podotricha telesiphe (assembly GCA_038994665.1). NCBI lineage: Eukaryota > Metazoa > Arthropoda > Insecta > Lepidoptera > Nymphalidae > Podotricha > Podotricha telesiphe. The sequence continues at coordinate 160,603 of JAOYRR010000031.1, forward strand.
GATAAGCGATATTGAACGTTATCGCCACGCGATAAGGTAATCATGTGACCCATACATCAGTCAAGGTCTGTTAGCTGGCCTCCCTGGGAGGTCTTCGGGCAGTCGCGACCGACGACGGCCACCTGAACACCCTAGCCGCAGCTAATTGAAGCTCCCCACGGTAATCCAAAATATTCTATGGTACTTAATGAGATTCATCTTGTCAAAATTAAAATTAAACTAGTAGCCCTGTTGTTGGGTCAAATACACGTTACGCTAGGCACTAGTTATATGTATAGCTATGTAAGTCACTTTAAATGTGAATGTCAAGCTTATGGTAGGATTGTAATATTAATTTAATCTTCTTAAAAAAATAATATTTTCCTTCCGTCCATCTATTCATTATATAATATTAAAAAATGTATTATATATATATTAATATATTCAGTGTTTCAGGGGTTAGTCAATCTCCATTTGGGATAAATTTTTATATAGGAATTATTATCAATTCCCTTTCAGCGTTCATTACCGCCGTTCAATGGCCAATGTCAAAATCCAAAATGGATGAAAATTGAACAAGGAAGTGTTTTAATACTAGATAGAGACGCGATCTGTGTAATAAAATAATGTAAAAACAACAAGAAAATTGCAAGGTCTGAATATTATTAAATTTATTTTACAATAAAAAACAATTTCCTTATTAAAATTGAAAGCTTTCAATTTTATATACATACTTTCATATTTATCAATAGAAAATCAAAAAGTTTTAATATTTGGCCATTTGACTTTCAGAATGTAGCAAAAAATTATTCAACAATTGTTCATCATATATTAATAAATATACATATATTAATAACATGTACTATTTTATGATATTTTAATAAATCATAATGCACGGATGTCCTACTAAACTCATAACGTGTGAAAGTACGGTGCGTGCGATCAAGCAAATTTGCAATGGGAATAAGCAGACGTTGCGGAAAACCCTATTAAACTTGGTAATGATCCACGACCTGATTCTTTTACGTGCTTCATAAATTCATTTTCATAACTTGTATTAAATGTACCGGACATGTGGTCCATAGTCTTATTAATTTCTATGTAAGAAATATATTCTTTATATAACTTTTACAGTAAAAAATTATAATTAATAAGAGATGGAAAATATTCTTCTTTTTTTTGTAGCTTCACGCTTCTCTCGCATAACAGAAAAGGCAGAAAGAACTTAGTGTCAAGTCACTCCTTTCTGGACTTACTGCCTAAATTCGAGACATTGCATGTTAAATGGTGGAACTCAACGCCGTATTTTATTTTGTACAACTAACCTAAGCTAACCAGTACGGAGAAATGATAATGATTAAAAACATATTTTTAGAAAGCGTTTACAAATTTGAACGCAGCGGGATTCGAACCCGCGCCTCTTGGAAACCGTTCTGGCTGCTAAGCCATGCGTTTTATCGAAATTCTTAATGCGAAATCGAAATTCTTATACGCACGAATTCCGCTGCATTCAAATTTTTATACGCTTTATAAATAATAATTAAATAACGATTATTCCACCGATTGAAAATCGAACCCACAACGGATTACGTCCCACTGCGTCACAATGACCTCAGTATAAATATACATATTAATTTACTTAATGTAACTACCCACATACTTATATAAGTGAAACCATAAAATATTTATTTAATCGTCCAAAACTCACAGTCACACAAATTATTTTCCCTACTCTAATAAAAATAATTGCCACTGTATGAGTTATATGCTTTATACATATATACCGTGAAAACAAACTCATTATCTAATCTAGCAATCAACTAGTTGGTATACGTTTTACCTGTATCCTAATTTTGGTACACAAACCGCAGCGGCGTCCACTGAAAATCAGCACAAATTGTATAATTGTGCTATTAACCCGCTAACTATAAAAAATATTTTTGCGTATCATATGCGAATATTCATTTTAAAATGTTATTCAGACCTTTTATAGACATAGCGGAACTTCGCATTTTCTTTTTCAACAACATTAATCCGATCCATTAAATACCTACATCATTAAAAAATAAACGTACATATGGGATTTCAACCTACAAACACAATTTTTAGACACATATCAACTTTATACAGACACAAATTTTTTTATAGATTATTATCCTATTATGAACAGTTTTCCAAGCATTCCAAATTGTGAAAAGTGAAATTTAGAAAGTCGGACATTCATAATTCAATTTCAAATGCACTTTGCAATAATTCCATTTCCACAGACAAGCGTGTGAGTGTGTATTTACTTTCACTACTTTCTTTTGCATGTAAGAAAATCTTCGTATGAACTTCGATGAAACTGATAAACTATTTATAATCGTAGGTACAAAATAATTGTTGAGTATAAACGACTCTTAGATAAAATTAGTACGGTTCTTTTGGGCATTGTGTGTTCAACATATATTAAATGTAGTATGTAAAAATAAAATCGCTATCATATAATACTGTTTACTCTAAAATATCTAACAGTTGTAAAAATATATACGTTTTGCTTTTTTAACTTTCAAAATATAAAACATTATAAATTTGTGTATTTATTAATATAAAAAAAAATAATAATAAATTATGAAAAAATTGTTGTCTTTAGATTGCAATTTTAATTATGATGTAATCGATATACAAACGCATAGATAGAAACAAAAACGACTATCCGGATTAAATTTAGATGCTTGTTACAAATTAATGTATTCTAAGAAATTATTTTATATACTTAAAATAAAAAAAAATAAGATTGGTATCTTGTTAAGAAAAAATGTGTATTCTTTTGAATATCATAGAACTAATGTTCAAAAGGATATTTAAAGTTTAAGCTGAAATATATTACATCCGAAAGCGACTGTCACTGGTCATTCATATAATATTATTATATTATTCTTATTTTTTAATGAATATTGTAACACAGTAAAAGAAATTTGATTAATCGTCAAATAACAAATTCTGAAATCACGCGATCATAAACAATTATTTATAATTGTTCGGTAAATATAATTTGTACGATATTAAAGTAAAAAATAAATTGAAATGTATACATTACGTATAATACAGTCTTACATTATATATGTATCTTACAGGTATAATGCAGTCTTATGTATCTAATATGGAACCCAGAGCGAGAGCGCTGGACGTGTACAGAGATAGAAATGAAATTGATGAACTTTTCTCGCAGCAATAATGGCTTTGGCACGTACCAACATAATTCCCAACAAAACTTCCTCACAGTCCACCCAAACTCAGGGCTGAACGTACATAGAGTTTCAATTCAAAAAATATATATTTAAAACAGTTAATTGTAAGGTGGTGTTCATTTTAAAAAAATATTGGTATTTATATAACTTTAGTAATATGGGCCCAGATCCAAGTAGTTACATATAAAATAAGTTTTTACAGCTTAATTTATCCCTAGCGGGGTAGTCAGGGAAAAACTAGTGTCAAGACACTCCGTTTATAAAAAATAAGTAATGAATATAAATAGGATCTTTATAGTTATGGATATCTCTCTATATATCTAATATATTATTCTTATATATAATATATTATCTTTATTTATCTATTATAAGAAAGAACTTATTTTTTCAAATTCAAATTCAAAAAATGTTTATTACCATTTTTCATAAAAACAATACAATTACGATAAAATAAGTATAAACAAAAAAGAAGAAAACGGTAAAAGGGATGAGACTTAGCGTATGCTGTGAGGAGACTTGTTGTCTACAGCGCTGTTTTTCAACATCATCCTTATTCTTTTAGCGTTACCATAATACAGAGGAGGATGTAATAATTTGCTACAAGATTCTAGACAAAATAAACTTATAAAAACATAATAAAACAAAACAGGAGCAGAAAAAAACATGAACATATAAAATAATTATTCATTAAAAGTTTTGAACTAAACTACAATGTGTGTAATTCACACATTCAAAAGAAATAAATAAAATTGTATATAACCGTTTACATAGAACATTACTTGTTAATTTATATATATATAAAAACAATAATAACATAATGAGAACAAAGTATGTAAGTAATAAAAACGAGGCTAGCTGTTGTTTTTTAAATTTTAATATATATTTCTTTAATTTCCGTTTAAAAATCAAAAACGAGGAGCAAGTTGTCTGCGTCAGTGGAACAGTGGAACGTCGTTCCAGTTTCAATGCCGCGAATTTAAAACTTCCTTTAAAACCTTCAGTTCTATGTTTTGGAAGAGCAAGTTGTAAAAGTTCTGTACTTCTAGTGTGTTTACTATGGGTTTCGGGCATCCATATCAATTTTTTTATATAAATATTCCGGTCTACTGCTACTACTGCCTATCGTGCTTATTACATTCTATGACATTGTTCTAAAAGCCATAAATTTGACAATCAATAACTGTTAAATAATATTAAACTTAAATTCTTAGTGTACTTTTTTACATAGAGTTTTAAAAAAATATGTATATTCGCATATTTTCGCTTTCTGGCGTCGATATATTCTTTCGTATTTATTACGTTAAATTATATTTTGACAGATATTGACAAATCTTACACTTATATATTAAGCACTAAACACCCATATAGTTCGTTTCAATAAAACACATTTTTACCGATTTAATTATATGTCACGCTCAAATTTGACTTGACATGTATAAAGTTCGTAATACTCGTAAATATGAAAAGCTGAAAAACAAACAATCTTTTCATGAGTAAAATAACTTCGATGTGTTGAAAACAAATTAGTTATAAGCAATTTATCTTATATTTAATTGTATGAATTAATTTATCCAATAGTCACTTTTTATTTGAATACTAATGTATACGTTTATGTTTATTTACGAGATAGAGCACATTATTGACAATGAAGAAAGCATTATACCAAAAATATAATTATTTTCCAACAGCCCTAGTTCAAAGGACAACGGTCGGCAACGCGGCGGCTGAAGAAGGGAGCGTACATCCAATATAAGAAGAGAACAAAATAGGTTTATGTCGGATACTTTGACCATTCGCCCGTAAAGTAACTTCGCTGTACGACTGACGCCCGCAGTCTCATATGCTATGTCCATACACGTATACCAAAAATACTTTACACACTTGTTCCTGATACCCAGTAATCTAATATTACTGGTATAAAATATGTGTTTTATTTTTGTCACATTTTCATAAACGTTTCATTAATATAAATAATCTTGTGGTCTAGTATGTCTATTTAACTATAGGTATGTGATTGAAACTATGGACGCATACTGTTCTTAAAAAATATACAATAAATTACTATGTATAAGCAAAGCCTGTTCTTTATTTTTCTCCAAAATTGCAACAAATACATTATATGGATTTTTTTTTAATTGAGGCTATATGATTTGTGTAATCGCCGCTTTTGATGGAACTATGTTCATGTATCCGCACCCCTGAACGCTACATTGCCTAGAAATGGTTTTAAAGGATAGTCATAGCTTCAACACATCCTCATAAGGAATTATAACTAAAATATCTGCTGCTTTAAAATAAAAAATAATGTGGCTTTTTTATTGTAAAAATCTTCAGATTCAATACGTACTCTGTATACGGTCATATATGGTAGTCTAATTTGAGACGGTCATCATTAAATATTGAAAGCGGCTATTGATGCACAACTAAGCAGGATAAGTAGATGATATCGGCTAATGCACCAGTCGCTGACAGTGTCCTGCAAGGTCCGTTGAGATTTCCCACCTCTATTCTATATATAGGTATATGTAAGACATAAATATGTATTGAGTACGTACATTGTGAATACTGTACATATATTAACTTATGAACAAAAATAGACAGAGCTCTCAGTTAAATTTATAAAATAAAATACAAATTTACAATAAATTGAGAATTTCGTGTGATTAGTGAACGATGCCAAATTTAGTCTAAAATGAGGAAAACTAATCAAGCGTAACGTTGCTTCTAAAACAGAAATGAAGCCAACATCACCGCCATGGTACCGCTTAATCAGAGCTGGACCGCCCGCCCTATATTTGCGTATGCAAAGAGATTCGAGCCGCATTAACTATGCCATATAGCCAACGTAGCGTGCAGCGATTGGGCAAACACATATCTGCATTATAAACACCGTTCGGGAGCACAAACGCGCAATGTGGTCGGCCTTTACCCGGACCCGACTAATCAACGAGCTGACCTTCCGCAGCCGAACAAACGCTACACCACACAGCGCTGCATTATCACTGCCCTCCTCAATGGAAATACCTAGTTATCTGTTAGTTTATGTGAACAGTGTAACAGCTGAAGTAGATAATTGAGGCAGCGTTCGATATTACCAGATTGCTTCACAATGCGACTGCTTAGCAAAGATTCACTCCAATATCAAATTAGAAAAGGGATCAGGAAAGCCAAGATATTGTAACTGTATATATGCATGCATGTTCAGTGAATCGCTAAAAACTTTCTACTTTCCACATTCATAACCACTCAAGTCACATACGTGGAAAATCTAAACGTATTTCTAGACTCCTCTGTTCATTAGAGCATGTAACGAAAGCGGATCTGTATTGTTAATTAAATATTGTTAGTACATCAATTGTAATAAAATGACATACTTATATTTATACTTATATTTATACTTATATATGTATTTGCTTATAGTTAAATGTTTCATTTTTTTTACTTTTACGATTACATATATTTGAGTAACCATTCAAAGAGTCTGCACTCAAACAGTAAATTATAGTATATGCAATATATTGAACCTTTGATTAAAAGAAAATGACTCCAAGATTCGATAAAATTATATGATCCATTAATGTATCTTAGTTGACTAATGTGATCTTTAATAAATACATAAATATCTTTAATAAAATAATAACGCATTATGTATTATTTTTTTTATTTTTCCTTAAATAATATATCTTTTTATTAAATATACCTAAAACCGTAGTCACGAGTAAATAAATTACAATAAATTATTAACTGACATAGATAGAAGAGAAGGTGGACATTGGGTTTTTATGGTGTCCATCAGATGGACACAACTTTGGTTTGAGGTCACTTTGTATGTTCACATAGAGTTGTAGCGAGGTCGGCGGGTCGCGGAAGTCGCTGTGCAGCTCCCACGCGGCTACGCTCGCTCGCCGCCTTGCATCTGCTCCGCGTAGAAGCGATAAGGATCCGCGCTGCCCGACCTCGCTGGCCTCACTACATATAGGTTCCGCCTTCGAATTAAAGACTAAAATTACAAAATATTGAATTAACGAAAGAAAATGACTTGATATTGCATATGAGTTTAAAGCTAGTCAGCGAGTAGAAAATAAAAATTAGAAATAAATGTGTTAAGTTTTTAGAATTATAACATTTATATAAATTAAAATATGCATAGGGATAACAAATCCCTTTACTCACCTATGGTGACCATCTGCGTGAACTTGGAAAGTAGTTTCACCGGTGGCTCCATCATGGCTAAATAACTTCTTAAGAGCAATGATTCCAGCGATTGTTAGTGCCACCTTGCTGGCTATTAGGGCTTTTCCAGCAATAGCTGCTAACGTCTTTAAAGCTATTCCTCCCACGATACTAACGGTTGTGAATATTCCAAGCAGTAAGTAAGGTAAAACCTTTTTTCCTAAAAACATAAATTACTTTTAACACTTTACATTTAAACAATACTTTAAAATCGTGTCATTTACCTACCTCTACCTCTACCCTCTGAAGCTAAATCCATTGAAATAGTATGAGTGCTTAATAACTGCTCGAATCGAGTACGTAGCATAGTATCGAGCTTGTCCTCCATCGTCATTCCCGGGAGGAAGCGAGGCTCTGCTACAGAAGTTGGTGTATCGGCTTGTTTAACCAACGTAAGCCCATCAGCGAGCTGTACACTTTCCTGTGTATGACAATAAAAAATTTAAAACACATTTAATTCACTTAACACAATAAAACCACTGTAAGCACTCATTCACCTGCTCCACTGCTCTCGTTATAGCTACAAGAGCTTTGCCTTTGAGACACATTGTTAAATGTTTTTGCGCACTACAATCTTCATACAATTTTTGTAAAATAGAGAACTCCGCTGATGGCCACCAGGAGCTCTCGTCTGCTCTATTGCTTTCAACTTCATTCTGAGAATAGTCTTCTATATCCATCCGACGGGACCTCCTAGACCCGTGAACGTGTCCGGAGACAACAACTGCACATAGAAGTACAACAGCTATCCGAAATGAAGCGCACATTTTTTCTATCAATTTAATTACACTCTACTTTAATAGATAAAATTAACGCTTATGAGGGTGGCCTAGCGTCAACTGAAGGCCGAGGGAACCGATGCGAGCTTATAACGGCGAGTCGCTTCACCGACTTGCACCACCAAACATCCGCCATTCCGCACCAATTCTCCTGCACGCTGGCTTATGTAACTGAACTTGAAATGATGGAGAACAATTTTCCAAGGCAATTTCTCCGATAGAATGTATGAAAAAAGCGAGAACTACGTGTGTTATTAATTTTATGTGTATTTCAGATTAATGTGTGAGTAGAAAAATGTGTAATAGTCGACATTGCGTGCGTCATTAGAACGTTTTAGTCCCACATTTCACTCACGAACGACCAGTTTCTGCTTGTTAGTATATGTGACTTCGAGTATTACAGTAGGATTTTTGTCTCTAATGACATCTATAGAGGGTGTAAGGTAGCTTTGCGAACGATTTATTTGCACGCACATCGATATATTATGTTGTGTATGAGGATACAATATAAGGAACTACGGATAATTATGATTAAAAGAAAGTAAGAGTCGCACCGGACCGTGTCGAAATAATAATTTATAATAATGTATTTTTTGATAATATTCATTAAGTAAAAATGTACTTTATGTAAATAGGAGGAAATTATATGGTAACATATTGTAATTATTCTTATATCTGCAATATATGCAGACACTATATACCTACTTATATTATTACTCTAGTTATACACAAGAGAAAAATAAAATCATAAAAAAATTGATTGATTGTATAGCCACGCAAAAACGTTTCACTAAAAGAATCATTCGTTCAAAAACGATTCTAACATTATATATATATATATATATATATATATAAATGTATTACTATATTTTATCCTATCTATGTAGTAGGCAGAATTTCAATAACATTATTAGTCTTTTTAACGCTGATAATGATTAATCAGTGTTTTGAAATGTTTTTTTTAACCGGATTAATCGCATGCTATTTGTATTCGAAAATATATTTTCTAAAATGTAAAAATGTGTAGTAATCGCGATAATCAAAAATCTAATTAATGAGTGTTTGTTTTCTTTATTTACATGAAGTACTACGACCTCGCACACAATATCCTTAAATATGTGGGAAGTGTAGTTTGTCTACACTATATTCTCTCTGCCTACCTCACTAATTGCATGAGATTCCCGAAGAAAATTAAAAATATATGAACTATATTTTAAAATAAGATTAAATAACCAGTTAAGAAATATTTTGCTTATGGACTTTCTACGGTAAAATTGAATCTTTAAATTTAAACGAAATATTTGAGTACATTGTAATTTTTAAAAATATGTTTTCAGCTCTGCGTGATTATTGTATTATTAAATGAAACTATTTTTAAGTGGATTAATCGCGTGTATTATTGTTATTCCAAAATATATTTTTGAAACCCGACGTTTCGAACACTTTACAGTAGTCCGTGGTCACAGGCAGAATGTATTTTCGAATACCAATAATATACGCGATTAATCCGGTTAAAAAAAATTCCATTTAAAAATGTGTAAAAATCGCGAAATCCATATATCTTATTATTGTGATTATTGTACGTTTGGCACTGGTATTCAACATTGCACCTTTTCTATGATATCGACATAAAACTAGCTCTCTGTCAAACGCAATTGTGTCTGATATTAAAATCACATCGTGGCTGAGTGGGACAGCGTCTACCTATGGACGCGTTGGTTGTGTGGAGCATCCCCACTCGAGGAACAATTATATTTAATATTGTTCTTGGTTTGCTTTATTCGGACGAGGTGCAATTTTCAGTTCAACCACTCAACACGCAGTAATTTAAACGGAGAACAGAGTGTCTTCTTGAAATAGTGAAACTTCTTATTAATATTTTTTACATTTGTTTTTCACGCACTTGGGAAAAAACATATATTTGGAAAACGTATAAAAATTTGAACGCAGTGAGATTTGAACCCGCGCCTCTTGAAAACCGCTTAAGCGCTGTGACCGCTAAGCCATGTGTGTGCTAAACATATGTTTTTCTTATTAATCTTTTTTTGTACACTCAATGGTTCTAAACAAAGTAAACATAAATAGAACGTCAAAGGTGTCTCTAGTTGAAAGTTTGAAATGTAATTCCAATAGCATAATAAATATTAAAACAATCCTTGGGTATGACATAATTTGTCTCAGATATTAATTTAAAAGGCGCAGATTCGAATCCCGCTGTGTTCAAATTCTTGTACGTTTTCTAATTGTTTATTACAACACATTCGCAATTTGAATAATTCTTTGTGAATTTCTCCATTTTCTATAAAAATCAGCATTCAATTTAAATGGAGCGAAAACACTGAAAATTCATTCATGATTCACGCACAGTTATAAAATACAAATGTATTATTTCTCCACACAATATACTAATATTAATACTACACTCTAAAGTCATTCCAAAAATATGGTTACTTCTCACTTCTTACCTAAAAGCATTTGTGTTTGTGAGCATTTCAAGCTCCGAAATATGAATGCTTATATATGTAAACATAATTTTATAATAAGTAGGTACATTAAGCCATCATGACAATTTTTTTACGCTAACGTCAATTATCTAGCTAACTTTTAAAGTTTACATAGAAGAAATGAGTATTGTTAGTATCTTATTGTATTTTTTACTTTGATATAAATTATAATACAGGGCATACAAATATTATAACTTGATTCAATGAAATATTAATTTCATTACGTGAATGGTGACTTTATCTTCTTAGTTAGGATTCTTTTATTGTTATCCTTGCAGTACCTACTTTTTACGTCAACGTAAATTGCAATCACGTCAAACATGTAACTGTTATTATTTTAAGTATTTAATAATTTTATATTCATATATTTATTCGAATTGGTTACATTATTTCTTTGGCAAAATGTTTGCTGTTAACAATTTGATCTATATATTATATGGTCAATATAGTCTTTTGCCACCTATCATTGACTAAACTGTCAGTGTCAATTATCAAATGTCAAGCGCCTAGACTACTTTTGTTAATAATTTTTAAAATCACTTTGAAAATACGAAATAATAAATGATTTTATATCGACAATTAAAAAAAATGTAAGTTTGAAACTGTATTTTATGATTTTACACTGAATTCTAAGTGATGTGAGATTTGTAAAGGAAATGAAAATTTGTTTAGTAGCTGCTTAAGAAATTTCATTGAATGAGTTCCGAAACTAATTATTACATTTGGTTATAAAATTAAAACTGAAAATCATTTTATTAAATAGATGACTTGAAATCGTCTAAAATACAGTGCTTACTATTAGCTAAAAACAAACAAACATTTTATGACTAGATACAAGATGTATGAATCTAAAGATTTATCTTTTGCTGGAAATGATCCAGGTGCATCTAAATATGGTAATTTCATAAACTATTACTCGTTTCATAGTCCTAATGAAAGAATAAGTAACTTGGATGCTAAGATGTTTCCATTAATGGCAAACAAACAAGTCATTGTTTGTCTAGATATAGGCTGTAACACTGGAGAATTAACCAAAGAACTTTATATTTACTTAAAAACAATTTTCACCAAATCAGAAATACATATCTTAGCTATTGACATTGACCCAACTCTTATAGCAAGAGCTAAAGAGCAAAATGAAAACAGTAATATTTCATTTGTTTCATCTGATATCTCTACTAATAAGGACTGTGAAATAATTAAAAAATTTCCTGATATCCACAGGCAAGATAAATTTGACATAACTTTTTGTTTCTCTGTTACTATGTGGATACATATTAACAATGGAGATGAAGGCTTATTATTTTTTTTAAAATTTATCAAAAATATCACAAAGATACTAATTATAGAACCGCAGCCTTGGAAATGTTACAAAAATGCTCAAAGAAGAATGAAAAAATCAGGCAAACATTTTGAAATGTATGACTCATTAAACATAAGAGACAACATAGATATTGTTATTGAAAAAAAAATTTGTGAAAGTCATACAAAAGTTTATGAATCACCAGCATCTTCTTGGAATAGGAAGATTTTAAGTTTTTTATTAAAATAATGATATACAAATTAATTTTTAACCATCCTAATATACAGATCTTAAATTTAGATTTATGTAGTGACTTCTTCTGTGCTTGATTCAAATTCTAGTTTAACATCACCACCAAGTCCATCCACATCCATCTCTGTTTCTTGCGAGTTAAGCATATTAAGTGTGAGCTGTAAAACACAATATGAAAATTTAGTTTTAAGTGTAACTGTGTTGTATGAATATTAGTATTAGTTTTTGTGACAAAATTCAGCTTTTATTTATGTGTTACATTGTCTTATGGTACCATAGGCATATCAATTATTTTCTATAGTAATTATCCATCTGATAGCGACCAAACCCAACACTTTCCTAGTCATCAGTTTATCATAAACTGATGACTAGGAAAGTGTTGGGTTCTAATGGTTGAGGGAAAAAAATTTTCCTTAGACTTTTTGTTCTAACATCGAACACAATAGTTATTTATTAAGTTAGTATAGTTTAATTATAGATTTTTATGTAATTATTATTAAAAAAAATTATATATATAATTTAAGTAAAAATTTGTTTCTGAAAAAACCTACCAATTGCAGCCTTCGTAATTTATGTTTATTTCCTTATTCTTCATATTTACAAAATATTGAATACAAAACAAAAATATAAAAAAAAATATATCCTTACAACAAAAAGAACAACTGACCTGACCCGAACCAGTATTATTCATAGACCCTAACCTTTCTTCTTGAGTTTTCCTCTTGACAGGGGTTTTTGGTTGTGAACTGTAAATTAAAAACATTTACCTTGGAAAAATCTTATCCCTTCTTGTTCTTAAATTTTTAGGATTTTATTTGTTCTATAATAAATCAGTACAATAAATAACAAGTGTTTTTTAGACAAAGCATGTGAAGTGCTATATGTTGACAATAATATTAAAGTAATCCAATGCAGTAAGTAGAAAATACCTAAAAAATATAAAATCATTGAACTCTATTACTACACTACATTTTACAAGATAAATAATATTTGGCAAAGATATTATCATAACAAATTAAAATAAGTAATAATAAGGTAGTCATAGAGAACCTAGTGTTAGGACACTCCATTCTCCACATTCATGGGACATGTGCATATTGAGTGGCAGATCTGCACCACTATGGCCTCTAATTTTATAATATTTTATTACTGATATAAAAATTAAAATAACACATCTGAGTCACTGTAGGTACTATTAGTAAATTTTAAATTGAACCTTGCTTGAAGTTCTGCCATTGGGTGTAACATCATAGTCATTTCTGCCAATTTATTAAATGCTGCACCAGCTTCCGTAAATATTTCTCCTACCTGAAATTAAGAATTGCATTATAATAAATATAAACACCAATGGATAATAAAATTGTTCGTGTAAATGCATGCATATTTTAATATGCTCACCTTTGCTGCAGAATTGTTCATTTTATGAATCTTAAAATACGGTTTAATATTGGATTCAATTTCTTACACTACACCTTATAAAGGAGTTACAGGGTTGTTATATATAATTACAATTCTTTGCTATTCTGATATATTTTGATTACGAATATTTAAAAACAATTTCTATACACAATATTTCTAGCTTTTAAATCAATATGTTTCATATTAGGGATGTCAAAGTCAAATCTAAATGAGGAATACCGTATTTCATTCAGCAATACTAGGAGCGCTAGTATAGCGTGAAGTCTTTAAAATGTCAAATGCTCTTGTTTACTAAAATATACTTGTAAGGTTTTGAAATTTTATTTTGTAAATATTTAATCATACTATATTAATTATGGCAAATGAGAATAATGATCAATGAATGTTATTGGTTTAAACCTGTTGTTTTGCTGAAACTTATGGCCTTTTTTTACGCAACACATACTTAATTTATTGTATTGACTGCACATCAATAGTTTTAAAAATTACACTTAATTCTAAATTTATCAATCCTTAATCCTAAATTTGACAGAATATTTCAGGACCTTACGCATTAGTGACGTCACCTAATTGGCATATAAATCGTCATTGACGCGGCCAATTTAAGAATCATAATTACTAAATAAGTAAATACGAATAGAGGCTACCACTTTAATTATATTATATTGTTTTGTATATGAAGCTAGGATAATAAATCATTATTAAGATGAACATCAACCAACCAAACCAAATTTTATATTTTTATACAATATTAAACCTGTTTTATTTTTACATATTTAACCTGTACATCGTCATTTCATTTCTACATTATAATTTGACAGAAGTGATCACAGGGTAGTAAACGCACATTGGCGCATTTCGAAAGCTAATCTATACTATTATTTTGAATATTGAACTTATTAAATTAATCATTATTGACTTATTAAATACAGGTTACAGGGAATCAGTTGGTATTAGGTAAAAGTACTTTTTTAAGGTAATATACGGTACAAATTAATTAAATTCAATTTTTGTTCTAAGGCTTGTTAATGTTGTACAATTTATTCTTTTAAAAAAAATTAATCCTTGTTAGCTTGCAAAATAATATTTACATAAGGATTAACTTTCAAGATTATATTTAATATGCATAGATAGTATTTTTAATACGATTAAATCGTTAATATACGTTAACTATCCATACCTATATTTTGTTCCCTTAGTAATACTTTAAAACAAGTGTTTTTCTTATTAAACAAATGAAAAAAAAATACCCTATCACAATAAAAAACATGATATCTGCACATGCTATATTACTATAATATTTAAATTTTGTTTTGTTGACTTATCTAATACAATTCCTGTCTTCTTTTATTAGTATTTTTTTTCAATCAACATTAAAAGCTTATCTTACTTATTTCAGATTTCTTTTAATCATGACTGCATATATGCATAATCGATTTAATGAAAGGCACAACCATAACACGTGGGACCAAAATATGTGGCCCCAAAGAAATTATTTGCTAAATAGGCACAATGCTAGATCTGCATGGACACCTCCAGGTTTTGATATTGACCTTAATTACTGGTGCGAAACATGTGATAAAGGATTTAGGACTCCAGATCATCTTGAATTTCATATCAAATTGCATCAGGTAGAGAAAATATAAATTACCACTACAAATTATGTAGAAGTAACTATAATAGAAATAAAATGGGTGGTGTTATTTACACTAATATGAACTGAATAAATAAATTATTTACAGTATGTTTATATTAATATTTATGCATCTAAAAAAAGAATTTTGAATATTATATAAATTGTTAAAATTTTATATTTAAAATGTGTAATATACCAATTTCCTTCATAAGCCATTTATCTATTTCATAGTTACTGAAACATACAATCATTTGCACAATATCCCCATAACTTGATTTCATTTTCCAGAAATGTAACATAGATGGATGTCAATTTGTAGCACACCCTAAAGTGATCACCAGACACATACAAATGCAACATGCAACTGGCTTATTTAAGAAAATAGGTAGACTTAATAACCCCGAAGAAATTAAGAAGTGGAGGGATGAAAGGAAAAAGAAATATCCTACTAAAGCAAACATAGAGAAAAAACAAGCAGAAATAAAAGAAAAACAAAAAAGAGGTGAAAGAATGGGTTTAAACCAAAGGAAGAAAAATATTGTAGTAAAAAAAGGTAGGGTTAATTTTCCTTTTTAAATAAATATTATAGTCCGATTTCAAAAGTAAATCAAATATTATATTATTATTAGTATATTATAAATATTTTAAACATATTAAACTATTTCATGTAATTTTATGTCGTCTAACATATTAAGGTCAACTAAATTAAATTAACATTGCTTCATTTTCAGAAAATCTAAAATTTTCAAAAAAATATAACTTACTTAATTTTATAATATTCTCTCACCTATTGTAACTACTCTTATTAAATGTAATATTTTACAGGGTTATATAAGAATGGTAAAATGCATTCATCTGTACTGAATAAAAAGACAATAAATAATAGAAAAAGAACATTATCAGAGAAGTCTAATAAAGAAAGAAAAGCCAAGAAAATATGTAAAGCACTTCCCCCAATGGAAGAAACTAGAAAACTCAACGCCTTTAAAGGTATTCAGGATTTAATAAATGAAGAAAAAATAGATGATGATGAACAAATTATTCAATGTAGTAATATAATAGAAGATGAAGATTATAACCTAAATAATTGTGATAAAACAGATTCCAATTCAAAACCAAGCCTTTGTGGAGCTCTGACATCACTTATATGTGACTATGGATCCTCTGATGAAGACATTATTAAAGAAAATGCCAATGCACCTACTGAAGTTAAAACAGTAGAAACAAATACTACTACCAGTACTAGCTTTAAGATTTATGTGAAACCTATTGAAAAATTAATAGACACAGAAAAAATATTGTCAATACAATGCCAAAATAAAAGTGAAGACGACAGTGGGCCAGAGGAATCACAAATTGTTAAAGACAATCTTGAACCAGATGTAAATCAACCTACAAATAAAAGTCAGAAAAAAATGTTTCATAAGAAAAAGACCACGAGAAGAGTTACTAAATTTAGAAAAAAGTTGCCTTCCACACTGTTAGAAAAACTATTGCAAAACGAAATACAACATGAAAGGAATATTATTTTGCAGTGTGTTAGATATGTAGTAGGGAAAAATTTTTTTGAAGAATAATGTTACTTTATTAAAAATGGTGGTCAAAATTGTGTTCAAGGTATAATTTTTTATAATCACTGCCCAATTCTGATTTTAAAATGTTATATTAAACAAATTATTAATTTAATTGAAAAACATTGTTAGAAAACATAAAAACTTGAATGCAGCAGAATTGGAACCCGCGCCTCTGGGAATCCGTCCAAGCGCTCTGACCGCTAAGCCATGCGTCCTAAATCCGGCTTCGTCGAAATTCTTATAAGCTTATTACAACTTATTTTTGTTTTAGCATCTCTAGAGATTTTTAAGAATTTCTGCTCTGCGGGCTTTTTAAGAATGTCTACACTTAAGCGGCGCGTTAGAATCCCGCTGCTTTCAAGTTTTTATAAGTTTTCTAAATAATATAGTTTCAAGAAGTTCCCGCTATTAAATTCAGAGTCTCGTATCTTATTTTGGATTTATAAAAAGATTTTTTAATATAAGTAATATCATTAAGTATACCTATAATCTTTGCAATTGACATAATATTTATTACTACTATTATAGAAACCAAATAAACAATTTTATTTGGGTAGGTAGTAGGTACTTTCTATTAAAACTTCTTTGGATACTGTACACTAATATCCAAACCGTTAAAAGCCATGTTTTGACTAGTAATTGTTACATTATATTGTACCTAGGTACAATATAATGTAACAATTTTTCACGGCTCAGAAATTATATATTGAAAATACGTTTTTATATCATACAAACAAATTAAAATACTTCCAAAAATGCCATCTTTTAAATAAGAGACATCTATAATCCAATAAACAAAATTAATTTGAAGCATAAAATTCCTTTTTTCGATCGAGGTTTTACTGTATTGTGGAAAAAGTATATATCCTTAGATTAAATTAAACACTTATTTATGCAGAGGAGGTTGAATACAGTCAACTCAACAGTTTGTTAAGAAATTTGCAAAGTATAAGAGATATTACATGAAAATTGCACTATTTGTGTTTCGTAACCGTTTCTATCATTGAAATATTACTTATATTCTTTGCAATTGCGGTTTGACGGTTTTAGCGATTTAGTAAACGCGTGATACGACTTTCACTCACGATGTTATTATAGCAAATTATAATTAATGGACCTCATTGAACATATTGATAATAATCCACCATGAACGTAGTGGGCATCGCATTATTATAATGAATACGTTGAGGTGTCTCGTATGATGTTCGCAGAATGCACAGTAATTATTTATATTTTGTTAACATTTTTTAAAGTATTCAAGCTTGAACGGTTCTCAAGAGGCACGGGTTCAAGGATTTGAACCCGCGCCTATTATTTATATATAATTTATTTATGCATATATATTTATATAAAATATATTTATATATAATTATATATATATAATTTTTATACTTTTTCTAAATATGTCTTTTTCAATTTTCCTTGGTGTGGGAATAACACTTTAAAAATTGTTAACAAAATATATATTTAATAAATAGCATTCTCTCTTGCCAGACGATTTTTCGTGAAATAATCTTTAAGTAGCAGAAATTTGTAAAAATCTCTCTACAGAGATGCTAACAACAAATATAAGTTGTAATAAGCGTATAAGAACTTCAACGTAGCTGGATGTCGAACGCATGGCTTAGCGGTCAGAGCGCTTGAACGGTTTTCAAGAGGCGCGGGTTCAAATCCCGCTGCGTTCAAATTTTTATACGTTTTCTAAATATGTCTTTTTCAGTAATTATTTACTTCTAATTGTTGACCTTGATGAAAAACATTTCCTCTACAACTAAAATAGGTATTACATGCGATTACATATTTTGTTATACAAATGATCTCGTATATAATTTATTACATTTTCTTTCAAAGACCTTTTACGATTATTTAAGGGTAAAAAAATACCGAAACACCGTTGAGGTCTATATTATTTAGTAGTGTAATAACACTCGTCCACCAAAAACACTTTGTATGTCACAAGATTTTTTATTGTCTTGATATGTCAAAAGCAAGTTAAAGGTAAAAGAAATCAAATCACAATGTTTCATTCATGCATAGTTTTTTTCTAATCAGGTCTTAATATTTTTTTAAAATTTTAGTTAGTATCAACAAAATGAATTCATTCACTACAATGTAATTAAGGTATAGGGCCCATGGTTCGTGCTAGTAAGTCAATTCGTTATTTTTGTTTTAACTAAAAAGATAAGCAATTTAAATGATACATTTACACAAATATTTATCATTATAACTATCAAAAAAAAACAATTAACAATATTTTGGCGACTAAATTGAGTGCAATACGGCGTTTGAAACTGGTAGTCAGCAACGAACAGGTGTGCGTTCAAGATTTGAATGTTATTCAACTGTGTAAGGTTAGCGTTTGTAATAATTAAGCTTCCAGAAAAGCAAAGGTAACTCCATGTGACAAAAACTTTTTATATTGGTTTTGTATTCCATAACAATTAATTTGAGTTAGAAAATTGATGCAAGCATACAACTGCTAAATTAGCATTATACTGACTCACGAACTAGCAGTCATTTCATTTTTCGCGCTTTTGGTTAGTGTTACTAACTTAGTACCGAATTAGACATATTCTAGACGTTTTTTTTGTTGATGCTTTTGTAAAACAATTAAAGTAACGTAAATGAAAATACCAATTAAGTTATTATTAGCTAAATTCGGTATATGTTTTGTTTACAAATTTTTTTATAATACAATGTTTAGGGTGTCCTGAATTATTATTTTTAAGGTATATTCGCATAGGCAGTACCAATACAATTTTTAATTTGAGATTGAATTATAATAAGTTACTATAGTAATTTGTTTGTTAATAATTTACTACGTATATACAAAGTACAAAATGCCAATGCACATACAGAACCGTATGGTATCGAAATTTTTTACTACGCTTTGGTATTGGGAAGGATGAGATACGAGATGATGGCACAAAATACTTTAGTCATATATAGTGCCTTACCAAGCATTTTTACAAAAATTTAAAACTTTCAGAGTATTTTAGGTATAAATAACCATTAAAATTATAACAAAATATCCTAAAACGTGTGTTTTATCTCAGAACCACATTGAGCTTGATATTTAGTTTATAAATAATAAAAGCTTTATTGTTGTTAATTTTATCTCACTTAATAAATATTTTTTTTATGTTATTAAAAATTTTCTATACTGTAAACACTTATTACCGAATCAATAGATACGAATTCACGAGCTTAGAAGCAGTGCAAAATTTTATCACGAAACGGGACTCAAAGAGGTCCACAAATTAGTTAATATATTAAGAAACTCGAACTGAAACTACACAATTATTACTGCCAAAATACCAATACTCATCGTACAAAAGCTTTCAAATTCATATATTTTATAGTATATTTGAAAAAGATTAAAGTCATAAGGAGCCTTAATATGCCGAAATATGGGACATGTACTTTATAGTATCAATATAATTTATGATCAATAATATGATGATTTTCTTCAGGAACGTCTCGTTGTAAGATAAAACATCGCTAGGATTTGTGGACTCCACTTACCTAGGTATTATTTTTCTATTCCCAAAATGTCTTAGTGAATTCTTTCACTGTGGCAATCGCTTACAGCCCTAATCTTTAAATGTACTTTACAGCTCCGCAACACTACTTTTAGTCACTTGATTGAAGATTTCTGAGAAAATTGAAAGCAACTTTCATGAAAGATAAGCTTCGCAAGCTGATTTTTCTAAATCACTAAGATATTCTTTAATTATTTAATATTTTTAATTGCCTTATTTGAGGACCCCCCAAATATTTAATTGTTAAAGACATATTTAGAAAAAAAATGCTAACAACAAATATAAGTTGTAATATGCGTCTTAAGAATTTCGACGCAGCTGGATGTTAGAACGCATGGCTTAGTGGTCAGAGCGCTGGAACGGTTTTCAAGAGGCGCGTGTGCAAATCCCGCTGCGTTCCAATTTTTATACGTTTTCTAAATAACTTTTCAATTTCTTAAGTGTGCGAATAACACTTTAAAAAATGTAAAAAAATAAATATTTGTAAAGAAATTGTCCTTTCAAGTTTATAAAACTATTCCCATTCCTATTTATAGTTCTCAGTCTAGCATACGCCCAAGTTTAATGTGTAAAGGTGGCAAATATATATCAGGATACATGAAAAGTTTAGATAAGGATAATTGATTTTATTTTTTGTTTTTACTGTAATAACTTTATCGTCAGTGAGACAAAAAATAAACAATCTGACGAGTTCGTTGGTTCCATCCATATCATAGGATTTTTCGTTCATGTAAGATGACCCCATACAAGTAACACAGAAGATATGTAGTATGTATGATCGTCCGATGGCAAAATAAAATGTTTATATATCTCAGTTACTAAAGGCGTCGGAATTTATACACTGTTTTAAAAGTAATGTCATAAAAGTCTCATCAGATCTCGTCTCGTCATTTGAACACTTTCTTGACATTTTAAAAATCACTTATTACAAATACTGTTCAAACAGCTAACATTCAATGTTATGGTAATTAGCTATAAGACAATAAACAACCATATGGAATCAAAGTCCCTATGGCTTTAGAATAAGGGTTAGTAAGTAGTTAAGTAATTCAAAATTAGTAAACATCTTGTTACAAAATTTTGTAGAACCAGTGTAAATAGAGTTATCAAAGAAAAGATTTGCAAATATAAAGTGATACCTCATGTCTGACGTCATGATACAAGAAATGAAAAAAGTTATAATTTTTTTATATCAATTTATTCAGGAAAGTCATAGTTTAAGACTGTGCAGCAGCTGGAGCGGCCGATGCAGCAGCCTCTTCCCGAATACGATCCTTTTTAAGAGTACCCATGAAGGCAGCCTTATCAGCAGGTGTCTGGAAGCGACCATGTCCAAATTTGGATGATGTATCAATGAACTTCAGGTTGATCTTCTCAAGAGCGGCTCTCTTAGTGTGAACACGTAGAGACTGAAAGAAATAAAAATTTAATTACATTAGCAGGTAATGATTGAAAACATGATACTATATTGCCAGAAATATTATATGAACTATAAGCCATCATTAATTTTCATTGAAAATGTACCTTTCTTAATGTGATTACACGCTTCTTAGGTCCCATACAGCAACCCTTAATCATGACAAAGTCATTGTTTACTTCACCATAGTGAGGGAAACCTCCCATAGGAGTTATGGACTTCTCAGACAAATCATATTCAGTGCAAGCATTGTTCTTGATGACTTTTCCATCCTTGGTATGAATGCCTAAAATAAGAATATATATATCAATAAAGAAATAAAAAATAGTTGTACAATATATTTGGTAAATATCTAGCTGAAACATACCTGTAAGTGCTGCTGTTTAAATAATTATGGATAAATAAATATATATATCTTTACCTTGGCCAAGTCTGTAGATCTTCTTGTTCATTTCAGTTCTGTGATGGTAGCCCTTTTGACCAGCACGGGCAACAGTAAATGAAACTCTTGAAGGATGCCATGCTCCAATACAAGCAACTTTACGTAGACCCTTATGTGTCTTACGAGGGAGTTTCTTGGTGTGCCAACGTGAAGTTACACCTGGAAAATGAAACAAAATTATTTTAATTTTGTTGTGCAGTTTTAGTGTTTAAAGTTTTTCAAAATGATTTAACACTGTTTATGAAGGGAATTGAAATTTAATATAAATTAAGTGCACATGAATTTGTACATACCTAAAGTGCATTTCAACTCAAACACATAACAGTTGCTTATAATAAACTTAATTGATTCACACTGGTCAAATTATTACCTTTGTATCCTTTTCCTTTAGTTACACCAATACAATCAATCATCTCATCTTGAGCAAAGACAGAGTCGATAGGAATGGGTTTTTCTAGATGTTCCCTTGCCCATTTTACTTTATCTTCAATATTGCCACCATTCACTTGAATTTCCATAATATGGGCCTTCTTTTGACGCTGCTTCAGCAGTTTCATTTGTGTGTGGGCAATAACCCTAACTACACTACAGTAGCGAATCATCTTTTTAAAGTCTTTTTCAATGGACTTGCGACCAAGCTCATCCTGCCATTTCTTGCTCGATTTAGTGAAAGCCTTCTTCTTACACTTGTACCTATTTGAAGTAGAACGTTAGGCAGCTGCAAGAAAAACCAAATGGCCTCATCGTTGAGCGGAGACCACTTGGTGACAATATGCTAACGCATATATAGGTTTTGCTCTCATCTATAGAGAGGAGAGATTCAAATATAATTAGATATTATAACAACAAGAATTTTATTTGCATACTAAAAAGAAGTATTAAAGTATTAAAATTATAAAAAGAATTTTAATCATACCAGTTCTTGTAGAAGCGACGGCGGCAGTCCTCGGACATGTGTTCAGCCCAAACTGTTAATAGAGCACGTAGACCGTGGGGTGTCTCAATATAGCCGACAACACCGACACACACCATAGGAGGTGTTTCTCGATGATTGTAACAGCTTCCACAATCTCTTTCTTGTTAATCTCTAAAGAGTTCAATACATAATATTATGTTATAAATATATAAAAATGTTCGCCATCACTAATAATTAAATAACCTTTCATCATAATTATTAGATTACACATTAAAATGACTTAAATAGTAAAGATACTTACTTGAACCAGGACGGTCAGGTTCACGAACCACGTGGGTCATACCAGCTTTATAACCAATAAAGGCAGTAAGATGAACCGGTTTGCTGGAATCATCTTTAGGGAATGCCTTCACTTTACCACGATGACGGCGTGATCTCTTCTTGGGATAGAATCCCATAGATCCATGACGAGGCGCCGAAAATTTTCTATGCGACTAAAACAACACATTCTGTTACATATCGCCGATAATAAATTGACATCTTATTAGCGATATTAGTTAAATCAGTCCGCCCTAGTCAATATCTTCATTTGATTTCAGGTTCTAACCGTATGAAAATTGAGTTTTTTATCATCATTTAGTTTATAGGTAACATAAATATAATAAAATTAACTTAAATTCAGTAGTTTAAGAATACTGAAAACAACAATTTAATAAATATTACAATTGATTAAAGAGATATTTCGATATTAATTGAACACACGTACCATGTCTGCCGACTATCGCAATAAAAATGGCCGAGTCAAAAGAGCGAATTACACGTCAAAGTAACGATGTTTTAAAAAAAATGGTGTTACCAATGCAATAAATGTATGATTTCTGTATTTTTACTTAGATTATTGTATTTTTATATTGTATTCAAACAGAAAATTTAGAATTTATGTCAATGTTTTAATTTAAAATTTATTTGTAATAATAGATGCAAGCATGCAACAAATATCGTGGAGTTAAGTTAACGAGCCACACGATGAAGCTATATGAACGAATGATTGATAACCGGTTGAGAACAGAAAGCTCCTTGACTAAGAACCAATATGACTTCGTCCCAGGACTATCCAATATCAACCCCATGTTTGCTATAAACATGGTTGCTCAAGAATTCCGGGATAAAGACACACCTCTGTTTATTGCTTTTCTGGACATGAGAAAGGTATTTCTTCGTGAACTGCGTCCAACAACCTGGTAGAGTACAACAAATATTTTCCACTTACATCAGCTATCCAAACCAGCTGGATAGTCATCATGCTTTGCATTTTCATCTGTTGATAACATGTTATTATATACTGCCTTTATTCTTCATGATGCTTCGCTATTTCTTTTCTTCTAATAGCCAAACCGTGATAAGTACTTAATTTATTCGCCTATTTTTATCTTTTCTAACAGCTTGGAATTGAGTCCCCATTCGTTAGTAGTCGTAGTCGTTGTATTCGGTTATACATTAAAAAACAGGCACTTCAGAACCATACACCCATAACACTATTTCACTCCTTAACATACTACGTAGAAAGCAAACTCACAGAGAACCGAGTCATGATTAACACAGCACTCTCACTAATCACTTAAATTTTAAAAGATCCTCAAATTGATTGGGATCTGGAGAACATAAATTTATAACATTTTTTAAAGTGTTAATCACACACTTAGGAAATTTATGGATGATTTCCAAGATTCGCGGGATTGAACCCGCTGGGATCAAATTTTTATACATTTTCTGAATATGTTTTATGTTTAACATAAATTTAGTAAATGAAACTCGAGTAAAAAAAGAAATCGATAATCGTTTGTTTTAACAAGCTCAGATATCTTATCTGTATTCTATTCTCAATTCTGTAATCTGGATTCTGATGTTAGCAAATAGTAATAGTTTTTTGTGTATCTGAATTAGAGATTATTTTGCAAATTCCATTCATTATTAGTATCGCTCAATAAATTAATTTAGAACTAAGTTATTTTGAGTATTGTAAAATGGCTGGTCCTATTGAAAGGATTCAGGTATTGGATGATATCGAAAAAGATATAATTACATGCTTACAGTGTGCAGGTATATTTTTTAAATCATATTTCTGAATAGAATACGTATAAGAATACGAATACGATTAATTTTAATATATTTTTTAAAATTTTATAACGCTATAGTAATATTTTTTTTATAGCTCAAGCCTTATTAGAATTGGGTAAAGAGAAATCAAGTCAAAAACAAGCAGAAAGCAACACTTCTCAATTTCTTAGAACATTAAGTCAAGTTGAATCCAAATTGAGTGATCAAATAAATTACTTGACGCAAGTTTCTACTGGCCAACCACATGAAGGTTCTGGATATGCATCTCAAAAAGTTCTGCAAATGGCATGGCATAGACTTGAACATGTACGTTCATGGGTAAATGAGCTAGAGAGGCATAAAGCATCACATTTGGCAGCTGTTAGTAGAACTCCAGTGAGTGTAACAAATGGTGGTATGACTTCTTCTGGGACTAGCACACAATGATTTTGGGATGATTTTTTATTACTCTAATGTGTCACTCTCAATTTTATTCAACATTTATAGATTAATATGTAAATATATTATTCATATTCTTTATTAAAGCTTAAAATACATTTCATACATACCTGTTGTTTAGATTTAGTTAACTAGTCCTTTTATTAGTCTTCAAGTGTATATTTTTTATTGCAATTTTTTAATGTTATTATAAACATGAATATTTATTGTACTATTGAAACTACACTGCTGAACATTATGTAATATGGAAATTAAATAATAAATTCAAGCTTTCATTCTAAACAATCACATAATTGTATATTTATACTATAAATAATATTAAGAATACTTAGAACATAAAAGTAGGAATAGAAAAAAGAAAATTGTCAGTAACAAAATTGTATTGTATTCAAAAAAACTTTACAATGAAAAATGTTATAATATAGTGAGAAATGACTTCTAAGAAATTATAACAATATGTTAAGTTATTTTTAGTGAAATTAAAATCTGATTTACATTTTACAATTTGTTGTCAAGTTATTTAATAAATTTTAGTTATGTTACAAAATAAAATATTGTGCATGTTGTTGGAGATGTGTTTGATAGCAACAGTTACCACATGTAATTATCAAACAACTGAATACAGAAGTACACCAAACTTACTAAAATGCCCATCTTTATTTTTATTATGTACATAAAATGCATAATATTTCAAAAACCATTACATATAAATGCTTTATCAGCAACACTATACACCAATAAAACATTTACTTCTAATAATACACATACATTAAATAAATTAAACACATTCCTCACTATAAAAACAGTTTATCCATTATTGAAATAATATTAATCATCATGGATGGGGCTTGCATACCAACAAAGGCAATAATGAAATATTTCTACATAAGCTTCACATGAATGAGTTATCTCTGTCCTTTAGTCAATTCCATTATCATAGAGATGGAGAAGTCACTCCTCTTTTCAGCTCTGTTGATTAGCATTTGCCTTCCTGTATTTTTCTATATCATCCAAAGATCTCTTAGCTTTAGATGATATATCATCCATAGATCTTCTTGCTGTTATTGTAATGTCATCTAAGGACTTTTTTGTATGTGATAGAAGCTCATCTGTGCTCTTACATGCGGTATTAGCTAATTCTTTTATTTCAGAGTCTATCTTGCCTATTACCCATTCAATTGCTTGGCGTCCTTTGCCAGCATTTAAAGAAATTTTATTGGTTAATAAATCTTCCATGTAGCTGCTTAGTGGTACCCCCTGAAACAATTTTAAATCAAAATTATATTTATCTTCTTTCTTTTAATATTTCTACATCTCTTGGGACATTTATTCATGATAGGTGGTGGGGTAGGGAGGCACCCTGGCTGTTAAGATTTCTCCTATTTTCAGCTTTTCTTCTTTGGAAACACTGCATATTATAGTGGAGGTACCAGCAAAATAGATTGTGTTTGTCTTCTTAAGGGAATTCCTTATGGTATGGAAGGAAATTTGAAAGTAATTTTTGACAGACATTCTATCCAATGATCATCTTCCCAATTTTCACCCAAATAAATTTGTATCATCAATTATACCTTTAAAGAGCTCTTTTTGAACTAATACTTAAAATAAGTCTAACTTATTTCAAGTTTCATAGTTACTTTAATTATATATTGAAATGATAAATATAAACAATGTAAATAAAAGATATATTATACAATACATGAAGAACTACCATAGAAAATCATGTTATCTTTAATGGTAAATGTTATAAAAACAAAATAATTTATACCAACTAAAAGTTATTCCACTTTTTACAGTTGTATTTCATATAAAGTAGATTTTTCATTATTGTTTTTGATATATTTTCTAGTTAAAGATTAGAACTTGCCTAAATCAATAGAAACTCTTGTATGTTAGACAATATATACATCGAAATACAACTTACTTGTACAGTTACCACAGCCTCTTGCTTTAGAAGTGTCTTTGAAGGGTCAGATGGATGTGGAGCGTATTTAACAGTTTCATCAACAGCAATGTAGTGACAAAATGTTAAGTTACTTGTCTTCAGTGTCATTTGGCGTTCATTAGGGTTCACTTCAGACTTTTCGCTAGCATAGCAAATCTTAGCTGTGCCAATAAGCTGAAATAAAACAAGTTTACCAAAAATGTATTTTAAAGTTAATCATACCGAATTGTGCTTAAAAAAAGAATTAAATACATACTGCTTGCGCCCATCTTGGAAAGAACCATTTAGAACTGACTAGTCTGTGGGTATGTAGAACTCCATCTACAACTTTTCTATCAACCACATCAATCCCTATAACTGCCGGATTCATAGGATTGGGATACTTTCTCCATGCTGCTTGAGCCACTGTTTCCCAAGGATGACTGCAAAAATATCACAATTAGATAGAATTAAATTTAAGATTAAGAATAGAAACATCGAATCATTGTTAATGTTGCGTCATAACAACGTACTTAAAAGTATGTTCTGATGTCCAAATTTTCATTTTCGTAAACGTTATTTTTTCTGGAGTATATTTCTATTATAATAATGGTTTTTCCATTAATTTTATAGAATTTTAATTTCAGTTTACATTACGTTAAAGCTAGCATATCTATACTCCCACATATCCGTCTTGTGAAAGGAGTGTGACCTTTGAAACGATTGACAAGTTGATTAGAAAGATAACATATGGCACATTTTAGTCTATGAAAACATAAACAATAAATTGAGCTCCGTGTTGCCCTATGTACTACGGTATGGAATGGAAGAAATGTAACAAGTTAACAGACAGGTTTCAAATGAGTTATAACAAACGATAGTAAACTCTGTTTTCTTTTCTAAGTTCTATATTGATTATTCGAACAGCTTAATGTTTCACATAAATATAACGATTGAAATAAGAATTAGTTATATCACAAAAAATGTGCGTTGTTTAAAATTAAATTTTAATAAATAATTCAAGTATCGTACATTATTTTTTATTTGTAAATTGCAGCTTGTATGCTGATCCCTATAAGCTACTATAAAGTGATACTTTGTACAAGAAAGAAAAACTATAAACTAAAAATCGTAAAATGACTGATCATTATAAATTAGTGTACGTCAATTTTAGTTTTAGTGTATGCATAAAGAATGTTAGATGCAATTATTGAAATGTTACATTAATTATATTATTATATTTGATCATTTCTCTGTGGGTGTTGATGTTTATTGTCAAGTATTTGATATTTCCCATGTTATCTCATAAGCATAAGTCATAAACTCAACTCATTTCAATGTGTCATTTGTATCATCGGCACGAAGGCGGCTGATTAATATCAAACTTTAAACATGTACACATTGTCTTCATTTTAAACATTAATTAACTTTAGTTTTACATCCACACGTATCAAGTTACACACAATAATATAATAGAATTACATTAAAGTTTATAACTGTCTTACACAGGTAAGAAAATGTACATGGTGTAACATATCCTTTGATAAGATTAACGATATATTAACGATGAAGATAAATAATTTTTAATTATAAAATAGCTACAAACTATATGGTTATTTCTAGATTTTGATACACAAAGTTAAAAAATGCCTACGACAATTGAGGAAAATTCTTTGCGGTACAGAAGAGCTCAGAGTGTTACAAAAGCAGAAGAAATAACGGAGAAAGAAAAAAAAGCAAGAAATTCTCAACTGGACAAACCGTGAGTACATAAAACAATGTTGTTAGACCTATAATTTAATATTGGTTTTGTGTCAATATTTTTTACAGTAGATGATAAGTAAATTAGCAGAGCAAACTTTTCTAGTTTTATATTTTTTAGATTGTCGTTTTATAGAATCGGGTAGTATTTTTATAGCACTCACATTTCCCCTATGTAACAGGTAGAGAGAAACTAGTGACACTCTAATTATCACCTATTTCCTCCTTCAGCCATTATAAGATGTTGTAGAACCCTGATCCAAGAGAGGTAAAACTCTTTTCGACTTATATTAGACTGCAAAAAATGTATCACTCCCTACAGTAGGAATCAAATCCATTACTTTTCCTTCTACAATCAGTCACTATTTATATTTTTATTAAAATAGAAATAATTTCAGATGCCACAAACCCAGAGATTCTCTATTTTCATGGAGTTCAGAGTTCACTAATTTTACTGGACTTGTCAATTGGGGTTTCTTAATGTTAACTATTGGAGGGCTACGTTTGTGCCTTGAAAATTTTTTAAAGTAAGTGGATATATATTTTTTAATAATATTATGTACTATAATGTATTTTAAAATTGCTAGCTATTTAAAATTATGAATGATGTAAAAGTAATTAATGTCCTAAAGATTGTTATAATATGAGATGTTTAATCATTATTACACCATTTTAGTTTTCATTTCAAAAAAAGAAATTAGAACTCATCATTAATCTGCAAATATTTTTTTTTATGAAATAACAAGTATTGTGAAAAAAAAGTTTGTATTGTCATGATTGAATATAACTCTTACCTTCATCCGTACCTGTCCCTAATATTTTCACTAAAGGAAGTTGATATGATTCTATTAAGGGTCACATAAATTGTGAAAATAAAATGTGAACTAAGATTTAATGTAACCCATTTCTAATTGCTGTAAAATTTGGATTGAGAAAACCTAAAAGGTATGTACTTTTAATCATAAAAAGTATGTACTTTTTTTTATGATATTTGTCTATGAATACAATAACTCATTTGATCACAATTATATTGCTAAGGTTTTTGTTAAGTTTGTGCAAAATTTAATCCTGCCTAACTTATAATTTTTATTAAGATTCATAATGGCAATGTTTTGTAAAAAATACATGTGAACTATTGGAATATCAGTGAATATTTTAGATATGTGTTAAAATTTAATTAATTTGAGTAGTATCATTAATTATTTTTAAAATTGTTATTTTTATTCCAATGTTTCTATATTTTTTATTATAGATATGGTATAAGAGTGAACCCATTTGAATGGATAATTGTTCTTACTGGTTACAATGAAGGCTATAGTCATCAGTATCCTTCAGTCATTTTATTAATATGTAAGTAGTTTTATTTACAGTTACCATTATTATATTATTATGTAAAGGAACACTTTTGAACTAGTTTTTACGAAAATTATGTCTTTTTTTGTACAATAATAATACATTAAAAAAATTTCATTAATTAATATATTTTACCCACTATAATGAACTACCATGTGCTTGACATACACTTTTTTTTGGGAATGGATGAGGCTTAATTCTGTAGATATGTTTCGTCCATTGTCCATTAGATGAAATATTTTCTTTTACTTTATATAATTTAACTATTTTCGAATGATTGGTATCCCAGTTTGTATCTATATCATTTCAACATTTTTTTAGAAATACACGGATTTTGTTATATTTACTATAAACATTACAAATATTCTTGAGCGTAGATCTCGTATGACTTTTGCTGTATTAATATTATTATAAATCATAAGGAAGCGCCAGATATATATCATTATTTTCCTGATTTCAAACACTACACTGATTTATATGAGTTTATCCTTAAATTACAGTTAATAACATGACCTTTCGAACGACTATATAACGTCCGCACGACTGAGTCCGACTGAGTTCTGCCGCACAACATGCATATCTTTAGCATAAGGTGAAAGGTGACGATGAAATTACGGTATTAAGGAGTTCCTCTTTTTGCTTTTTACATTTACGATGCGGTAAATGAATAATCTTAAAAAAACATTATAACTGGGAATGGGTTCGTGAGACGTGAGCAGAATTGTGATTGTCGTCAACCAATAAAAAATATAACTTCTTTTAGGCTTCTACATTATCTAATGACCACCGCCACTTATATTATCATTTTTTTTAATGACTTCAACAGTATTATTATTTTAATATCCTAGACTTTTTTAAGGATTGGCAAGCATGAACATACAAAATTTCTACCAGACCCCTTAAGAAGCCTCTTCATTATACATATCTTACTATACACTATACTACTTTTGTTTTCAATTTAACTAATGGAATTACTCGAGAAAATTGTTATCTTTTTCAGTTAGCGTAGTGCCAGCTGTTATGAGTTTATTGATTGAAAAAGCAATCGCAGTTGTAAGTGAAATCGTATACTTTATTTGAATATTTATACAATGCATTTGTCTTTGTACAAAAATTACATTTGATCATTTTACAGGAGATATTATCCCAAAAAATTGGCATGGCTCTGCAAATAATTAACTTATTCACTGAGATCACTCTACCTGTTATTGTACTGTACTTCAAGGGAGATGAATTTAGTTTCGGTACGTTACGATTTTCTGATATCTCATTATTTTTTTTAAATGAAACTTTTGTGTAATATGTAAAAGGTTGGACACTTAGTGCGTTCTCTACCGCATTTATGGGGAGTGTTTTGGGGAACTGTTTGACTTGATTCCTGCCGCTGAATTTTCCAACCGCACAGTACGTAGCTGACTGAAATATCATCCACACCATCTGGATACGTGGCACTCTACTACTGTGCGGTTTCTTAGGAACTTCCTTCCACGTGCCACTCAACTGTGGAATGACCTGCCAGCGGCAGTGTTTCCAGGTCGATTCGACATGGGTACCTTCAAAAAGCGCGTCTATTTCCACCTTAAAGGTCGGCAACATCCCTGTAACTCTCTGGTGTTGCACGAGGTCGTGGGCGGCGGTTATCAGTTACCATCAGGGGATCCGAACGCTCGTTTGCCTTGCCTATGGAATAAAGAATAAAAAAAAAAATTTAACCGGACTAATCACGTATATTTTGTTTGTCGAAATATATTTTTTTTTAAATCTGAAGTTTCGAATTCTACAATCGTCACTGCACTTTCCACTATGTGTTTTTTACATACTTTAGAGAAGACTCATCAAATAATTTACTTTTACGAAGTAATCATTCTTAAATTTAACGTATTAAAGCTATGTGAACAGTAACATTAAGCGATTTTTTATAGAACTTTCAATATATGCTTGTCACATAGCTATGTTATATAAACTATTCAAATATTAAATGAATTAAATAAGTACCGACGAATTGGAATACTGATTCAAACTGAATCACAATCGTAGAAATACAACTTTAACATATAGCTTTGCACTTTGACTTTGCACGCACAGCTACAAAATGTATTTTCAAATACCAAAACATATTGTGAAGTATCCGGTTAAAATTAAAATGTGTAAAAATCGCAAAAATCAAAGAACTTATTTCAATTTTGAAGTTATATGATGAACACAAAAAAGTTAACGTCAAATTTCACGATTTTTCAGTGGGATCTTCAACAGTTTGTATGATTTATTTGGTGCTTTTCCTTAAACTATGGAGCTATTGTCAAACAAACCACTGGTGTAGACGCGGAACGAGAAGCAAGCAATACAAGAACTCATTGCGTCGTCAAAGTCTGTCTGCACCAAATTGGAGTAAGTATATTATTTTCAAGTTTGCCATATATACGCATATATTATTTAACTGTTGTAAAAAAAATCTATAGACACTTTTGGATTGACCTTATAATAAATAAAAGTTACCGTTTGGCTGAAAAACGCGTTAACCTATTTTCGCGACATCGACCTTCGACTTTCAATTTTTTTTCCCGCCATGTGTTGGTTGGGGGGGACATTTGAAATTTTATTTATAATTTTGTGATACTATGGTTGTTCTGAACATCTGTACAAATTTTCAGGTGTATAAGAATTTTAGGGCTAACCGAACTATAAATAAAACAAATCATATTTTTAAATATATAATTAATTAAAAAGTAAAAAAATAAATACATTATTTATTTTGATAAACTGAATAGTTTTTAGTTTTTATATATAAAGTTTATATATTGAAATAGACATATTAAACGGTATTATTTTTATATACAGTAATTCTAATTACCAACACTATAAATATATAAATTTATTGAATAACTCGCGTCTCTTGAAAACCGTTCAAGCGCTCCATTTCTGAGCCGTACATTCTGTCCAAGTACTTCGAAATTCTTATACGCTTGTTACAACTTATGGTTTAGTGGTTCCAAAGAGCAGTGGGTTCGAGTCGCGCTACACTAAAAAACAATGAACTATTTCTGAAAATATGTTTCATATTCTAAGTGTTCGAAGAACATAGATATATATGAAAGAGAGAAAAAAATATTTTAAGATTATTTTCTCATTAATTATTTTCAATTAATTTCTATAACTAAAATGAAAAAAAAAGAGTTAAAAGAGATGTTCGAGGACCAAATGCAAACTAGAATACACATAGCGTATAGAAAACACATAGTTTTATTATTGGTTGCCATGGAGTCCATGTTCTACCATTCTGTACATTATAATAATTGAAATATCCTTGAACGATGTAATTATACATGCAAGACAACTTATTAAGTAAAGGTGCACTTAAGTAATCATTTTATAATTGTTACATATTATATTCATATCAGTGGAAAAGATAACACTTAGTTTTTTAGAATAATCATTTAACTTTGATGTAATGACTTTGATAATAATTGCGTAGCGGATTTTAGTGCATTAATAATAAGTGCATGAATATAAAAAGTACTTGGTATATATTATTGATATAAAAAATATTATTTAGGAATAGGAATATTTTAAAGGCAAACTGCGCGAACCCTTAACGCTATCCGTTTTGGGTACGCTTTTGTATCCGTCTCGATATCGGACAGAAACTGGAGAAAGGAGCATTTTGACAGTAGGTTCTCTCTGACTAACCTATTATGCAGGCAGGAAAGAGCGTTAAAGCTAAAAAAAAATTACAACACTATTACAGCAGCACAGTCATCTTGTATACAGTGTACGAAATTTATTACTTTACTCGACTACGACTACGACTACGACTACTATAATTAGTAGTCGTAGTTGAATAGACTATACGGTTTTGTATGCTATATGTATATTGGGATTTCACTTTGACTTTGATTACATGTACGAGTATATTTGAGTTGAATGAATATCAATACTTGGTGATACCTATACGGACTATGATATATATATATATATAGATAAGATAAGACAATCAATACTCTTAAATAAAACTCTTAAATTTAAACACAATTCTAAAGAATGTAATATTGTATATTTCATTATATTTATTCTTATTAATTATTTTTCTTGTAAAGTAATTTAATTATTATTGTCAGACATATTTAGAAAACGTATAAAAACTTGAACGCAGCGGGATTTGATGAAACCGCGCCTCGTGCAAACCGTTCAAGACGTTCAAATTTGCTGCGTTCAAATTTTTATACGTTTTCTAAATATTTATTTATCAATTTCCCTAAGTGTGCGATTAACACTTCAAAAAATGTTGACAGATATGTTATATTTACAGATGAACTAGTAAACGCTGAACAAGATCGTAAGTTATATATAAAGTAATGCACTTACCGCTACAGGCACTTCATTTGTTTTTTTATATTTCTTTATATATTTTGACGTTAATATTTATTTGTATCTAAACTTGTTTGTTTGCTTAAGTAACTAATCTAGTGCATAACATTTATGGTAGTGTATAACATTTCTTTCTTATGCTTAGGTAATTTATTTTTTCCCGCCAAAATTAATTGTTTTCTTCTTAGAGTTACATCTATTTTGTTATAAGCATCTTAATAAATTTTATAATATTCGATGCTTATAACAAAATAAAGTCGAGTATATTGTAACAATTTGTCAGTAACGGAAATTTATTTTCAATAATCATTGTTTCAATGAGATTCCAAGACCTTATGACCTCCATCATTTACATATAAAGCAGTGTTTTTTGTGTATTTCCACATACCTAAGAAATTTTTACGTAAATACATTTAAAATGGTTATTATAAAATTTAAAATCTGTATATTAGTTTCTAATTATAGCATTAACTTACAATGCTCATTGTAGTGTATCTAATGTGAATATTAATTTTATTTTTAAAATCTGATTGGGTAATATTGGTGGTTTGCTTATATAACATAAATAAGCTAATTTTATTTTTTAGTTGAACCCTGATAACTTGAATGTTTTATACATTTTTGTTTTGTTTTGTGTGCTTCCTTTGTAATATTTACATAAGTATAGCTACATAACCCTTGGTGTGATTATCTTCAGAATCCCATGAAGATGAGAAAAATGACACGGCCTCATCTGGTCTAGTGAAATATCCAGATAATTTGAACCTCAAAGATCTTTTTTACTTTTTACTGGCACCCACCCTTTGCTACGAATTGAATTTCCCACGCACTACCCGGTAAGAATCCTGTGTTAGCCATCCTTTATATGTACATATATATTTCGTCACTATGGTGTTGAAGACAGTCATCTACAAAATGAGAAATCAAGTGAAACGTTTTAACAAAAACGTATTTATTATATATATTGTCATTTTGCTGTGAGATTGTCGGTAATTATTAAAATAATTAAGAAACCAAATTTTGTTTTTGGCTTAAATCTAACCGCTTGTAAAAATCATATTCTGTAGATTTTACATATTATATGATTCAATTTTGGCCAAAATTGGTATTTGACTGTCTTCACCACCAATGCGAGGATTTGTAAATAGTATGTTTATTTTTTTGTAAAAGCATGAATTCTTGTTAAAAAGTTCTTGATTTTTTTATGAATATACAATACGGTGAACTTTATATATGCCTTTTTTAATTTTTAATAATTTATTAATTGCATTATGTTTAAAATATTCAAATATTTTTGTAACTTGAAACTGAAAATAATTGAAATTATTCGTTGTGTGTTAATTTATTGATAATGGTATCGATGCAATTAAAAGACCGGGTCCCGCAAAATGTCTAACCTAGTCTACCTTTTTAGAATCAGAAAGCGATTCCTAATAAAGAGGATAGTGGAAGTCGTATTTGGTATGAACTTAGTGTTGGCATTATTCCAACAATGGATGATACCCTCTGTGAGGAACTCTGTTCATCCGTTCTCACTAATGGGTATCGTGAAGATGACGGAACGACTCTTGAAACTTGCTGTAAGTACTTAACCCACTTTAATATAATATTATGATGAAAATAATTAGATTAGATTTTTTTGGTGTAGATCTGTTTGTAGCTAATACAAAAAAAATATATAAATAGCAGATTTGAGATATCAAATCTGCCACATGGTAATGTGGCATACTAATAATCAGGTCTTAAATCATAAGCACCAAAATGTGTGTCGGCCTGTGTTATGTATTTGACGTTAGTATCGTATGGCTTGTATTTATCATTGTATGTATTTATGATTGTAGCATGTAATTTATGAATAAAGGACTTTTTTTCTTTTCATAATGCCATTTACAGACTTAGGACATATTAAACCTTTTTAGCAAACATATAAAAATTTGAACAGTTGAAAAAAAGCGTATAAGAGTTTGTTTAATCGTAGACGCAGTATAATCTTAAGTGTTGTTGACAATTTAGCATTTTAACACAATTTACAACGTCGTCTACCTCATATATTGACATAGTGCGCTTCCGGTGATTACAAGTAGTGATGCTGCTAATTTCTGGAAAAGTCCCCCTTGTATAGGTGATATGTTAAGCAGTATTCTCTCTGTGTGTGACAATTGCGTGTATACCAGGTATAATTAGGTCATAAAATACAGTCAGTGTCATCCTGTTCTTCTTCCAACATTATATAAAAAAAATTGTTACTTTTCGATATCTTGGAGATATTTTTTGTCTTGATTGTCTTCAGGTTTTTTAATTTCTCTAAACCACTGCGATATTATTAACCGATTTATTTTCCGAGACAGAACCAGTAACCCTAGTAAAGACTAGCTCCTTTATATCTGGTCTACAAAATTCAGGATACCCATGAATATAATAAATGTAATGCTATGATCCATTACTAGGTCCCCAACCATCTCATTTGGCTGTGCTTCTTCTACCTGAGTTTCCACTCGTTCCTAAACCTGATGGGCGAGTTGTTGCACTTCGCGGACCGCAAGTTCTACGGCGACTGGTGGAATGCGAACAATATCGCCGCGTTCTGGAGCACGTGGAACCTGCCCGTGCACGTGTGGGCGGTGCGTCACGTCTACATACCCATCACGGCGATGGGCTACAGCAAGGCCTCTGCTAGCATCGTTGTTTTCTTCATATCGGCATTCTTCCACGAGTATCTGGTGAGTTGCTCTTTGTGATATATTTTGTCAGTAAACCTAGTGTCAAGACATTCTGTTATCTACTTTCTGCCCGAATTCGAGACATTGCTAGATAAGTCACGATCCTCAACGCCGCGCTTTATCTTACCAGAGAGCAGAACCAAAAGAAATTATGTTTTTGGTGATATAATTTATAAATATAATTTGATTTAATTAATAAAATATTGATAAATTAATAGAAATAATGAGATAATAATGTGTTATTAGTTTTGTTTATTTGAGTTTATTGTCTTGAAAACCATTAGACATGTTTTGTCTTAAATGTTGCTATTATTTGTGTGTCCTATAATACAAAGCAAATGCATTTTAACAAAGGTACATCTGTATCTAAAGCAACAAAATGTCATGTGATTTGAGTAAAGTGAGTTACGACGTTAGGTGAGCGTCCCGCTGCAAATGTTCCGCATCTGGGCGTTCCTGGGCATGATGGCGCAGCCGCCGCTGTCGGTGATGTCGCGCGCGGCGCAGCTGCGGCTGGGCGCGCGCTGGGGGAACCTGCTCGTGTGGAGCTCCCTCATTCTGGGGCAGCCGCTCGCTATCATGATGTACTACCACGATTACGCACTTGCGCACTTCCCACCCGCGCCCGCTCTTTGATATGTCTCATATGAAAAAACTTTATTTCAGCTTAAGGGGTGCAGTAGTTTTACTTTAATTATGCATATCATATAGAATAGACATTTGTATGTTATCAAAAACTATTTTTTTATGCTTGCTAGAGAAGTTATGTATTGAAGTGATAAAAAAATTCTAAACGTTTAAATAATCACTTTGGATCCTTTCAAATCAAAATGATACGAACATTTGGTTTATTCTATACCTTTGTCTAGTTATAGTTATAAGTTGCATTTAAAAAATATTGCTATGCTATTGTTTGTACTAGTTTCAAAATTGTCTTAAATGTATAAAAATCTACGAAACATTTATGAAATCAATAATATATTTCTATTTCCAAAGAGATTTCACGACAAAGTACAAATATTCATGTTATAATTATAATTGTTAAGACTGAGGGGTTGCGTTTTTAATTCATATTTGGATTTTTTTAATAATTATGTTATATTATATTATATAAACTAGATATAAGTCAAAAGATGATAATTACAATATTTTCTCAAAAAAATAAATCAAATGTACTATAAACCTTTCATACAAAGTGTTTTCATATAATTGCATATTATATGTAAAAATGATTAATAGCCTTTACTTTTACTTTTTGGTATGGTTTGAAATTCTGTTTATATTTTATATATACAATTTAAATAATTACTCAAATTTTCTTGTTACTTATTATTTTACTCATTTAATTCTATATAAATATTATATTATTAATTACTAAGATTTTTTTAGTAAATTATATCAATTCCTTTATAATGTATAACAGAAGTGCCTTATAGTGATAATGATTTTATGGGTATTAGAATCTAAGATATAAATGTACTGTAAAAGTCCGAACTACGAAGTCCGAAGTCCGAGAAACACTTTGATTTTCCAGTAATACTTAAGATTTACCAACATTAATAGCAAGCATCCAAACTGCTTCTAACCCACCTAATCAATATTTGTCTCTTAGAAGTAAAACTTAAGTTTTACCAAGGATAAGTTAGAATTGAAAGAATATCTTTTGGCATTAAATCTATTTAATCTTAAATTTTACTGGAAAAATTTAGGATTTACCTTAGTTTGGGCTTTTAGTGGTATACAGATATATTTTTATGCAACAGCATGCTGCTAACAAACTAACAGGCTACTTCTTAATAATGAATTTAAAAAATGTGATATCTTGAGCAATAATGTTGATTATAAATAATTTAGAATTTACATATTTTTATAAAAGTTTTCATAATAATCATGTTTTTTTTATATTAATAAAATGATGTTTACCATAATTTTTGTTTTATTATTTTTTATAGTCACAACATATTATGTATAGTTATTTTTATAATTCTATATAAAAACCTTATCCCACATCAATTTTGACCTGAATAACTTCACCAAATATTATTTAAATTAAGAGTGTTTCTATAATAATAAGTAATCAAAATAATTCTACACTTTACTGTTTCATTTAAATTTTAGAGGCATATTTTTTTTATTATATTGTATGTAAACACTATAGTTCAAGCTGAACTTGGGAAGCCAATAGCTGTTGTAACTTCATAGGTTTATATGAAAATATTTTCTTCATTCAATTGACAACTTTAACAAAAGAATTGTTTAATGTATGAAATTAGTATGTGTATGTAATGTATTTTTATGAAGTAAAAATAATATTATTCTATACCAGACTTTACACTATTTTATATGAATTTTATAAAAAATATATTGATATTTAAACCAATGTTCAAAACGATAATACAAAATGTATTTAAAATATCAACATGAAATTTATGTGTTAAGATTCCTTCGATTTTCAATTTTATAATAGAGTATCAAGGAAAGGGATTAAAGTAAAGTTGGTATTGCAAATAAAATATCAGTCATTCAAATCAGACTGACATTTTGATAATGTCTAAACTTAATTCCAGATTATGTATTTTTTATTTATTAAATATTCTTTATTGTAATTAAAAGTTACACAGTTAAAGCAAATTTGTTAGTTAACAAGTGTGGACTTCTAGAATCAATGTCTTCCAGTCAACCTGTGGAAGTGGATGAGTAACAACTTGCGGAATTAAATTGTGTAAAACAGGCAAAATTAAATTAAATGTAATTGAAAAAAAGGGTAAAATTACTGAAAAGCCCCCGACTAAAAGAATAGATGGGGATGAATCCGTCGAGAATTGCCGTTAATATTTTAAATTCCAACAAACAATGCTGTGGGTTTTTGCGTTGCCACAACAGGCAGCTATCCACTAAAATTTCAACAACAATGGGCGGCATCTTGTATACTATAATGATATAATTTTAGTAATAGTTTCATGGTGTACACAGTCAATGAACTTGGATAAATCGCATTCCAATAGCATTTTGTGACATTTTCCAAGCATCACAAATATGTTTCAGAAGTGCTACACCCGCATCTGTAGTAGATTTGTATCGCCAGTTACTGTACGTCGCTTTACTGTACGGTGATAGCATCAGTACTAGCGCTAGCAGAGTAGCACCAGCGGACTAGCACCAGTAAGCTAGCGCTAGTAACTCGCCAGTTGATTGGCGCATTAATTGATTTTCGCCAGTAACTAGTACCAATTAATTTTCACCAGTAACTTGCCTTTGTAACTAGCTCCAGTCGACTAGCACCAGTAACTAAAGCCCGTTGACTAGCGCCAGTAACTGACACTTGTTAGTGCTACTCTACTGGCCGGCGCCAGTACAACAGACGCTAGTAACTTATAATAATCCGCTAGTAACTAGCGCTAGATATTGGTGTTGGTCTGCTGGCGCTACTTACACACACACACACCCGTATGTCTTCATATTGGGATTCAAAGCTTGATATTCGATAATATTTGATACATTTATTTTTCTTTTGTGATGAAAACCGCCAGTTTCGCGATCCCTTTTATAAACATTATAATGATCGTCAAACAATTCCGAATCGAAGACACTGACAAAGACAATATCATGTTTACTGCAAGCAATATTACTAAACACTTCGGTTGTTTTTGAATTTGAATAATACTGCTGCTAAGTATAAACATGAAATTTAAGTTCTGTATTAAATTGTATTATCGTAAATGCCACGTAAATTCATAAGAAAACAAGCCAAGGCAGACTTCCATATATTATACTAAGTTTTAAAATGAAACGATATTTGAAGAGGTAATAAGATATTTTATATTGTTATAAATAAATTTCATGATTGACCATTGAACTTGCCACCCAATTAAACCTTATTTCTCTTGCCGTTGAAGTCAACAACCGTGCCATATATTATAATATTGAACTTGGCTCTCATTTACCATTTCTATTTCTCATGAGATCATCACTATTTGTACGGAAATTATTAGTAAATACTTATTCATACCAAATAGTTTTTGTTAAACTTATATATTTTCTTACGTTTACGGATTGTAATTGCATTTTTGTATTATTTTCTACATTTTCGTTTATCTTTGACATATTCCAGTCCATTTAGTATCCAAATTTCTGTTACGCGTTATCTGTTTGTACATACCTAATTTTCCAAGAGCGGTATAACTTGCGCAGATGGTTGTACTCTATACTGGAACTTTCCTGTGTCTTGATTTGAATTTTATCTATATTGATCAGATGTACTCACTCAATTGGAAGGTTTAATTCTGGAGAGTCCAACCTAAGCCTCCCCTTTACTATTTCTTTACTCTTCTCGACAGAAGCTCATTTATATTTATATTTATAGATGAGCTTCTGTCGAGAAGAGTGCATATTATACTCGATAATATTCTTATTACTAAGGGAATTGTTCGAAATTATAAGATAACTATGTGTTACCGATAAGTTAACTCATTCTGAGTTAAGTACCTACCTACTTATAACTAACTTTATTAGAAATGTTATAAATTTTTTATTTAAATTGTTATATAAACTCTATTCACGTACCGTCTAACCGATTTTGTCAATGGTGATCGAACTTAATTATTTGAATTTTTTTGTTTTACCAAAATTAATAGTAAGTTAAGAAAGTGAAGCTTATAATAAGAACAGACCAATAAATTGATGATTAAAAGATTTGCTTATTTTTTTCTCATTTCTGTTTAGGTAATCTTCATTACCCACATGCCCTAATGCCCTAATACAAAGTGAGATCTGAACTCGGATTGCACCAACTGGTTTTGTACAGATAGCCACTGCCGTGGCCATGGCCCAGCGGCCATCAGTACAAAATTAGTCAACAAACAATACAACAACAGTTCGTCAGTTGTCAGTAA
Source organism: Podotricha telesiphe (assembly GCA_038994665.1). NCBI lineage: Eukaryota > Metazoa > Arthropoda > Insecta > Lepidoptera > Nymphalidae > Podotricha > Podotricha telesiphe. The sequence goes on from JAOYRR010000031.1 coordinate 203,400, forward strand.
CCACACAGACGCTTTTAAAATTACATTTCTACATACCCCTTTCAGATTAACGTATAGACTTAACTCAAGCAAAATAATACTTTATAGAAATTACAACTATTGCTAAAAATAACCAAAAATGAAACTATAATAAAAATAGGTACATCAGAACCTGCTTACAAAGCCTATCCTTTCTAAAGGTATATCGTATTTTACAAGCATTACAAAAAAATGTTTATCTTTTACACAAAATTTGCCATTGTAGCCAACCAGCCATAATTCCTTAGAGCGGAAACGACAGCATAACATTGCGTGTTAAATTCAACACGGATCTTTATATATACAAGGCACCTGAACCAGTTTATATACATTTTAAGATAAAGTACAGCTAAACTACAGTTAAAGTAAATGGCGCAGAAAGATTTAAAAGATACTCTTTAAATGTTGCCTTGACAAGTTGTTTGTCAATTTGAATAGAAAAAGTTAAGTGTATGAGAGAAACAGCAATACATTTCAAAGAAAAAACTTAGTAAATATACATCTGAAAAATAGAGATGCCACGAATATTCAGTATTCGGCTACTTTTTGTAACAGCAGCCTTCAAAGTTTCACCGTTTGAAGCAAATCCAGGAAATTAGTTTTAAAACGTGGGTCAAGTAAAGTAACAAATAGTCATTCGTCATTTTCCTTGAATTTGCTCATAACTTTTACTGTATATTTGGCTAAAGCTTCTCCGTGGCATCTCTATTGGAAAATGTACGTAATATTATGCATTATTATTTAATTAACGAGACGAACATATAGCAAAAGAGTATAGCCAGTAAAAATCGTATTTACTGCGATCTTACACCTTTTGCAAGGAAATTTCCGCGCTAATTTACAACTTAAGTACCTGTGCCTACATTTTTCACTTAAAAATAATATTTTTAGTGTGTAAACTGTGCTTTCCGCCCGAAATCGAGACGTAGCATACTGAGTGGTCGAACTCAACATCGCGCTTTATCTTACCAGGGCGGGAAAATGAAAATAAATATAATCATTCCCTCCAATGGATCGAATCCACAACCAAACGCGTTTGTAGTCAGACGCTGTACCACTGCGCCACGATGACTTCATCCTTAGAACATACATAATACATCATTTATTTAGTTGATGTAATTAATTACTTAAGCGTGCAACCTCTGACTCGGCAATATGACATGTGTAGAGGTCGATGAACGATAATCTAATTGCATTGAAGGTCACTTCGCATCTCAGTATGATTTCACTGCATCTTACAATGTAAGATGATAGGTTCCATAATTCTATATGTAAGTAGATACTAGGACAGTTTAGGTGCTCGCGTCCTAAAATGAAAGGTAAATTATAAAATATTCGACTGATTTATTCGATAGGTCATGTAACTCATGTCAGATTGAAGCTGTAATTCTATCTTTCTGATGTATGGTGTCTTAAAAACAAATAGTCTATGTTGTCTAGAAAACTTGGGTTACCAAGACAATTAAGTATTTAAAAGAAAGGAAAATATTTATTTAAACTATTTAGGTATGGTTTAGAAGTTTAATATTGAAAATGGGGTGTGAGGCGGCTTCGTATGACAGGCGAGGACGGTAGATCGATTGATGAAGAGGCTTCGATAACTGCAGAACGTGTTCCGCCGGCGGGAGCCCGCCTCTCGACTACGCTATCATGGTACCTGTGACGCTCTTACTATTGTTTAACAACAATCGAGATACAATGAATAAAAAAATCATTTTGCATTTTAATTTTTTTAACGGAAATTATTTTATTTTTTTATATTATAAATACATATGAGGGATATTTTGTTTGTTTCTGTAATGCTTAGAATGATATTTTTGGTTTACAATTCATTAGTTTAAAGTTATTCTTATAAGAAATAATATTACTTTAGTACTTTGTATTGTTTCTTAGTAACTAGCTATGCAAGTAATTAGAACAGTGCGAGATCAAACAGCGTGCGGTACGTGAGGGGTGGTAGCTGGTAGCAGCGAGTAATCATGTAATAACATTTGCGGCGGTGGCTGCGCTAACAATGTTGACCGTGGCAAGCAAACAGCAGCGTCAGCCCACGGCCCGCCGCGCCGCCCTCGTACGCCGCAGCGAGCAAATCCTATCTATGAACAAACATACTAGATATAACTAACTTCTGAAAATTGAAAATCATATTTTATATAATATAATATTTATAGAAAAGAATGGACTTTTTATGTATTAATAGAATGGAAAGATTTCAAACCCTTTATTTATTAAATTAAATTGCTTTAATATTTTTTTAATTAAATTATTTAGCAAGATTTTTTCTTTTGGCATGTCATAAAAATGTACGAGTCATATTTTATTACCAATCGCTTTCATAAGTTAAGTTTGAAAAATATTGAGTAACGTATGCAAAAATGATATTCAATCAATTCAAACATTCGAGTATATTCGATTACAAGTAAATGAGGTATGTTCTTGTTATTACAATTATTATAACAAAACCAATGTTAGGTTTTTAATTTGATTCTACTGTTTAGCAAATTTTAACGCATATCCTAGGTTATAAATTTGTATGACCACAGGACGTAGAATAAGTATTTTACATACAGTAAAGACCAGCTATTGGTCAATATTCTCTACTTTCCGCTCATTTATTGGAACTGGCAACCTTCGCTTTTTGTCAGGCCATTAATGCAGTATATAAACTTTGAATAACTAAAAATTGAGGAGATTTCGTAACAAGAGTTAATGTATACTTTTAATTATAACTCATTGTTTTAACAATGAACGCATCGTTTCAATTATTTGCAGATAATAAGGAAGGGTTAAATGTTTAGAGTGCGGGCAGGTCGGTGATTAAATGTAATTCGGAATTACGCTGACTTGTTAACCCCTCTGTGCTCGTCGATGCGTGAAATCACTTTGTTCTAATGTTAGCCATCTAACTGCCACGCTCTACCCTGAAATGTGATTTATTGAAATTAAAAATAAACCGCTCTATTGCAAAATAATAATTTAAGCGCTGGGAATATATAGATTTTAATATGTCATAAATATTAATTATTATATTTTGTCTTGTAATTGTATTATGAAATTGTATGTATTATATTATGGAGACATTTTATATTATTATCTAAGTGGACAATATAGCAGCTATAAGGTTTTAGGAATATCAAATTACTTTCATAATAAGATGTAATAAAGTCTACATGGATAGAAAGGGTCACGCACTAAGTGTACATAATAATATGTTATAAAAAGCGTGTTGAACATGTGTGCTGTATTTATTTTATGATGTCTTGATGTTAGTGAGCCTATGTTTGTAATGATAAAGGCTTTAACTTAACGTTGCGCGCGTCGCATAACGTCATTGGATCGGAGGGCGGAGTTTCACGCCGCCCTGTATCGCGGCGGCAGTTCGTTTCCGGCCGGCGCGCGCCCCGTACGGCTCCATGGTTGAACACACACTCGTCGATTGCTCTCAGGCGGGTGCCATGCAAACTCTAACTCCTCAACCGCATCGCGATGCTGACGATGATCAGCTCGCCGACGAATACGTCCAAAATTTTGAATTAGACCATTTAGAAGATCATCACCTCGTTAAGCGCGAGCCATTGCGGCCTGGGTGGCATGATCTCGTCGAAACACTACCTGCCTGTGCTCGTGCTTGCCGACAGTGGCCCGATGCGGGGCCATATCCACAGCCACACGTTGCTATCGCCGTAGACCCTAGCACCCCGCCGGAGACGCCTCCCGCGCCTGTCGCACGCAGTCCCTGCCGTGCTCCACCAACAGATGACGTATTATGGCTGCCTCACATGCGGGAGCCTCTCGATATGCGTACAGTTCCGTGTGGAAGTTTCGAAGAGTGGGATCGCCGAGAGTGGAGAGAGCAAGATCACCACTTGCAGCAAGTGGGATTACGTCCAGATAGCTCCTGCTCCGCTTTATCACCACGTACAGGTCAACACCAGTCCTACCAGCCATCGTCTTGTGGAGATGATCTTTTAAGTGATGATTTACTTATGACCTTAAGTGTGCGCGAATTGAATAAGAGATTACACGGCTTCCCGCGAGATGACGTGACAAGGTTGAAACAAAAGCGTAGAACGCTGAAGAACCGTGGTTATGCGCAAAATTGTCGAAGCAAACGACTCCAACAACGGCAAGAATTGGAAATGGCGAATAGATCTCTGCAGAATGAACTTCACCTTTTGCAATTGCAAGTAGCACGAGTTACGCACGAGAGGGATGTGCTTAAGCAGCGGCTAGCATTAGTGGGACGTGAGCATGCGGTGCCCCAGCATGCTGGACACGCTCCCCCCACGCCCCACTCGTCACCAGAATTCTTCTCTGAGCTGTGACGGCAGGGGACGGCGCCGCGGTCCGCCGCCGCCACGGCCGCCAACCCGGGTGCCTCTTCATCTTCGTGCGCCTGGCAGCGCTATTGAAGCCTGCGATGACGGACTGCTCATGCTTTTGTTAAGTTTGACAAAATAATAATTATTATCATCAGTTCCAGTTTTATAGTTTTTTTTAAATGGTGAACAATTTAGCCGTGAAATGTGAATGAAATGGCTATTCAAACACCGTGTTAAATATATGGTTGTGTCGTAATATAATATAATTCATAGCTTCGTTAATATATTTGTATTAATTAAAATTATACATAGGATTAAATGACTCAACTGATTAATCGATTAATAATTGTAAATAGTTACATTAAAATTAAAGTGAAGAATAATAAATTTAGGATTCTTGTTTTCCTAATAAAATATTCGTAATTAAACCTGATTTTTTTTACACTCATTTCTCTTTATGTTATAATGTAGGTTTAAAAGTATGTACTGTATATCAATCCTTTACAGATTTATCTTGCAAATAAGTAATTATTTATTTAATAGGCAAATAAATGCAATATTTAATCTAGATCAAAATGATGAAAATATGTATAGGATTATGATCATTTTGGTTACAACAATTTGTTTTTTATATTTTAACGAGAAACTTTCGGATAGCGGTTTTAGTAGAAACATTCTAGTTTTATGTGCCTTGCTTATTAAGATAGGGTATTATTCTTCTTAATATTACATTACTTTATCACTCTTAACCCTATATCAAGCGTTAAAAGACGCTTATACGTAAATATTATAAAAGACGATAGAGATATGTATTCGTAAATAAATTTCTTTTACATGTTTTTAAGACCTGCCTTACGTTTATTTTATAGATATTTAATTAAAAGAATAGAAGAAATTATAATAAAATACGGACTTTAACTAATTAAACATTCTATTGATCAATGGAAAACAATTTACGTATCAGTTAAATACAGAATATTCTATATTTATTATTTCTTTAGTAACAAATTTTCTATAGTAAGGAATCCACGTTTAAATTTGTACGTGTACTATGTATACGTACATCATCCACTTTTTATTTACTATTATTTTTGTAGTTTACAAATTTTCTAATATATGCTTTAGTAGGCATATATTAGAGCTTTTATTCACAATAATTATGGATTTAATGATATTTAACCAAAAGTATCTCCGAAAATCAATGCAGTGTATTTTATATTCATGTTCCCATTTTATTACATTGGCTTTCATAAAAAAAAACCTTACAAACTGCAGTAAGTAAACAATTAAGCAATAATAGCAAATTCCAATCTACCTAGCAAACCTACCTAACACTAGTACCTATATATATCACATACTAGAGTAGTTATATATAAATCAAAGGTATAACACATCTTCAAAATTTTCATTCAATCAATTTAATATAATAAATCAATCAATCATTTTAATATACTATCGTAAATATTGGATATTAAATATTCCCTGGCGTAGAATTTCATACCACAATCATCCACATTTATGTAAACTGCCCCTATTCAAAACTATTCAATCTCTTTTATAGATTCTATTTGAATAGTCTTAATATCATCATCAAATCATTAAATATTTTAGGTTTTTATTTAAGTACACAGAGGCTATCGTGGCACAGTGGTACGGCGTCTGACTGTAAACACGATGGGTTGTGGGTTCAATTCCAGCGAGGAATGATTATATTTAAAATATTTTTATTACTTCGCTCTGGTACCTAAGACAAAATTCCGTTTGAACTGAGTTCCACCGCTCGACACGCAATGTCTCGATTTAGGGAGGAAAGCGGAGAACGGAGTATCTTGACACTAGGTTATTTCAGAATACCCTGCTATGTGCGAAAACACGTAGAGCTGAAAAAAAATTGGTATATTTTGTATTTCAATACAATGCTTAATTTAAAATTACTTTCAATGCATGGTAATAATCGAGTCCAATGACTTATTGGGGCTTATTGAGCAATATTGCAAGTGATGCGAAAACAACAACGATTGCCCAACAGTTGCAGTGAAATGAGGTCACCATGCATGTGGCTGAAAGTACCTACTTCACCTCTTAATATATACGAATATTATATACTAGCGACCAGCTCGCGGCTTCGCATGCTACATAACTAAATTATTTCGCCTTTTCGCCCGCCCGCGTTCTCACTTAAATAACAAGCTTTGCTTAAATTTATAATTAAAATGGATGTAACTTTTTTATTTATTAACCGATTGAAATAAAATAAATACTAAATGTTATGAAAGTTTACCACAATACAAAATGAAATTGGAATTGTATTAAAATTTGCCGTAAATTTGCAGTTAAGCTATTCTAAGATTAGCGTGCACAAACAAATTGACAAACAGAAAAAATAAATAAAAGTCAATGTTTTGAGTTCTATTATATTACTAAATGCCTTCAATAATTTTTTTTACACAAATCTTCCATGTACAGACAGCGATCTGTTACATTTTTATTATATGTAAAGATTAAACAGACGATACACTTTTATACGTTACAAGTTTTCAAATTTACATTTAATATGTATTTATATTTGTCTAAATACAAGTAAAAAAATTAAGTACCTATTTAAGTTTACCTATGAATTATGCAAAGAAACAGACTATAAGAAGAAAAACTAATAGTATCAAAGTCATGTTATATTATCAAGTATAGCAGATATTATATTTTTTAAAAGGTTAATTTAAATTGAGCAAAAGAGTTTTAAAGAACATTTTTGTAAATTATTAACTTGGATCGTACTAGCATAGATCGATCGATGGCTAATGTTATTGTCATAATACATAGAGAATTAAAAAAGGATTGCAACAATGTAATCTCATTTTAAAAATTGTTACTTAATATGTTCTAGAAAAGTCATAAGATAGTTAAATTATCTTTACAGGAATATATAAAAAATATAAAACACTGAAAAATATAAAATGATGATTTCTCATGAAATTAAATTCACGATTTACCTTTATACAATAAATTATACTTGTGGGTTAGCAATTGTAGGAACTTCGGCCATTTACGATGAAAGAGACTCAATCTATTAGTGAATTGTGAATTGGTGCTATAAACTTTTAAACCTCAAATCAATGTTGTGGTTCGTAACGCTAGTAATAAAGCAATAATATAATATGGATGACCTGAACAAAATAAGCTTTACTCTACTTTACTACTCTACTCTAGAGTTAAGACATTCCGTGCTCTTTTTCCACTTCTTCCGGTTTCAATAGAATTGGAAGCAATGAGTGACAGACGCTGGACCACTGCGCCACGATGTGTTTCATCAATCACGATGAATTGCTGATATAAAAATCATATTAATATATAATTTATATATGCCTTAATAGGCATATATAAGCTTTTATTCTGAATATTTATGATTATGGATTTAATGAGATTCATGTGCCCATTTTATTACATTGGCTTCCATTGCTTTACCAGTAGTAATAGTAATAGAAGTGACTAGCAAATCATCATTATACAGAAGTTTACAATGTGTTTAAAAATGTTCCACTTCTCACAGGTTCTTTTTTTGTACCTACACCTGAAATGTATAAATCTACTTAAATGACAATAAATAATAGGCACGTTTGTAAGATACTTGATAACGACAATATCAAGTTATATTATGCATGTGGTCGTATCGTGTATGTGAAAATAAACAGGAAACATACATTGTTGCAATACCTTCGTGTCGCAGTTCAAACGGACACATTTCTAACAAATCGTAATTTAATACTCCTTGTTATTAGAAATGGCGGGCGTCATATTCGTTGATAGCATTTCTCGACGCCACAGTATCGGTAAATAGTATTTTTTAAATATTTTCAGTATTAGATATAATGTGAATCAAATCATAATCAATTCAGTCATCTAAAGCCTAGGAGCAATTCACTCTTTGTTTCTCATATCTTATTAATAACGCAACATTTAAATATTGTTTTTAAAGGAATTTTAATTAAAATTCAAATTTCCTAATAAGTTTTAGAGTGCATAATTATTTATGTTAAATACAGAAAGAGATTAATAGCTAGTATAGTTTTATCCGTATTTATAAAAAGTAATAAAAGTACATTGTTACTTTGAATATAATGATATATTTAAATAATTATTAAAAGAAGTATTATAGATGCCGGTATAAAAATAAAAATTCTGGACTCTTAAATTTACCTTCTTATTTGTATGAATGTGTGATGAAGTTGTGTAAGACTTTACGTTAATCTTATTTATATTTAAGTACCCGGCGGTACTAAGGACTTCCGAGCTAAAGGTTTCTTTTCAATCGTGGGTGAAAATGAGTTAAATATATTGGATATTCCATTAAAATTATACATAGGAGCAGGTCATTAGGCAACAGACATTAATCGTATGTTTTATCCTAGAAAAGTCAATATATAATATTATTTGTATAAATTATATTAATTAAGAATTAAAGCGTTCCGAAGCAGAGAATAAAAATAATATCGATATATGTTTATGTAGATTTTTAATTAATAATTAAAATAAATTTCATAGAATTTCTTTTATAAAGAATTAACGTCAAGTAGATTGAGTTTAAGCTTTCTCAAGCCTATGAAGCCTCATATTGAAGTCTTGCAAAACATATACGTTATTTTATGAAATTATTTACTATCGTATAAATAAATAAAATCTTTACACTGAATGTTAAGACGCTAACATGAAAGACTAACTATTTTAAGTAAACGACTCAACTAAAGATTGATTTAATTTTTCTAGTAGCCAGTTATTTTATTAATATACATATATATAATATTTATAAATATTTGATGTAGGCTCTTGGAATACAACAAACGTTTATATGTTTGTTGTGTTTCTATATATAAAATAATAAATAAAATAAATACCTTTGGTATAAACACTTACGGATACATGGTTAAATCTAAGCTCAGCAGAATCTGATAACTCCTGCTAACTGTGCCTACGGAGCTGTTCTACATATAGTTTAGAAAATTTATATATAAGACTTATTACAAATGCATATATATGTAAAAACATATGTAAGCTCTGGCAGATATTTATTCAAAATTTATCCTTGTCGCTAAAATATTCGTTCTAGGTATGAATTGATGTTTTACTTTAACATTAACTTAACATTGCATTACATTGCATATATGCAATGACATAAGTTTCTAAAGGTATATTTTCCTTGCAAGTAAATGTCGCTTTGCATAGAACGACGATTTATTTCATGATTAAGCATTTTAAACAATTGCGACGCATTTCAGTTATATCAATTTCTAATGTAACACGATATGATAAATTGAAAACAACCTAACCATAGTAAAAATGTTGAATGATTGTATGTTTGTTGACTAAATTTAGATTAAAATAGCTCACACCTTAAGAAATTATATGAACATAGTCTACTAATTTATATTAATTTAGTCGTTAAGAAATTATTTGCCATATATTATTGTTAAAATCATTTGTTAATTATTATTGTTAAAATCCACTCGGACCTCAGGACTCGAAGGACATTTTACGATGCCGTGTGCCGATATTAAATTTGAAAGAGATATATTTTTTATTTTAACTGTCATATCGTAAGAAGTTTGTAAATAGTAGTAGAGTATATAAAGTATTCGGAACGAATGTTAGTCAGTTTATAATTTTGATTTTATAGTCTTACAATATTTAACAAAAGCAAAACAATATCTTAATAGAGAATATTTGGTATAGTTACTGATGAAAAGAATATATGTTATTATATTCCTTATAAAAGAAAACAAGGACTTGTACATAATTATTGACCATATAGCTGTTTCTTTATACATTTTATAGTTATATAAACATATGTTCCATTTTATTCATAGCTATGTTGTAGAGCGGATTGTTTAATGGTGGGGTGGAAGGCGTGTCCTAGTGCGCCACGCCCTGCCAGAGCGAGAGGAGCTACGCCGCCTATTCAGAACCGAAGCGGAATATTTGCAGTTGAAAATATTTCATGGCTCGTGTAACGCTGTGATTTAAAGTCTAAAATTGGACAACTATTTGAGATAAAATTACCAAATTGGTCTGGTTTTTCTACAGTACAGTCATGTCCATCCTAGCTTCTTATACTACCTCCATAGATCGGTTATTATAAGCTGTAGCTGTACGTAGGTCGAGGATGTCATGCAAATGGAAGACTGTTAATGAAGTCGAGGAGAATTATGGGCATTGTTACTGCGGTCCGGCGGTGAAATGGCCCATTTTGTTGCTATGCATCATCGTAATGTATGAGCGAATTACTCAGTTTTATTGGCATGCATTGGAACTAAATTGAAAATACTAAGTTTTTTGAAAATATTTAGTATTTTTTTTATAATGAGTAAATTTAATGATACGACATCCGACAGGATACATACAACATAACGAGATACTTTTATTACTTTTAAGTAACACTCTTATCAAACCTAAAAACTATAAATAAATTGTTAAAATCGAGTAAAATATATTGGGACATATTTTAAAGTTACAAATTTTTTACATATTATATATATATATATAGGAAAATGTATTTTGTCTAATTTGCAGAATTTACTAAGTCTGTAACTAAAAAGATTACTCTATGTGTTTATGATACAAGACAGTGTCTTGAAACAATCGTATATGAAGTGTAATAATAGTTAGGGCCAATGTGGTGTCGTTGGTGCAGACTGTGTAGAGGGTGCGATGGCCGCGTAGTGATGAGCCAGCGGAGCTCGGCTGCGGCGACGTGGCACATTTTTCTAGTAGCAAGGTCGGTAGCGATGACGTCACCATTCAAGTCGACTTTCTATTTTTGAGATTCATAATAACAAATCAATTCTGAAGATTTAAATGCTATTCATATAAATTAAATCATACATAACATACACTATGGTATTAAAGCAAGGAGAAGAAGATGCCTCCATTGCCAAATAATTTACACTTAAGTATGTTGAGATTAATAATATTTAGATTTAGTGTTAAATTAAATGCTCATTTGTTATTTCTGCTATTCTAATTTCCTTAAGAAAAAATGGAAAAAATGTGTCATTGGACATACCGATTCTTTATATTACATAATATATAATTACATAAAAAAAATTGAAGTGTGTAAATGACACAGGACCAAAATATTTGCCCTAAAAGTTTGTTTTTATTGCTAAAAAGGGCCGATGGCGTAGAAGCGTAGCGCTTACTCGTAGCTGAGGCAGCATTATGCTTGCCAGTTCGGCAGGGTCGCGCCGGTCGATACACCATACTAGGTCGCTACAACTTGCTATTTTGACTGTAATATATTTTTTCGAATTTTTATTTTTTATTTTCATACTATTTACTATATCTTACATATTAATTCATCTGTTTTTTTTACACGGTCAAAACTAAAATATTTTAACTAAAATGTTATTATTCGATTCTATTAAATTTGTTAAAATTAACCACCGACCGCCGCCACTTTAAAAGTTTTAAACTTTACCTAATATATAGATTGCATTAAATTACTACTTTAACAGTGAACATGATAATAAATAACCAATATTTTTATTAAATTATGAGATGGTATATTATATGTTATTATTAAATAAGTTCCAAGCTGTTTTTTCTCACATAATATGTGATGATATAACTCAACAAATGTTCATATATTCTTTATGTTAAACTGTAAGGGCTGACGGCGTAGCGGCAACTTGGAGCTGATGCAGCACTATGCTAGCTCGACAGGGTCGTGTCGGTCGATACTCTCGCACTAATTTGACCTCCATACCATAGTTATATGAACCAATTTAACAATATAATTTTATGTTTATTAAAAAAAAGGAAATGTTATATTTGAAACAATATAAATTTTAAATAAAATAAAATAAAAATCAAGTTTTTTTTCGTGTAAGTTATTACTGTATATTTTAGTAATAAAGTAAAAATAATTTAGCCAACATTTTCAAAAATGCATTCTGCGTTGAAACTCAAAGCGAACTCTTTAGCTGACAGAATGCGACAGGTCGCGGGAGTGGCACGGGTCGCTAACTAGACACTATTGCCAATCGATAGGTCATACTCGCCGAGTGAGCGACCGCTATCAGCTACCGCTCGGCCCTGGGCCGGCCACGCGCGACTCATCACTTTAGACGCCGCTACGTCAGGTTACTCTCCTTTTCTCGATGTCCTTCAAATTAGCTTTGTAGGTCAGGTTTTCGCCGAATTTGGCGCCACGTGCTATTGTTTGTCCACGATTGACAACCACCTGCAAGATTCATAATAATTCTCTATAAGTACGACATTAATACATACGTTCAACATAACTGTAAATTATACAATGGGATAGAGCTAAAAGATTTTTTTACTATTTATTGTTAGTAAATATTGACAATTTAATCAATCCAATGTCATTGTAAATAAAAATAAAGCATTTTTGTCTTAAAAATCAAGTATAACATGGTATAGGCATACGGGAGCTAGTCTTTAAATAGAATTAGAATGTTGACTGTCTGTAAATATCCGCGATATTCATTGAACATCAGCGTTGTTGACAAATATAATATGCACCAACGAGTTCCAGAAGCGGGTGATGCTTAAAGCAAGGAATAAGAAACATTTATTGGCATAATCTTTTAATAATAACCTTACCTAAAATGGGATATCTTCATTTTGGAAAAAAATACTATTGAAGTGAACATTTCTATTTAAAATAATTAAAAAAATACATAACGTAGTGTGCACTTAGAAGCTTAACCTTTTTAGTGCTATAGTTTTACTTCTTTATTTCTTATGGCCACCGATCGACTAATAAATATACGATAAGATGTACAGTCTCCCTAGTCAATATGAATTTAGTCTAATAATTATGCTACAATGGGGTGAAGCCTAGTGTTTGCCTATGCAAAACTTTCTGCAGTACATTTTGTATTCGTCTTCCCGCGTGCGTTTTATATTCGTTTACTTCAGTCCACCGAGCTCGTAATCGGCGCGGTGTTTGCGAGGGGAATCTCTGCTGACTGAGCCCCACAAATATATGTCGTAAGATTTAATAGACATGTAATGGATATCTGGATGACGTTTTAAGGATTTGTGCAAACGGAATATGTCATTTCGTTCATATAATTGAAATTTTATTTGTGGGATTTTTGGATAATCCTCGTGCCCTTTCGATTCTCTCGACGATTAAACATGTATTTTATTGTTATCGAGTTCGACTATGTCTTTTGAATATGAGTTACCTTCATATCTAAAGAAATTCTAATTGAAAAATGTTCATATTGAAAATTATTACTCGTTATCTCTACCGTCGGCATTCTATACCTGTATAAAACTTTGAGTTGATTTGCCTCAGCGCCTCAACATTATTAACTTAAGTAACGTTATTCAACAAATATTTATTTATTTAAATATAAACAAAATAATCCAGTTAGAATTTATAAACTTATATGGGGTTTCAACACAAAAATTAACTATTCTCATAAAAAAATAAAACTAACTTCACCTATATTTTCTGTCTGAGCACAGTGAGTGCCAGATGGAGCGATGGTGCACTGCGCGGCAGGGCGTCGCCGCAAACGCGATTGTCGGCAAACGAACCGGTACATGCTATTACCGCGCCACCCGCCTACAATGGAACTTTGAAGATTGACGTATTTGCATTGCGAAAAATATGCCGAGCATAAATATCTTTAATGCTGAGTAAAAATATCAACAGTTATTACTTTACTATGCTTTATACCAATATAAAACATGACATACTATCTTAGACAAATCTTTACGGTTTAACAATTATTTCTGTCGGGCCCATTTGTTCACCTTTATACTGAAATAATAACTAACTAACCTAACCTTTCAAAAATATTCTGGTTTTATATATTCAAGAACATTCACTGCACTGAACCTAGTCTTCCTAATGAGGGACATTCATAAGTTGTTGTAAGGTCAGTAAATTAAATCGATTATGTGTATATATATATATATATATATATGTTAACAATAGCGTAAAAATGTTGTGTCTGGATTTTACAGTTGATCAGACCATCTGGTTGGCATGCGACCTCTGAGTCTGTTGTCTTCTGTATTTCCAACGATGACTAACTTTTCCAGGCTATCGCCTCTGCGTCTCATTATGAGTACAAAATAGCTTAGAATATGCTAGTAGCATATTGTCAATTATATATATATATATATATATATACGATTTTCCTTCCAAACACTTCCGTAGTTATTATGATTGCCTTCTGTATAGATGACTCTTCCACATTCAAAAGAAAATGATGTATATTATCACTAAATTTAATAATATGAATACAAGCAGGTGCACAGAGTCTTAAATTATAAAATATTTTTGTTACATTGTCATGTCCAATGGTGGTATAATATAATGTATATGGCTCTGCACTAACGTGTATAAGCTAGTGCAATTGATTCATTACGGCCTTTACTTGAATTTGGGGAGAAGCCTAGTATATACATAGTAAAGTTTGTTTTGACTACACAGATGGCATCCGGTTCTCCTTTTTAGATGTATAAGACTCCGTGATTTACAAATATTAAAACACTCTTTTATTTTAAAAGGATTTAAACAAGCTAGTACTATTTATGATTAAGATTCCTAGAGCAAACTATAACTTTTACAGTTTTGTATAGTGAACCGGTTAATTTACTTATATGATTTTAAAAAAACCTCATTGTTTGGCACAATTGTATGAAATTTCATAGTTTTAAGTTGAGTACATGTTATTTTGGACCCTCGAATTAAACCTTTGACTAAGCAAAAACACCAACCTCGGGATGTTTAAAAAGTTCAAAGAGAAAAACGTGAACAACAAAAATAATTTGTTACAAGCTTATAAGAATTTCGCGGTGGCTGGATGTAAAAAGTATGGCTTAGTGGTCAGAGAGATTGAATGGTTGGCAAGTGGCGCGGGTTCTACTCCCGCTTTGTTAAATTTTTTATACGTTTTCTATAAATAAATGTAACTTTTTCTCGCCCAACATTTAACTCTTTGCCTTAGAATAACAGATAAATAATTAAACGAGTTAAAAATCAATAAAGAATATCTGTAATAAAAAGAAGAATGTAATAAATATAACATCCCTGCATAGTATTTATTTGTTACTTTAATAAAACATAATAGTCATTTTTTTACAAATGAGAGTATTTGAAATAATATTTAGATTTATACTACGTATTTAACGTGACATTTTATATTCATATCTTCCGGAAGGCTGACCTTAACATAGATGTTGAGTAATGTAATCACACACCTTTGAAAATTTAATTATTGACGCTAAATCAATAATTATTTTAGCTTAACTTTTTTAACATAGCTTATATTTAAAAAAAATATTAAGACTTTAATTAACAATAATATTAATATAAATAAATGTAAAGTGCTTGAAATTTGAAAGTCCGACATCTCTTTGCCAACTCCACAAATGGGGGAAAATAAAAATTCTAGAATTTGTTTCACATTTGTGTTATCATATAAACGTACAACAAACCACAAACACTTCTTACATTAAGAACGCGTAGTAGTCCACAACTTAGTATACGTGGTTAATAAAACGTAAAAAGCGATATCTCTTCGTTCTTCTAAGAGTCAAAAAAAATTATCCCTTAGTGTCTTACTCTACCTAAGGAACTTACATGCGAAATACTGGTTTCTAGGACCAGTAGTTTTGTCGATGCGTTGCCTTTCAGTCACTCAGTTAGTAGAGGCTGATTTTTATATTTGTGGTAATAGATATATTGGTATATAGATGTACACGCACACAATTACGTGTATCATTGCTTATTACCGAGAGCTTTCTGTCTTAGGATTCAGGACGGAGGATCAGTGAGCAAAGCTGCAGCAGCGAGGTGGAGGATATATTTGCGATAACAATGCACAAGAATAAAGGCGCGCAGATGTCGGCGCGATCAGGTAGCACAAACCCAAGGTGAACATTTCATAACACTGACGCCATTGGAATCCTTTTATAATGTGAATGTAATTGAATATATTGTTTTTAAATATCTACTCACTTGACATAACGATATTTGTATACGAGCATTTGTCATAGAACTATGTATATATGGTTCATATTTTTAAAATTTGTTTTTATTTGTAAGTTTTGTATAAAAGATTAAAAAGGATCCTTAATACTAAACAGAATTAAACAAACTTGATTTATATTAAAAATAATATTGCTATATTATTCTGGATTACTGATACGTAGACCTGAACAGTGGACTTAAGAACAATTAATGAATAAGCTTTATCCTATTATATTATATATATATCCTATTGATAGGATCATATTACTCAATATCGAGTTCTAATTGAACGGAAATGCTATAAGTATGAGTATCTGTATGTCTTATTCAAATTCAAATTTAAAATATTCTTTATTCAGGTAGACTTTTCCAAGCACTTTCGTCGTGTCGTCGTCAAATGAAAGAAGCTACCACCGGCTCGGAGGGCAGTTCTGCTGAGAAGAGCCGACGAGAAACTCAACAGTTGCTCTTTTCAAATATAAAAGTTGCAATTTTATTATTTAATACAATGCTAGATAACCTGCACCAAACTCTAATCATATTATTTCCACACATTTTAATCTTTAAAATATTCTTCTACAGAGTGATAAGCTTTACTTATTAATATTGATTTTACAGTGGCTTTACATTTCTGCAGTGGCAAATCTAACATAGGTCGTGGAACTGTATTATAGATGCGTATACTCAGATCCATGAAAGACTAGTAAGTAAATACGTTTTGGAGGCGATAACTTGGCGTTACAAGCTTATCTTTATTTTTCGTTCCTATCGTATGTCTGTCACAGTTTTCGCAGAACACTTTATATGTTGTCGGACAAACAAAATATTACAATATACATTATACTGCGACGCAATTGTAAGTATATCAAAGTCTCGAGCTCTAAGATTATAAATTGATCTCACGGCTCTTTTTTGATGGATAAATATTGAAATTATATCGGCGGCACTGCCCCATAATAGCATTCCATAAAAGAAAAAGCTATAAAAATAGCTAAAATAAAAATACTTTTTTGACCGCAACCGTTGCAGATATGAAATCGTCAAGTGAAATACTTACGCATTCCACTGGAGCTTATGATCAATGCTTATACCTAAGAAAACCGTTGCGTCTGTCATGTCTAAGTTTAATTATTAGACTGATTCGTCTTCTAACATTAGGTAAAGTAAATTCAATACATTTTGTTTTTTTGGCATTTAGCATAAGATTATTAAAGTCAAACCGAAGAAGAATTTGCAATAACGCGCTATTATTCACTTCTTCAAAGGGAAGACGATCCAGATGATTTTACATTATTTATATTAACATTTTGGATTGTTTCCTTGAAAAACAAGACAATACGATCAAGGGCGGCACCTGTGTACAATATTATATAATTTTAGTAATAATTATTCATGGTCTAAACAATCAAAGGCTTTGTAAAAGTCGCAAAAAAAGTCCAATAGCGTTTTGTAACTTTTACCAAGCATTTTCAAAAGCGCATCTGTTTTAGATTTTCCTTTGGTGATGCCATATTTGTTACTGTAAAGTGAATTGTTTTTATATAAAAAAATATTGAGCTGGTTAATTTTTCAAACATTCTTCTTAGTGATGATAATATAGATATATTATTAATTTTGGATTCCCAATTAAGGTACCTTTATTATAAATCTAAAATCAATAAAAGGTTGCCTGTAAGAGATCACTTACAGTTATGGACCTCCTCCATTCACTGAAATATTGCACCATTAACTGAAATTGACAATATTATTACTTACAATGACGAGTTTTAATTATTATTATTAGGTAGATTGTAAGTCCATACATAAATAGACTTTTTAATAGAGTCGCGGGAGATATTTTTATATATCTTCTGATTGAAATAAATGTTAAGTCAATAACTACAAAGAAATCTAAATTGATATTACAGAATTGTTAGTTGTATGATTAATAACTATGAATGTTACATTATTTTTGGTAATTTAAATATTTTTCATAACAGCTAAAGGTAATCAAAATTTCGGGAAATTGTTGTAATCTCGCTTGGATAATTAAGATATAAGCGTGGTTATCACTTTTACTAAATAGTTCAGAACTGCATAAATGTTATAGAGCAAAATTGCATATGCAAGCACTAGTGAAACTCATATAGTTTTGTACCTAACCTAACCTTTTTGTTAAGTGATAACTTTACCACAGTAGTACAGATTTAAAATATCAATATAAACTTAGACACACAGCATCTGCCACGGGACAGGATGGCATCTGACTGTGAACGTTATTGGTTGTGGATTCGAATCCAAATCAGACAAACTTGTGTTTAAATTATTTTTATTTCTCTGGAACAACTGGTGGTCTAGGTACAAGAGTTCCGCCACTCAACATGCAATATCTCGAATTCGGGCGGAAAGTGGAGAATGAAATATCTTGTCACTAGGATCTCTATGATGACACTAGGATCTCTATGCCAAAAATGCGTAAAGCTGAAAAAATAATATAAACCTAATAATTTCTATTTACATTTAAATTTTTGATTAGACAAAAGATATATTCTTATAATACAGCACATATACACAGGTACAGAACCAAATAATGAAGCTTTTAAAATAGAAATGGTAAATCAAATATTTCGTTAGTGAGTGTGATCCCGAAACAAGTGTTCAATCAGCGTGTGGTCAGGCGGGCGTAGCGTAGCAGTAATCGCAGGGAAGCCAGTGTAAACGCCGTCGTTCAGAACTCCGAGCAAAACAATGGGAAGCTAATGACATAGCAGTACCATTACAAACTACATATATGAGTTTCGAAGCATTAGAAAACTTACTAAACAATAGTTAGTAATTTATAAAACTAAATAAATATAATGTTTGTTACTTATATTTCGATTTTCTACATATGAATAAAATCTGTAACTGTGATAATATAACACATTCAAACGTGAACTTGTTGAAACAAATATTTTTTATTTATATGCGATAATTTTTATCATATACTGACTTTACTTATTTAAATATATATATTGTGCATGTATGGAATTGAGTGTTGCAGGTATGGTGAAGTGATACTTAATAATTTTTAAGTCTATGGAAATTTCTAAAAATAAATTCATTTCATTTGCAAATTGTCAGCTGTGAATTACTAATAGTGCTAATTACAGCTGGCTTCAATAAGTACAACTTTAACTGTAAACAAACAGAGAAACACATCCGCTGAACCTGGTCTGCGATTACTGTGCATATGTGTAAAAGTGTTACTATTGATAGCGTTTTGGGGCTTTTGATGCGTGCCCTGTTAAAAATTGCCCTGATAATTTTACAAGGCACGCGTTAAAAGCTACCCAAAACCAGTAATTATGTGTATTTGGTACACCTTCCTTACAATCTTCGATTTATGAGTTTTGTAAAAAAATATTTTTGCAATTTTTCAAGTAATTTTGAAAATTACAATTAACTTAACGTATTATATAACTAGCGACCCACTCGCGGATTCGCCTGCCTAAACTGCGTATGGCTAAATTATAGTTTTTCAGGTCCGACCGCGTTCTAACACACATCACAAGCTTTGTTTTTTAAATTTGTAATATAAATGGTTTTAACTTTGTTCTTTATGAACCGATTAAAATTATATAAACACTAAATATATTTTTAGAAAACGTATAAAAATTTGAACGCAGCGGGATTCGAACCCGCGCCTCTTGGAAACCGTCCAAGCGCTCTGACCGCTAAGCCATGCGTTTTACATCCAGCTGCGTCGAAAGTCTTACACGCTTATTACAACTTATTTTTGTTGTTATTTTGTTATTATTATTACTTATTATTAGAAATGTTTAGTCACTTACATAACAATATGGGCAATAGTTTTGCAATTTAATTATTATATAGATTTTATTGCACTACAAATTCTTGAAAAGCTATATTAATAGTAAATTTAAACTTCTTATGATATAAAGTACATTGTAAATTTACTAACGTTGAACCCGAAAATCATACCCTCCTCTTATAATATTTTTTCCTCTTTCCTCCATTTATTAACAACTTAAGCAATTTTTATAATCATTGTCTAGTAAAAAAATCGTAATTTTACAATTATTTTTATTATTCTATTTCGTGTCAAAATCATCAACGGCTTGTTAGTTGAACAATACCCGTAATACATCTTGCCCGGTTTTGAAGCATCAACCAGCACTTTAATTGATATTTTGATTGTATTTTTCTTATTGGCTATTATCGATTATAACACAACAATTTTTTTTATTCAAATTGAAATTTGTGTTATGTCTTCGTCTTTAGTTGCTCTAAGTCTTATTTATTTTAAATGACCTATCAAACATTCATTACAAAATACTGCGTTGCTAAGGTCCGTCTGCTGGCTTCCATCTTAGTATTGTAATTATTATTTTTTACACTTTTTTACAGATACTGCGCGTCATTAGTTTCTGATATTGAACACGCAATGTCTCGTAATGGGATGAAAGGTGGAAATCAATAATCAATCAATAATCTAAGAGGGAATGTGTGAAGCTGGAACAATACTTGCGTAGATAGTTCTGATACTTTGGACTTATATGATACTTGGAAAAATAAATAAATATATTAATAAAGACTAAAATATATTAAGAAATACATACAGCGAATTTACGAAAATTTATTTCTTATGCCAGCATCCAATTTAATTACAAAAATATAAAATATATAAAGAAAGATCTATTGACCACCTTAGAAATATAAATAACAATATTTTACAAGAAAAATAATGACTAAGCACGTTTCAAGTGATTGTGTTAAATTTAAATAATATTTCAAAATTTTATAAACATTCGTTACAAGTAGGTTAATATGTCTCAAGATTCATTCACCCGAAACCTCTTTTGTACACACATACGAGCGTACATGTATAGCATCATATTGACAAACAAATAATAAAATTTTTCCCTTCAAATTTCTCTACAATTTTTCACACAGAGTTTAGTTTTACATTCGTAAATTCAAAATAATGGTTTTTACTAACAATTTAAAAATATATATTTATATATATATATAAATAAATATTGGATGGTATTGATTTTCACTCGTAAAATACATTTTTAAGGTTACCCTTGTATGTAAATTTATTTTTTTATTGGATAGAACTCGTGACATCCGGCTCAGTAGGAACAAACATTATAATTACCCTCTTAATTATATCAGTCTAGTCTAGTCATACAGCTTACTTTAATCCGTCACGGACAGTGTCTAATACGTGTAATTGGAATTAGCCTTATTTGCTCAATGGATTTTC
The DNA here is from genome assembly GCA_038994665.1 of Podotricha telesiphe. Lineage (NCBI taxonomy): Eukaryota > Metazoa > Arthropoda > Insecta > Lepidoptera > Nymphalidae > Podotricha > Podotricha telesiphe. The sequence continues at coordinate 225,001 of JAOYRR010000031.1, forward strand.
TTTTTACTTACAAGCTTAGCTTCGACGCTAACTTGAGTTTATCTTTGTATAAGGTTATAAATACTATGTATATTCTAAAAAATATTAAATATTGTTTAACTATTTATAAATATACATTGTTTGGTACAGACTAATAGGTAAACGCGATTTTAAACGTATTAGGTTGTGAGTTCGATTCTAATTTGGTGATTTTTATTATTTCATTACTTCCCCTTAGGAAGGCAAAGCGTAGCGTTGAGTTCCGTCACTCAACACTCTCGAATTTCCGCAGAAAGTGGAGAACGGAGTATCTTAGACATATCTCTCTCTATGCGGACAAAAACGTGAAGCTAAAATAAAGTAAAATACGACATTTCATACTTTAATACCAACTGCAGTGATTTCTAAAAAATAACATTCGGGTTAATACCAAAAAGTAATTAAAAAAGGGTGTGTCAGTAAGCATCTAGAGTTATGTGAACGTTGATAGTCGCCGTATCATCATTTAGTATAGGGCGGGTGCTAGTGACATTGACGCCTCATTAGTAGCGAATTATTATCACCAGGGGGCGAAACTGATCGTACATTCATTAGAGTTCCGATTAAGAAATCATTGTTACATTTTAAGCACTTTGCCTACGTGACTGAAATACTGATTTGTATTAGTTGAGATATTTGGACTGGGAAAGTTATTTGATAAATGACTAAAATTAAGGTAAAACATTTCATTCTTGAGGTGATTTACGAGTCAATTATCTAAGAAGCTAGTATCTGTATATGGGCAAATAAATATTGAAAAGAAAAACGTGCTTAGCTTTTATTCTCCCTTCCTTGTGTAGTCTACATGAAACAAGTGACTTTGACTTAATAATAAATCTAGAAGCACCTTGTACTAATCAAATGATTAAAATAATTATAAAAATGCATTTAATATTACAAAACAATGCAAGTATGATGTTTAGCGTTTGTTTTCATATAATAAATAATAAAATACAATATTTATATTTTGTAATTATGACCATACACCTAAAAATAGTATTACGACTAACAGTGCTACTACACTGTTTAAAATGGGAGATTTACGTATATTAAACAAGTTTTGTATGTCAGTTATACGTTACGCTAGTAGCACGAGTATAGAGCACGTTGACGGTCAAATTGCCTTCGTTTTGAAAGTCTGCCATCTCCGACGGGCGAATAACTGTCAAAAATGACAAGGATAAAATAATCTGTTCCCTGTAGTGAATGTAAAATGTTTTAAATTTTGCTATCAAATATATTTAATTATGTAATAAATAATTGACTTACATCCGATTAAGCATGCTTACAAGGTTTCTATTAACACGTACTTAATTCCAATTAGGTATAGCCACTGAAAACTTGTAGTTTAGTATAAGATTAATATTTGATGCTATTATAGTGCTGTAATATTTATAGTTAATATGATAGGTAATAAATTTTACTTTTTAAAATTTTATAACATGTAAAGAGGATATAACTTTTTTGAGGGCTATCTAATTAGTAAGTAAGCGACCCTCTTTACATGTTATATTCTTACTTCTTTTAAAACAACTACTATTGAAAAACGTTTATATTTTATATACATGTTAAAAGGAATTGAAAAAGTACTTTTGTATTCTTGATTTTTAATTTGAATACCCAATTTATAATTGCCAGAACGAATGTAAGGTGAAGGTTATTGCTGATATGAGCTTAAAGCTAAAATAAGTAGATTTTACTTTTATATATAACACATAAAATAAACTTATCTGACATGTGATACATTATTTAAATATTTTGATTAGCTTTCCTATTCGGAGTCTGACCCATTACCAAATTATCTCTAAACACAGTGCAATAAATATCGATATCTGTCCTATACGTATCGATACAAAGTAAGGAGACAATATTTACTGGGCAACTCCCCTGGTCCTGCCGAACGGAAACTTATAGTTTTCTTGAGGCGCCCGCCGAATAAAATACTGCTGTTCGGCTAATAAATCAGATCGTGTCGCGGCCGCAGCCGGCGCGGAGACGCCTCTGCCTCCCGACTCCTGATGCCCCGCTACATTTTAATAACAGAAATCCTTTGCCATAAATGGTCACTGACAGATTTTATTTGAACTCATATATTATGACCAGTTGCGCCCGTGAAGTTTTTATTAATAATAGGACGAGTTTGGAGCATCTATATATTTTATCAGTAAGGAAATTCACTTTATCTTTGTGAATCTTTTTTTAAGATAACCAGGCAAATGCGTTTTGTTGTCGCCTGGTTTACAAGAGCAAGTTGTATAATATAAAGGCATACTTATCTTACTGTTGTCCGCTGCTACTTTCAATATGTTTCTTTCAATATGTTTAAAAGACTATCTTTAGAGATTGTGTTTATTATCTTCAATTTTGGTTATTTTCTACATTAATACAATATTATAAACGTGTAAATTAACATTTGCAATTTTGGTAGGATTTAATATTTGAGCGCCAACATGGTATGGTTTATGGGCAGTTTTACGGCGACCGCTGCCGGACCACCAATATGAATGACCGCGAGGGTGTCGGAAAACATACCGCAGCTGTTTTTTACACGTTCTCCTACGGTTCTTACCTCGTAATATCAAAATTCTAAATAATAGAGAGTGTTTAACAATAATATTTTATTAAATAATATTTTTTTGTTGTATTAGTGATTTATTTATATATTATTTCCATATACATAGGATATGTATGAAATTATGAATAATATATGTTTTATTTAAATATCATTTTATTATTTTTAAAAGCATAAATACTTACGTTTAATTTTAAGTAGAGGACTTAAAATTAATAGTAATTATTTAAGCCACACTAAGTAGCAGATTATATTGACTTATATTTCACATCATTACTATTAAGCACTAGCTACATTAAATAATTGTACATAATTTCAAAAAACAAATTTATAGCACGATTTTCTATACCATTTTTGTTCCAGACTGGTCGAGCCTATTACAATAAAAATATTAAAAAGCGCATAAGTAAGAGGCAGAGGTCGTCGGCAGTTCGGTGCAAATGTCGTCTTGGACACTTACATTATTCCTTACTGCCCTCGCCAGTGTCCGGGGACTCTCGTGCCGACCCTCGCTCCCATTATCTCTATACTTTAGATAGTCGCGGGGACATTCTTCGATTGACGGTCGTTCCACTAAATGACCGGCCATTTGACGAGATCCGATTAGTCATCATTGTGTTTGTGTTGTACTACAAAAATATAATCCCTTTTGGTTCGAAACTGATCCGTCTGAAACTGAAATTGATACTTCTAAAGGATTGAGACTTATCAAAGGCGAACATAACAAGCACACCGGTGCAAGCTTTAGACAATCTTCTTGAAATTTAATCAAATGTCTATGAAGATTGCACGAAATCAATTTTAAAGATTATTTTACTTCAATGCGTTTCAATATAGATATAATATGCACTTTGAAAGCTTCATGTTAGAGGAGGAATATCGTTTTTGAGTTTCCTGATCAAATTTGAAATTTGGCACACATAATTGAATTTAAGTTTCATAAGGAGACTATGGCTTTGTGTTTGGTTATAGGTTATAGGTTCGATTTCCGTTCGGTGAAATGATTATATTTAGTTATTTTGTTGTATTCACTTATTTTGATTTTTGCGCTCTGGTAACACTTGCCCGGCGTTGGGTTCCGCTATGTATCGCTACGTATACCGCAAACATATAATTTTGAAAGTTTAATTGAAATATTTAAATTATTTTTTTCCTTTCTCTCTTTAATAAAGGGTTTAATATATATGTGATGGTTAATTATCTACTGCTGGAACATCATAATTACTATACTACATTTATACTTTCACTTCTGCTATAGTATATCTTCACATTTTAATTCATACACTTTTGCTTAATATATGTATAATAGAATTGTAATAAATAACGAAGCATCATATTAATAAATATTTTTTTTATTCGAAAATTACTTACGTTGCAAAACTAATTAAAACTCACTACTAACAAAGGACAAATGGTAAATGTGCAATCAGACACTCGAGCGTATTGATGATTCTTGCAATTTCATACCTTTTGTTAGTAACTTGTTGAAATAAATTTTATGCAATTTATAATGTAAATTTATAAAATACTAACAATTACAATTATAGCAATGAAAAATATTTTTTATTTAACAAAAGACTTTACCTAGCAACGGCAAGAGCTCGGGGGAAGTGATATAAAAGGCATAATATTTATGAAGGTAATAAAACAAGCTTCATCTATGACAGTCGTAAATTTTTTTGTATCGTAACTATATCAGTACATCGATATCTTTTATATTTGAGGCATTTTTTAGATTTAAACAAGAACTATAAGTTTCTGTAACAATCAGTAGAACGATTGATGCGAGTGGGGTACATCGTTCCGGTCGGTTGTGCTTATCGGATGAGCCGGGGAAGACGTTCTGCTCCATTATACTTTGCAATAATCCTACAGTATATTTTGTCTATTACAGGTAGCTATTTTAAAAGTTTGGTACATTACAAAATGCAGAAATATGTAAACTCTTTAGCTGAAACGTTTAGAACTAGTTATATTTTATTAGTAAACTTAATTAGGACCAGTAAAATGTACTTAAATATGTACTTAATTGGTGCCATACTATAATACATTGTAAATTTAGTATAGTATGTTGTATTAATTCATGCATTGACAAATTATAGATATGCCTGGCGTTGAAAGAACTCTGAATGCTGAAGACTCTTATTAATTTAATATTATGCTATAGTCTATAAGTTTCTTGAGCGCCTTTTCTTGTACGCTTCGTTGAAGACTGATCCAATCATAACGATTCCTATAGTTATACGATTCTAGTTCTCGACTTGCTAATATTATCAATCTTACTGCTCTAACATAACATTACTAATACGGTAGCAAAAACTACCACATCAGTACAATAAGATAGAAAGCTGGAGATATTTACGTTGATAGCTTTCCAACTAAGAAGTTGGGATAATATGAACTCGTTCGGAGACTATCACACTGATACTTTTATTTTTCGCATATTATACATATGTATATTATAATACATTTTGACCCAATGAATAATTGTTGTGGTTTACTTAAACCATATATATATTTTTTTAGTATATTGGTCAATTATTATTAATTATATTTTGTACGGTACGCATTTTGTACTTTTATATTATTTTATTATTCAAATTATAGAGATTGCCGCCGACTGTTCCAACTAGAATTGTTTTTCGACACGGTTACTTTCTTGTCGTTAGCGCCGGTAGGTCTTGTAAGACTGACAATATTTAAGTTTTTATATGAATTGACGACCCAAAAGCTTGTGTTTTAGCGTATTATTGTGTTAACGCCGCCAGCTTGCATTTTGTATTGTGAAAGTCTTTGTTTTATGATTATAAATTGAATTTAAAACTTATACGTCATTATTTTTCAGCATCATGCCTTTTCTCGCATATCATGGTATCCAGTGAGAACCTAGTGTCAAAACACTCCGTTCTCTATTTTTAATCCGACACATTGAGCGTTTCTCTCAACGCTCATTTAAATATAATCATTCCTCCGAGTGGGAATCGAATCCACAACCTTCGCGTTTACAGTCAGACCCTGTCACACTGCTCCACTATGGCCTCTAATATTTATATATATTTTTTGCTTATATTTTTTTTATCGAAATACAAATGTTAATTTGTCTTAAAATATATAAAAAAATTCTATGAAACTCATGATATTATTTCCCCTACCTTTACCGTTAATCCCTTTAGAGAGGGAAAAACTTCAAAAGTTAGTGCGGGCGTTGGGGCTCTGAATTTTTGATCTCTATTAAATTGTTTCAAATGGTTTAACTTGTCGCGGCTCAATCAGTGCGGGGGCGCCACACGCCGCCGTGCCGTTGTTTCACGCTCACTGCCTCGAATACTGATGCTGCAACTAGTCACGCCTTACACTTCATTCTTTATTGTGCTTCAATAAATCCTATAATATTTCATACTTTGCTTGTTTTCTATAGATAGTTTTTGGATAGTTTTTGGAAAAGAAAGGAAAAGAAAGTCCAGCTAGTGTGCAATAGTTTTAATTCTACAATTTTAAATTGACGTCGCAAGTAAATTTATTAAGTAAAACATTTCTTTCAATTTTTGTTATTTGTTAATATAAAAACAGTTTGAAATCTATTTACAAATACATATATTCTGACGTAGCTGAAAAGTGTCTGTCTGTAATCATGAATGTTTTGGGTTCAATGCTTGACAAAGCGTGACAAATAGTGAGACAGCTACTTTATGTTGGTAGTGTCTCTAAAATTGGCATTTAATGGAGAATGGCACTTAACACTTTCTTCTTGCCTATTATGGAATGGGAAGAATGATGATAAAACAAAACAAATATGTTTTTGCATGTAGCTTTACGATTTTCAAGTAATGTAAAATTAATAAGGTGTAAGAGATTTATGAATTCCATATTCATAAGCGATATAATATGTATACAGTATTACACTTATATATAAAAAAGTGCCACCGAGGTCCATGACTGACAGGATTCATATAGTATCTATTAATAATGTATATTCTGAATGCAATAAATATTGGATAGAGTTCGAAGTTTTACGGTCTAGGTTAGGTTCCCCTATCTAACAAAGTTTCTAAAATAGACGGATGGTGTTAAATTATCGGCATATACACATGTGTAAAAAGATACTTCAATGGTCAATATAATAGTGAGAAATTTATACTATATTTTTATTTTTATTTATACAGTATAAGTATGTAAGTAAATGCGTGTTTTATATTTTTTTAATTTCATACAAATAGTATCAGCATAAATAGAAACCAAACTGTGCTCAAACACGTATTTAATAAAAGTTTCTTATTTTATTTTGCTTAAAAGAATAAAAAAACCGCCTTCTTGTTTGGATTTGATTAATATAGTACAATTACAAGTTTGTCTTATTAATATATATTTATAATCTTTGTACTCTATGAACATAAATCTCATATAGTAACAAGCTAGGGTGGGAGAGGTGCGTTACACCATAGCTGATTTATACACTAGCTTTATTTTATTATACAGTTTGTTTTATTATTATATTAGGGAGGCTTTTTGTTACCTCTGTCCCATAAAGCCTCACTTTTTATAATATATTTTACAAGTAAATGTATATAACCTTAGACATACATACGTTATATATTATGTAATCGTTAATAAGAAAATATTTTATAAATAGTTTTGAACAATTACAGAATCCAAATTCACCCCTTTATGTTCGTAATAAAATCTTACTTTAACATTCGATTAATAAACTTCGCAACCAGCGCTCAATAAAAAATAATATTTCCCGGTGTCCCCCAACTTAAAAAATTGCGTGAAATTAAATTTTAAATATACTTTTATCCCTCTGGAGTCTGACAAATAGCCGAGAGCGGCGTCGCGATTTAGTCACGCTGTAATTGGTTTTTTAATGCGGTACTAGCGAAGTACCTTCCGCTTTATCAAGTGAATACATTATCAAATGGTTAGGTTGCGGTCGACTCGCCCCCGCCATGAATAAGAATCAAACGCGTTGACGTTTACGAACCGGCAATCGAGCGCTTTGGGGATTTCAAATTAGTGTATTCGCCGCCTCTTCTTGCATTTAACGGCTTATAAATATTATATCATTTACGATTATTGTTATTAGAGTAAGTTTATTTAATCATTTTAGCATGCTTTATTCTAGTCACGAAATAGTTATGATTTGATTTGTAACTCATGTTTGGTATTGTTATATATTTTTTTAAATAAATCATTATGGAAAGTTTTGAACATTTCATAGATAATAAATTAAAACAGCTTCAATTTTACGCCAGAAATTGGGACATAGTGTGTTGAGTGGTGGAACTCAAAGTGTAGCTTTGATTTACCAGAGCGGAGAAATTAAAATAATTTAAATGTTGACAACATTTCCCCTGAATTGGAATCGAACCCACAACCAATTTACAGTAAGATGGTGTATTGAAATTTAGAAACAATGTTTTAAATACGTCAGTATTTAAAAAAAAAATGTTGTAAACTTTCCGGAGTTTTATTATTTTTATAGAATGATAAAGGCAAGGATTGTAAAATAATCCTGATATGACACTAGTAGTGATAGAGGGTGAAGCAAAAATTGACAAGCGCAGATATTCAAAGGGCGCATTTCCACTTTTTATTTTTTGGTCTGTTCTCATTCTACACATTTATTTGGCCATATATGTTACTTTAAAAAGAATTATGTATATATAAAAATGTATTCTGTAAATATTATAATTGCGTCGTTACTCATAAATAAATGATAAACGAAAATATCATCAAGATAACCGCCTGAAAGTAATGTAGTGTATTATACCTAAAAAGACTCTAAATACGCATAAACATGTTGCTTTCAAGCCATGCAGTGCAGTGCAGTCAAGAGCTTTGATTGGTTACTAAATAACGAAAAATAAACTTAAATGTTAATAAAAAGAATGACACGCATCTATTTGCTGTTTATATTATATCAAAGTTTGGATGAAAAGACTACAAAACCCGTTGCCAATCATTATTAGTGTGTCTCATTAGATAATGAGAAAACGATGCAAAAGCAGAAAATGCTGTAAGATAATTCAAAGTTATCTTTACTAATCAAAATGCTATTTATAAGTTCTATATTTATAAAGTGTATCTATTAGGTACTGCCCAAATTTATTACAACCATGCAATGAAAACGTTCTCTTGTATAGAACGAAGTCACGTTTCAAGTTACAACCGTAATCGATCCCGTGTCGTACCTGTCCAATAGTAGCACCTCTGCCTTTAAAGTAAAGCAGGTTGTATCGATACGCTCACAAATTGCTCAAACAATATCTCGCTAAAGCGAACGCCCCGTGGCACAATTAACAATTGTCTAATTGTGCACAAATGTCAGTCGTAAGTCGATTGAATTTAGTAGAATATTTTATATTTAAAAACATGTTTATGTTTATATTTATTACTATCTAATACCACGATTTATTTTTCAACCTGTTAATGGGGAACGGAATATCTTATCACTAACTTCTTTCTACTTACTTCGTACAAGGAGATGTGTCAAGATAAAAAATATTTAGTTTTAAATGCATTAGTAGAATTATAAATTAGATTATAATAACATTTATTTGAATTACATGTTGAGACTAAATCAGAAAATAAATGGAAGAGAGTGAAATCTATCAAGTGAGTGATATAATCAAGAAGAAAGATATAATCAAGTGAGTGAATCCTACTTTGACAATAAAATATCTAAATAAATATATATCTGTGTATATAGCCACTACTATAAGCCAATTTCGTATAATGATCTTAACTTAGTCAAAAAAGACGTAAAGTATCATTTAAAATTAAAAAATTGCAGCAATGCCCCAAGTATACGGAATAAAAAATTCTATACTTCCGAATTAAAACACAGGCACAAGTACAACTTCGTTTAGCTAATACGGAAAGGTGTATGAGTAACGTATATATGTAAAATGATAAATACCGTGTACATTGCTTATTAATTTGACAAAACAATGTTTTTTTTAAGTTATGTATAGTCGGTCCAGTAAAAGAAGGTACAAGCAAAAACCGTGGCAGAACTATTATCTTACCCATAAAGTTACCTAATAGATTTTGTATGGGGTGAATTCTGCGATTCACTGGGAACTTGTCTTCGTGGTTAAGTAGCCCATTTGCGTGCAAACGAGCGTACACTTAAAAATAATAAAAAACCCTTTTGTCTCTATGAGCAGTGTTGAGTGCTTTAGGCTTTTTGGAGGACTTTGTGTCAAGCGGATAATATTAATTTGATAATTTAAGTATATCCGGCTTAGGATGTAATTTAAAAGTCATTAACTTATTTTTTAATAAAGTTACTTTAACCATTTTTAAAGTTTTATTCATATACTTAGGATATGATTTTTTTTTAGAAAGCGTATAAAACTTGAACACAGTGGGATTCGAGCCTGCGCCTCTTGGAAACCGCCCAAGCGCTCTGACCGCTAAGTTTCATGTACACATAGTGTGTTCAAATTTCTACACGTTTTCTAATAATAATTTTCATATCCAAAGTTCCTTTTTGTTAAAATATTATATGCGTATGTTAGCCTGTTAGTTATCATAAAATATTTTTTAATAAAAAATTCTAGACGTGATATAGAGTTACACACAATTTCAATTTCGTACAATTTCTAACTAATAATAAATAACACTCTAGCATTCTTTTAAATTAAATAAATATTCCTCCAGGTATTCTACTATGCGGGTAACGTGCGAAGACATAGCGGTGTCACTCGTGATTGCATTTTCACCGGACGGGGAGCCCAGTGTACTCAACTTATTAGGTGACCACCGACGTGTCCGGGCAAATGCTATCTAACTAACCGTCATTTTAACGAAATTGGCACAGATTTGAAGTAAACAAGTTGTTTTTTTATTTTTTGTGTATTTTTGTTTTATTGAATATTATACTGCTTTATTTAATATTAGAAAAGAAGTTATAAAATATTATGTTAAAATATTTCTGTAACGCAAAGAGAAGCCTTCACGTGTGCAAATTGCATTATATTGTCTTATGAGATTTTAAACGTTAAATATTGTAGCAATTCCCCGTGAGGGCAAACAAGATAAATTTCTTTTTAAAAGAGACGCTCCCGTATTTTCTTTTCTCTGGGTGTGATGTGCGTCTATCTAGTTAGCACGGGGCACACGAGGAAAATGAAATATAGAGGCAATCCAAATAGATTGTTATCTACCCACGTGTTTACCGGCGAGCGAGCGAGGCACGTTCGCGCTAACAAGCGCCCTCTTCGTAAAACAGACTCGCGGTGACAGGGTGACACCCTTAAAACCCGTCTAATTTACCAACAATGCTCATGACAGCTGTCCAGGTGAAATCGTCTCCATCTATAAGTTGTGTATCATCAAATTGTGTTCTTCAAAACACAATATATTTTCAACAGGGAAACCCAAGTTACTTGTAAATGTATATATTTTATAAACATGTACGATATTGACATCAATTATTAGACCATATAGAATTTCGTGGTGATTATGTAAGGGCTTTTAAATATAAGGTGCAGCGTTCCTTTTCCTATGTATATATCAGATTTTATATCTTATCAGCTAATGAACATACATCAAAGTGATAAAAATTTATACGAGATATTTCCGCAGTATTAATTCGGTAGCCGCAACTAATACTATAAACGGTGGGTAATCCCATGTATCATAGCGGAGCGGTCATTGATTCGATGCTATCAGATGGCCGGGTGACTTATAGTCGGTCCCCTCGCATCTCGCGCCCATTACCTCTGCCCAAAGGCCACCGACTGCAATCGCGAGTAACTATAATACATCGTTTGTATTCTTTGCCGTATCATCCATTACTTGACTAATTGTCCGATTCATGTTAAGTCATTTGTCCACACATATTTTTAAATAATGGTGTCTTCAAAAATACGGTGTTATTATTCAAAAGTATAATATACAATTAGTTAAGTAATTAAGTTTAAGGTGTTATTAACAAAACACAAAGGAAGATAAAAGTATTACAATTAACAATTAACATAATCCTAGCGGGCGCAGTGCTGATAGCAGTAAGATGCTTACGCAAATTAAGAGACATCACCAAGGACGCTACGCCGTGCCGCGTAGCTTGTAGGCACAATGTAGCAGTAAAGCTTACTAATATATCTTATACTAATAATTAATTATAATAAATTATATTTGGTTTATACTACGTTTAATATTATAAATATTCTTGTTTTTTTAACGAAAAACAATTACTAGAGAAAAATAAATAATAGTATAAAAATATTAATAATTCCGCGAGTAGAATTATATATTGTAATCTTCATTTTAATGATAATGCGCAGTGGGATAGCCTTTGGCTGTAATCGCGAGTGGTTTAGGGTTCGATTCGCAACCAGAGGAATGATCATAATTTAATATTTTCATTTCACTCTTCACTCAAAAAGCAATGTCTCGAATTCGGACGGCAAGTGGACAACGGAGTGTCCTTAAACTAAATTATCTCTGACTACTCTGCTATGCGGGAAAAAGCATGTAGGGAAAAAAAGGGTTCAAAAAAGACAAATTATGAATATAATTTTGAATGGAAAAATAAGAATTTTACTTATATTTCAGCATAAATGTTTTAAGTGAAAAAGGTATTAAGTAAATCTTAATACTTTTAATTGCGAAGTCTGTCAAAACGTCACATATAATTTGACGGTAGGTATATCTTGCAAGTAAACAATTCTCAGGTGTTCATGCTACCTGTAAAATTGAAAGTCTGAATACTTGAAGGAAGTAAAGCCAAGCGATCAGAACCAATAGCAGTGATTGGATTAAGTCTGCCGGCGCTGACGAGTCCCTCGAGACACCCCGCAGCTCAGAGCGGTGCACTCGCACGTCCACTGTCACTGCAAATAAAAAGCTGTAATAAATGTTATTCGTTTCGCAAACGTAAAATAGTAATCGAAGTTCGTTTTTTTATTATGGTAATAAATTAGTATAATGTTTTTATTCATTACAAAATATCAAAGTTTTAAAAATGTTATATAATTTTCTATTATAGTAATATTAACCTCTTGTCGGTTAAGTCTTTATCAATCTCTATATTACGGCTATTTAAAGAAATTATTAGGTGCAATTACGGGTCTTGTAGTGCGTGATTGGAATTGAAGACGGGTGGAGAGCGAGGGCTCCACGACAAATTCTTACAAATTAATACATCTATCTGGACACCGCCTCGCGACCCATTGCGATACGTGCAGAATACTTTATTTTTACGGAATTTTTATACAGTAAACATTGATAACCCGTCCTCGTAAAGGAATGTGAAGAAAAGAAAGTGCAAATATACATGTATTATTGATGTAAGTATTATAAGAACAACGGTTAAACCGTACTCGCATAACATTTAAATTTGTCTGTAAAATATGTATGTAAATAACGTTGGATTTGAAATAACAAATATACTATGTTACATTACACTTATTCTAGGTTTAAACATCAGTGACTAAGTTAATGTTAATCTAACCTAACCTTAAAGTAGTAAGTTTAAAGCTAAACTTAAATTTTATTATAAAATTTTTGAAAGCTCTAAAAGTTAGAAAAAAGTATTGTGTAGCAATCACAGTATTTCTAAAGTTATGGATCATAAAATAGACGTGAAAATCAATAAGATATTTAATCTTCATTATGGTGTTTGAAACGATGCATTTGTATAAAAACAGTGAACCTAATTTCAAATAGGTCAATGAACGTATATTGAGATAGAATTGTAAATATGATTTTATGTTTGTTTCTTACATTGTACGAGAATTTTTGTTGATAATACACAGCAGGGAGTACTATTTGTAATCTGGTCGTATAATCTGCGACATCAGCGTTGCATCGCTTGCCGCTTCGCACTCGTCGTGTCGAGAGCAATCGAGGCGCCAATAAAAAAGGCGATCGTAGCCCCGCGCCCGGGCACCGACTTATTTACAGAACACCCTGCCATCGCTATTTATTTTATTGACAGTCATTTGTTTTGACTCTTGATCACTATCTTTTTCCTCGAGATATTATTGAGCAGGTACTTTGTGCTAATGAAAAATAATTTTACATCAAAATAAAAATATGATTTTAACTAAGTAATGTCGTTTGACAATAAAGTTAGTATTTCGTGTTTTCATGTGAAGTAAATTAAGCTAACGGCAATGATGGCGGTTGAGCAATCTTAACATTTATAAGATACCTGCGAATTACAATCATATATTGTTTTATCTGATTAGATCAAATCAAGACAACCCCCAAGATTTAACTATATGATCGACGTAAATACAAATTTAAAAAAGAAACTTCAAAAAAGTTACATATTCAAAGTTGTAATATAGATTTAACACAATTTTAAAATAGTATACATACGAGTATATTGAGCACAGGTGAGGTAGCCGGATGAACGGGTCAATGCCGGTGTAGTGATAGCGGTGAGCGTACCCCATTCTCTACACATCATTGCATTGGGTCGCAGATTTATTTGCATGCGGGCCGCTGACCAGGATCCATTATTGCCATTACTGCTGTATCTGATGAAGCGGCAAGAGTTATGGTCTCCTTGTTTTCCTAAATAGAAAATACTCAGAAAAACAATATTAGGAAATGGAAAACCGAGGGACGGGTTATGACTTCCGCTATAATTCTTTATATTTGACTTAATGTATTGGATATTTATATTATATTAAATATTTAAATTAAACAACAAATTTGCTTTTTTTTGTATGAATTTCAACACTTTTTATTTATTTTCATTACAGAATAATTTAAATCTTACACACATACGCAAATATTAGAAAATAATGTTTTATGATATATGTGATAAAGATTTTCAATATATTCAACGACTTGTTAGACACTAGCGAGAAATTGCATGTTCATTGGGAGCATTTATCACACTCAGTGTGAAGTCAAACGGGGCGAACTTCTTAAACTTATGTTAGAGCGGAGGAAAGTTTTCTTACTATTTATTAGTTGCATTCAGATTTATGCCACGCGTTTGGACGCCAATGGCGGCGTAGTTCAATGCCGATAATGAATGGGGAGGAAACTATAAATCTATTTAGTCCCAAAACTTAAGCAATGCAGAAGAATTAAACAAGTAAAATAGTCATTGTTGACTATTAGCTCGTTTCCTTATTGTCGTATATGTAATACGTAGTCGGTCTTCCGTGCCATTTGAACCTGCTTAGTGAGGTTTCCGCTTAAGCGTATTAATCTGAAATTAGGTCACACTTTAACACTGGGGTGTTAAGTAAAGGTCAGTGTACTCTTCTCTGATATTTTAATCATATAAAGTATTGGTAATTTGACTGAAATTATCAACCAATTATATACAATCAATAAGAATGTTACGCTAGTAGGGTAAAACCAGTTTCGAATACACTATTTTAGGTACATTAGTGGCGCTAGCGGTTTTCAATGATTGTAACGACCCCTACCAAGGACCTTCATTGAAATCGTTAGCATAGACGTACACGTTTCGTCGATGGAAGCGAAAATGTACCGCGTGAAATTTCGACATGCGTTGATTTATAAGTAATTTGTATTGAATATTTTTATTACTGATTGTAGTTTCACTTCACTTTTTTCCTCGTAACCATTATAGTTTAAATTATATTATTTATTACGTTATTTTGCTAAATACTTTAATTTTATTACGGATAGTTGCTCTAGGAGCAAAACCAGGTTATACTTTTAGATTCTAGTTTATATCATGTATATTTTTTTATTCTTAAATAAATTACAAACTTAAACGTACAAATTTCAAACGTTAGCGTGAAAAAGGCAAATTCTACAAAAATATCTATATATAGCGATAATTTTATAGATGGCGATGCTTATTAGTTGAACAAAATGCGTCGCAAATAAATTTATTATAGAGTATTTGTTTAGTTTGCTGTTTCTATACATAACAATGCCACTTCGTGCTTGTACACCGAGGCAGAATTAGAAATTTTGCTACTTGTTTTTTTAATATTTTTAGAAGAATACCTTGAAAAGAGAAGTAAGTTCTTACAGGGCCCTGCGTCTCCAAGCTTCAATTATTTAATAAATATTGTATTATATAATAAAGACTAATTAGTTAAATTGATATAAGCTTGTTTTTATTTAACAAATCATTGTGGTGTGGCTTTCCTTTCACCAGGCAAGTATCCTCCTAAGCATTTTAAATGCTAGACAACTATCCACAGGAGTGGGTAACTATCCTTTCGTTTAGAGGTCAAGTGAAACAGGATTCACTCAAAACCATTATTAATCTTCTTCACAAAAATAGTTTAATATAATAGGTCAAAGACCGGTGTTTTCATGTACATGTTGCATTATTCTGATTAAGTGCATAGTTTTTTATTATATAACATTTTTCAAAAGTGGGGCAACTATCCGGCTTTTAATTATATAAACATACGAAACGGGAATAAACTTTATTCAGCTTTATCCTACATAGCAGGGTAGACAGAGAGAAATCTAGTGTCATGACACTCCGTTCTCAGCCTTTCGTCCGAATTCAGGACATTCTACCATAACAAACTGCTCTGGTAAAGTAAACATCCCGATCACATTCAGACGCTGTTCCACTGTGCCACGGTGGTCTCGTTCACGAACCGGTAATTATTATACAGGATATCAAAATTAATTTTTTAATAATAGAAAATAAGGCATAGATTCTATTGTAAAGGCATTGAGGAAAACCTAAAAACAAATAAAGAACCATGCTTAATGTTTTCATGTCACAAACGACGTGATTATGCAAGTGGACCTCAATAATAGTTAAAGATATTCTTGACCGTGTGGGGACAACTTTACTGAGCGACGGTTTATTGCATGGCTATAAATGTGTATTTAGTGATGGGAGACAAACGCTACAGCTGATTTTCTATAAATACTTTAGTGACTAAATTGAGACTATTTACAAAAAAACTGATAACTTTAGTTAATTATTTGAGTACCTATTAAGGTAGTCCTAGAAACAAAGGAAATGCAAAACTGCAAATCATAAAATATAAATAATTTGTATTAAGCATTCTGTCTTTCGACCACGGAAAACAGTCTCAAGCAAACGGAATATTTTATAACTTTATAATGCGCTAATATTCTAAGCGAATAACTTTACAAACAATTACTTGAATTATATTGATATATCGATAGTATATTGGTATATCGATAATCGAAAAATATGGTACACCACTAGCGGCCCATACATTGGCATAATGTGAATGCGACAAATCAGGCCACGGGCAGCAGTAGGGCGGCCCCACATCGACAGGCCGCTGATTTATAGCAAAGTACTGTTATCGCACCCATAGCACCATAGTATACATATTTTGGTATAATAGACTAAAAAAATAAATAATTAGAGCTTAAAAATAAATAAATAAAGGTCTTGGTTCTGAATTCGATCCCTACTCTAGGGTTGACAATATTTTTTATTAATACAAAAAAATAATATACGACATCAATGAACAGTAAAAGTTTGAGAAATATTTTTATATACGATCTTTGAATTAAAACTTTCTTAAAGAGCTCTACATTTTGAACAGTGTGGACTGAGATTTCAGGGTATACTTGAATTTTGTGCTAATTAATAACAGAAACTATGACTTATCTATATCATTTGTTTCTATTGTCATGAGTATTTTAATATTACCACATCTGCAACAAACAAATAGAAAACATTATGGAAAATCAATAAGATTCCAAAAATATTCTAAAAGGTAAAATTCAAAATAGTTAACGTCATGTCCAATAGATTCGTCTCTAAAGCTACTGAGATATGTAAAAGATACGAAAAAAACTAATAATTTTATTCAAAATAAGAAGAACGTCAAATAATTATATTTATCACCTATATAGGTTCACTAAAGTTAATGCCTCAGACCTGAGAAGGCCCGATCATCAAATGTATCATAATTTTATCAATTTAATTCAATGCAATAACATTATATTGTTCGTTAATTATGTAAACATATAATACCTAGTTAAAAATTAATACGGATATTAAAAGTGCTTCTCTTGCTCAGGACACACGTAATATGTCGTTAATGTGCGAGACAAGTGATGAAATCTTAGTAATCCAGGTGCAGAACAAATATAGTTGAGAGGAGATAAGGTGCGTCCGGCCGCGGGGCTAATGTCCCATTTGTATATGATGATGTGAAGTGGCCGCTCCCTGGGGTACGGCATCTAAATATCCTTGGAGCAAAGTGGATATGTCGTTAAAGGCTACCAAAAGCATCTACTGACAGATTAAATTATTTTTTATAAACTTAATTCTAATAATAACTACATAGTTTCTTCAAAATGTCGAAATTATAAAATAAAAAGTTGAGTTGTAAAATTATTGACAAAATAAATTTAAAGAAAAATCATTAAATACAAGTGATGATAAACATAATATCACACACGCTTTGGTAAGAAAATAATAAAAATTTTACAACAAACATGAAACTGAAATCAGAGACAGAACAAACACCGCCAAAAATGTGTGGTGTTTGTGCTTTAAAAAATGAACGGTGGCAGTTCATTTATATGGTAAACAGCGCTTAGAATGGGCCGACACGTACGTTTCAAAGATTTAACTAACGCTATTAAAGAATTTTCCTTTAGATTTATTACAATAAAACACAATTACGTATTATTTGACATAGAGATTATATTTTATAATGAACTTATAAAAAATAAATTAATATTCTAAAGAAAAATACCACTTGTAATTGTAAATCTATATTATTATGATGAACTTTAAGTGTTGCCAGTAAATGAGTTGGCACTTTGGATGTCATTAGCGGTTATCACTTCATTCCACGTGAAAAATTTTCAACAGCCCCTGCCACCACTCACGTGCAGTTTAATGATTTATTAATTTTTAGCTCCTTCAATATGCAAAATATCTATTAAGTTAGATATATAATACACGTGCCACGTCTTACTAGAGCGGAGCAATGAAAATAATTTATAAGTATTCAATACTCCGAGCGAAATCGAACCCTAACGAACCCGTTCAATTCTGACTTCGACCCACTGCGCCAAGATTGCCTCATGTGCCTTATACATTTTTAATTTTTACCCGTTTCCATAGGTTCATTTGAATAATAGACCATGAACTTAATGTAATTAAACTGTAAAATTCTGCCCATATATAAATAATTAATAGAAGTAATAAAATATTTCTGGAGTTACACTCACAATTACCGCGCATAGGCATATCAGCGTTCTGAATAATAAATTTATATGTAAGTTTATGTAGTAATTGAAATTAATGAATGAAGAATGTGTATTAGTATAATACTAGCGACCAGTTACACTAAACTACAAGGCTAAACTATTTCCTTTTTTCACCCGCCCGCATTTTTATTTAAAACACAAACTTTGCTTAAATTTATAATATAAATCGTTGTAACTTTTTATTGAAATACAATATTCAAAACTGCATTCAAATTGGTTAAGCCGGTTCTGAGTATAGTGTGCACAAACGCACAGACAAACAGACATTAAAAATCATCGTTTTGAGTTACATTGATAAATGCCGTAATAATATTTTTTTCACATATCTTCCATATACATACAGCGATCACTTACATTTATTATATGTATAGATAAAAATAGTACAATATTTACTTTATGTACATTTAAAATAAACAGCAGTATTGTTAGTCAATTCCATTGCACATGTTAATAATAATTTTTATGTATGTGTTATAAAATATTATTTACATTACTTATACAGAAGGCTAGGCTTTACTGGCGTAGAGTGTGCGTATTCCGCTCCCCGCCACGCTGTGCGACTGCTGAGTCAGCAGCGTGCGCGATCGATACTCATCTCAGCCGCCTACTGAACAGGCTTTTGTTCTTGCATCATAGCCATTCGACCTGCCACTTGTTCCATTGGCTTTATAGTTCATATCACATTTCACAAAGTTATGTATTTAAAAAAAACTACATGTAATATATATCCACATGTATTATAGCCTAAAAATATGAATTTTAAAAATAGGTATAAAGACTATTTTCTACTTTCATATAAGATATTTCAACACTATGACGCGCGCCTTCACTAAACAAGCATTCAGAACGTATCTGTCTGCAGGTGCTACGTATAAATTTTAGTTTTTAAGGTTTTTGGGATACAAAAATGATGGTTAAACATGCCAATTTTGAGAAATCAAGAATTAATGAATTTTTCTTTTTATTTGTCATGCCTAAATGTTAAATGTTATAATTTATTAAAAAAAACACCTATATATTTGAAATTAGTATAAAGCTATTTTTACGGTAGCAGATAGATACAGTAAATTAATTTCGGTGTCGTTATTTATAAGGTTTACATGAATTTGTTTTAGGAATTATATTACAGATATATAACTACATTAAGGTAAGAGCTACCTATCTTGTCCGCTATTGTTATTGTTTTTTTTAATGTATGTACCTACATTATAAATAAAAATGATGAAAATAAAATATTCTTTATTCTAATAGTCTATTAAAGTACATACGAATAACCAGTGAAAAAGTGCCTCATCTTGATAATAATTACAAAAAATATATGATGACGGATGAATAAAAATAAAACATATCTTTTTAAGTTTTTATCTGTCTGTTTGATGGCTTAACAAAAATTGTTTTCGGCTCGCATGAACATGTGTTGGTACATAAATCAAAGACCTGGAACATCTGTGAAAATGAATGATTAGCAATATTTTTTAATGTAATACACATTATCTTACCTTATAATATATGTCTAGTGCCACCCTGTCCTAATGGGAGCTGACAGTAAACTCAAAGATTGTGGGCTCAACTGCCCGGAGCCAGCAGGAATGATTCTTTAAACATTTTCATTTAACTAATGTGGTAAGACAGCGCGGTGTCGAGTCCTGCCATTCAACACGCAATATCTCAAAATCGCACAATAAATATGCCTTCAAAAGGAGTATCTTGATACTTGAGACTAAGGTTTCTCTAACTACACGCTATGCGAGGAAAAACGGTAAGCTGCTTATGATGTATGTGTATGCATGTATATACAAATATGTGCTGGAGGTCTTTATGTGTTATCAGTGCTTATATTAAACTAGCGACCCGCTCGCAGCTTTGCCGGCGTAAACTGCACCACTAGCTATCTCGTATTTTCGCGGCCCACACTCTCGCTTAAATTACAAACTCAAATTTATAATTTTATCGATTTATATAAACACGAATAGCGGGACTATGCTAACCGTTCCGCTGAAAGGATTTTGAATTTGATTTTGTTGCGTGTAATTTTAAATCTGTGATAACTTCTGAAGTATTCATTAAATGAAAGTAAATGCCAATTTTGATCTACGTTTTATGGCCAAGATAACGAATATAATTATTTGGATGAAAGGATTAATAATGAGTAGGAGAAATTACTTTTGCAAATATTTTTAAATCTTTTAGAGATAAAAATGGTTACTGTGAGTCAACATTATATAACCTTATATGAGATAAATATATGCGAACTTTTTTGTAGGTCTTTTTATGATTTATATTTCCGTAGTACATTGTTTTCATGCGGTTCAACTCATACGGTTTAGCCAGCGCTTGCAATGTAAGCGCTTCAAAATC
This sequence comes from Podotricha telesiphe, assembly GCA_038994665.1. Taxonomy (NCBI): domain Eukaryota; kingdom Metazoa; phylum Arthropoda; class Insecta; order Lepidoptera; family Nymphalidae; genus Podotricha; species Podotricha telesiphe. Next base: position 246,137 of record JAOYRR010000031.1, read on the forward strand.
GTTTATGTGACGGCTTCAAAACAATATATAAATATGAAATATGATGATGAAAGCTTAGAAATAGACAAAGGCGGACAGCGACACTATATTATACTATGTAGTGAATCAGCATCAAATGATGATTAACTAATTTAAAAAAATCTGTTGTGTGTTTATTTATGTATGTTTTGTTTCTTTGCGTAAATCATAAAAAAGTTTACTTTCGTTAAGGTATAAGAAAATAGGAAAAGCTCTAAAGCTTTTTAACAAGTACTACTGCGCACTAATACGAAAATGGAAACTATCCTAGTCTATTAGTGATGGTCAAATAGTTTTATGTAATGTCATTTTAGTGGGCATTAGTTAAACATGCAATTAGAAGCTCGGACCGAAACGTTAAATATACATAAATAGAAAGTAATTAAGGTATATTTTTTATACTTGCAATTATAATATGTATTAAATCACGTTAAACAAACTAATACGTATATCAAATCTCAATATATAAGTCACAATTTTATTTTTTGGTAGCAATTATGAAATGTTTATATGTACGATAAAGCGCCATCTATGAAAAAGTTTTTTCATCAAGTACAATTGACCATAATTTAAATATTTTACTAAATTTTCAGTATCTATAATATTCAAAATATAAATAATTTATTTCTAATATAAATATAAATAATTATAATTATATATTTTTTTATTTTACCTTTAAATAAATTATACCATACTTTTCTGGAACTTTTATGTAGGATTGTCGCCAAAAATCATAGATTACAAGTAAAAAAAAAACGTGCTCAAGTCTCAAATCACAAATGTCAAAATACTGTGATGGATTTGATTGTTTGTTTGTGGAAAACTCGTTAGAAAGTATTAAAATGTCATTAATAATAGAAGTATAAGCAAATTCTCAACAATAGCAATACTTTTCTTTATAAATTTAATATTTTTAAAGTTGATTAAAATATATCCGTATTTTATACTTGTTAGCCTTGAAGTACATGTCATTTAAATGAGTGTTGTTTATTTAACATTTTAGTGATATTAGTCGTAATTTCACGATTATATGGCTCTGATATTTGACTTATGTTTTGCAAAAAATTGGAAGAGGTATGTTTTATCCACGCATTCGGGAGAAAGGTGCAAGTTTAGTAGTTCTCAGCTGGACTTGCCTGGCTGTGCTGTGCACTGCGTCTATAGCACCTTGCGACAAGACTCGTAGGGTTTTCACAGAACCAAGTGGAATTATTACCGATGGCCCCAGTAATTCTAATTATACACAAGTTCGTTTTTTAATTTCTACATAGTTTCTTGATAAAAGCCTTATTTATTATTAAAATTAACAATACTTTTCTAGGACTCTCATTGTGAATGGCTCATTAAAGCTGCAAATAAGAGTCAATACATAACATTAAGTTTTATTCGTATATAAGATTTTTAAGATGTTCATATGACTATGTTTTTGTGTATGATGGTGATTCCTTTGATGCTCCTTTACTTGGAAGTTTTAGTGGTAAAACCGAACCACAAAACGTGACTGCTTCAAGTGGATATGTGAGTAAAAAACTTAATAATATATTACTTAAGTTGGTACTGCCAATCAATAATATTAATAAAATATAATTATTGTTTTAGATGTTAATATTACTCTATAGCGACACCAACTATGTGTTAGATGGGTTCAGAGCATCATATGCAATTCATAATTGCCCAAACAATTTGCACTGAGGTCGTGGTTTATGTATGTCAAATAAGTGCTTTTGTGTGGGGACCTGGGGAGGCCCAGATTGTAGTATTGAGCTTTGCCCCATTGGCTGCTCTGGAAATGGACAGTGTAAAGGGGATAGATGCTTGTGTAAAAAAGGGTAAGCAATTTTATGCTAAATAAAAAGTAAATAGTAAATAAACAGCTTAATAAGTAAATTTACTCCTTTTTTAAATAGCATTAAACAAATACAAAATTAATAGTTCTTGTATGTTTATGAAAAATTATAACCTAAGAAAAATCTAGTTTATTATCACAATTCACATATTTTAGATATTCTGGGGAATCATGTTCTTTAAAAAGTACTGACAAAGAAGGCAACAGCTGGCACTGGCTCTCTCACACTGAAAGTGGTATGACAAAGAGGGCGGCTCATTCTGCAGTTTATGTAAACCAAACTGACTCCCTCTATGTATTTGGTGGATATGATCTAAATAGAGTATTAGGGTTATTAGAAATTTATAGGTAAGTTTTACAACTAAAATTAATTATGATAAGGAAGTATGCAGGGACTGTAGCATTTGCACTCTGTTCTCTGATTACCCAGATAGGGGTAGAGTGTGAAGCTAAAAAAGAAAAACATGAAAAGTTAATTTTAAATTGAATTAAATATTATATAAAAATTAGGAAAATATGTTCTTATAATTATTCCCAACTTGTATTTTTATTTACATTGAATTGTAAAAAGGTTATGTTCTTTTATATTTTTGATGTGTTTTTAAATAATTATAATTGGCAGCTCAATTGAGCTGAATAATATGTATACGCTGAACATATTTATTGAAACACTTCCTAAAATACTTATGCTGCATATGGAAATAAGCTGTACATGTTGTAACATCTACAAAGAAAAACATATGAACAATGAATGAATTAGATTTAATAGCTTAAACTGTAGTTTAATAGTTAAAAGATTACAATATTTACTAAAGATTAATAATAAGGACGTATAACTACCGCCGTTTATATATTTCCTTTGTCGATATTGTCCTACAGATTTTCTACTAGTCAGTGGTATGACGAAAACGGAAAAGTATTACGTCGTTATCCTACAAATGAAGAGATTGATAAGTCATTATTAACTTTATTTACCAAGGTGAGTGGTGTACTGTGTCATTGCGAAGAATAAAAACATAAATAACGCTTAGATTAACGAACAGACATACACTACCTAATTCGTGTAATTTTATTAAAAATGATTTAAACCATTAAAAATCGTTTATCTTACTTATTAAAAGATTTTATGTTATCCATTAGATCAACATTATTTATGAAATGTGATATATATTTAACATATTGAGTCTCAAAATATGTTAATAAAGAGTCAAGGGCAGTACATGGTTTTATTTTAATGAAATAATTATGTGTCACGTGACGTGCTCTGCGTCGACGTACAGTTGTCCGGTTCTGTGGTATGTCCTGATATCATTATATGTATTCTTATTTTCCATCACATCATTAGATAGGTCCAGTATATTTAAAAAAAGATATTATAATTATTAAAAGTTATAGAGGTTTTCAACTATTATGAAGTAAAAAATGTTTACTTTAGTAACTTCTTTAAAGTACATATTTCACAGGGCAATATAGACGGCAGCTGGCAAATAGGGAATCGCAGTTCTCTATTTAATTTACTTTTGACATCATTCTCGCACCATGACAAGACCACGCTACCTCTCATGTACGCGCCGACCGCTGCGCCTTACTCCGAAAGAAAGTTACTTGCAGTTTACGGACCGACCGGAATTTCTTAGTTCAAATCTCAAATCTAATAATAGCACGAAACCTGAACCGAGAGATATGGCCATTCGGCGTGTGCGTTTAAAAACGGTTTTATGCTGTACGGTGGGAAATTATCCGATGGCAGCTTGTCTTCTGAGCTATGGTACTATGATGCATTGGCCAACACCTGGACGCTAAGAGCGCCCAATTCCACCTTTATTCCGCCTGGCTTGACGCGGCATACATTGACTGCCGTTAAAGATGAGCTATATGTATTTGGTGGGAGCACAGTTGACGGTGAATTTTCTTCTAGGTATGTTTACTTTTAAATTTTTGCGAATTTTACTGTTCTCTGATATATTTCGTAGTTATATATAGTAATGTCTAATGTACCTTCTTTCGTTGGTGTATACATTTTACTCAAGACATTTCATTTTGGACTTTCCCGACCGTGTAAGAACATGGCACGCGTATCGAATCGATCGAATCAATCGATCCTTAACTTCATTTTCGTTTTTGATTTCGTGATTCCTCTTTAAAACGCTCTTATCTTTACCTGTAATTCTAATTATTTATTTTTTTTCTCGCAAAGAAATTCCACTTGTATTATATTATTACACTCTCGGATTCGATTATTTTCTACAATTTCGATGGTTATATTGTTGCATATCTGTGGGCTGACAATGCAAGTTTCATACAATAATACATATTTTTAGTCTATATAAAATAAAAGTGGGCGAAGTAAGCACGGAATCTTGGGAGAGAGTGCAAGTGCGGGGCGGCAAGGAGCTAGACGTGCGGGTGGTGGCGCACACCGCCGTCTACCACACACACTCTAATTCTATCTTGGTGTATGGTGGCGTCGTCGCGAGTGTTGCAAGGTCTGTATATTAAAGAAATATTTACTTTAGCGCTAACTTCGTACATATATCCTGTTGTCACAGTGTAACCTGTTAAAAAATATATAAATAAATCTGTCTTCCAGAATCTACCGCATACACAAGTCTATACAGTTTCTCCAGTATGTGGTTTATTTATTAACTTATTTTTATATATAAACCTTAACCTAACACTTAATAGTATGGGAGTATCTAATGATAGAAAACCTAGTGTCTTTCATTTTTATAAAAATCGTGCACAAGTTGGTCGCAAGCAATGCCTCACTTTGTCTATGAATACCGAAGCCTATATACATAATAAATATAAATAGTCCTCAAATCCAGTGGAACTGAAATATATCGCAACTACGTCGTGACGTTATTTTCATAATAACTAATTCAATATTTTAGTTCACAACGCGTGGCAAATGGCAAAGGTCATCTTGCTAAACATTATATCTGATGAATGTTATTGAATATATATTTTTTAAACATATCTCGTAACGAATAGGTTTTCTAAGCTGTCGGACCGGATGTTCGCCTTTGACCTAGACTACAAGCACTGGAGCGAGATCCACTATCCTCGCGCTCATTTGCGCGACACGTACGTTCCGCGCGAGCGAGCCTTCCACACCGCTACTGTTATTGGTAATTGTTTATTTACTCAAATACCTCATTTATAAACATTTTGCTCATTGATTGGAGGGATGATTAGAAATAGAATTATTTAGTTCACGTTCACGTAGCACGACTACACGGCTTACACAAAATAAATATAATAGTTTATGATACAACTTCCTGCTGCTGAGTTTGAATAGTGGATTAAAATATATAATCTGGCTTCAGATTTTACTTTAACTACATTGTTGAATATGAAACACCTGCGTTTCCATTTATATGTATAAAATATAATTAAAAAAAATACTAATAAGATTCTCATATGCCATTTTGATGCAATTTGTTCCGCATGTAACTAAGCAAAGTCATCGTCTAATTAACCTTGCCAATGGAAAACAGTTAAAAGTCATTGCCGTTTTATGTTTTATTATAACTTAAATCTATTGTCGTTATATAATAGAGACACATTGTTTAACAATCTGGTTTGTAGTTGAATGGTAATTTACATAATTTGTACAAAAAGGTACTTAGATACCTACAGTTTGAATTTAAGGAGAAATAACGTTTTATTTTTTGTTCTTATTATATTATCTTACCTTGAAATTGGAATTAAAATGCTAAATATAATTATCAATTAAAATAATTTTAATAGCAAAAACGCAATCTTTTGTTAACTAGTCAATTCTAATAATATAATTATTTATATTTGAAGTTTTAAGTTAGAACTTGCTATAATTTTGTTATATTGTGGTTCGTGGGTCGTGGTTGATTTTATAAGCATGTACATATTGCTCGCATTTGAATTATATAAACTTGTCATAAAGTCGAATAAATACTTAGGAAAATTTAACTATAATTACAGAATCGATCTACAATATAAAAGCTTTTACGTTAGCTCAACTCAAAATAATCAGTGAGAATTTTGACAAAATTACTCGGTTACTTCCAATACCTCAATCGGCCCTTGGGCAACGTATTGGGTCAAAATAGAATTAATTTGTAAGAGATTACGTTTTAGTTGGTTACAGGCTAAGGCTTCCAATCTCGCAATTTGTATACAGTCTTGGTATTTGTCAGACTAGGAATTTTCAATCCCATGGGAACCCGATATTTGCATATAGAAAACTGTTAACTGATCTAAATATATTATCTTTATTATTTTCAGGCAACTACTTAGTTGTGTTTGGTGGATACTCTCACAGGCACAATAGAGAGGAAATTTGCTACGATGGACAAATGTATTTATATCATCTTGGGTGTCACTCGTGGATACCATTGGATGTTCTTGGGAAAACTCGCAAATATTATCCCAAGAAGCAAGGTGTATTTGCGCACGCGGCTGCCTTGAAACCGCCCTCAACTCTCCTTATCGCGGGAGGCTACCACGGCAATGTCAATGGTGAGATAATTACTGCTAACTAAATGTTAGGTACGACTCATTTGCATAATTACATTGTCTCGTATCTACTGTCCTTGATATTTTGCTATTGTTGTTCAGAATGTCTATTTTTTTACATATTCAATATCGTCCCATACTTAATAATGCTGATGAATTGCAGTTTAAATAACTATTGTCGATATTTATTTCAAAAATATAAGTAGGTTTAATTTAAAAATAATAAAATTCACATCTTTGTATAAGTTCACTGTCACTGCATCTTTATGTCATATTTAAGTGCTTGTAATAAAAAAATATATATAATATTTTTAAAGATAAATCTGAATGATAATCGAAGAAAACAAAATAATCATAATTAACACAACATGGTTGCTTCAAGGTCGTTGTTTACATTATACGGCAGGTTATTTTGCAAATTGTATGTGCAAACACATATATACAAGTTACATGTTTAAAACAATTGTATAATCACGTAGCAAGTTTACTATTCGATACTTATTATAATAAACTTTGAAGTACATTTATAGACCTTTGAGGTTTAAACTTTTGGTTCATGTAAAATTTAACTAAAACATTTGGAGACCATCGTGGCGCAGTGGGACAGCGTCTGACTGCAAACTGGATTGCTTTTGTGGCTTCCATTCCCACTAGGAGGAAGGTTTATATTTAAAATATTTCCTTTCTAAATCAAAGCGCGGCGTTGGGTTTCGCCACCTCAACATGCAATGTTTTCAATTAGGGCGGAAAGTGGAACGGAGTGTCTTGACACTAGGTTCTGTGACTACCCTTCTATGCTAGAAAAAGCGTGATCCTTCTTTTAAATTCAAATATTTAGTTTTGATTGGTGTATGGTAAAATGTTTATATTTTTAATAGATATTCATAAATAACTACTTAAATAATAATAATAAAAATGTACTTGTAATGTAGTTACTTCGAAGGCTACGAAAGACGTTACGCTTTGCTTAGTAACGCTTTGCTTTGTATAGTAAGATCAGAGAATTTTATGAAAATCATATTTGTCAATTTATTTTTTTAGGGATTTATATTATTATCTTAGTATTTTTTTATCGTAGTATATAAATAAAATCATTTCTGCACAAAGTAAACTAGTGGCTATCGTGACGCACTGGGGCAGCGACTCACTGTAAAGGCGATGGTTGTGGGTTCGAACCCCACTCGAGCGAACGATTTTCTTTATTTCTAATTCCCTGCTCTGATAAGATTAAATGCGCTATGAGTTCCGCCACTCACCACACATTGTCCCTAATCTAGGTGGAAAACGCAGAACGGAGTGTCATGACACTAATAGTACAAGGAGCTCAGCTATATAAAACTACTACTGTTTTCAAGGCTGATTTTGTTATGATAATTTACATATATGGCGTAGAGAAATAATCTGCCGTGAGTCTGTCAGTTTCGTGTAGCTTTTGCAGGGGGATGATTTCAAATTTGTAAATAAACCTTTTATATGTTGCTGGTTTGCAGTTAGTATACTGCTTAAAAACCGATTGTTTATAGTCAGTCTAAAAATGTTGCAAAACAGGACGTGTCAGCAGTGCGTTTAACTGTTCAAAGCTTATAGTTCTTCTAGTTCATAAAAGAATTTTCTAAAATACAAAATTCGGTATACAAGAAAATAATACTATCATTATTAAGGAACACATAGGCAGTCTGAATTCTTATGTCCCTCCGGCGGTCAGCAGTGATAGAAAAGCGCACTCGGCTCTTAACATATTTTATTACGTGGTATTTTTAAAACTGACGGCTACTTCTCTACACCACATATGTAACTTACCATAACAAAATCGGCCTTAAGAAAACAGTTGCAGTTTTATGCCGCTCACCTCTTCGTCTATAAGCTCTCTTTGCCTGCTGTGATATCTGCGGGATAAAAAGCGAAGCGTGAAGTTTTAAACTAAAAAATAACTTGAGAACATTTAATTTACTGTCATGGTTTTCTTTTTTTAAATTGCTCCATTTGCAACAATCGTTAAATTAATTGCTTCTTTACATAGGATTTAATTACTTTTTTCTATACCATCAATTACATTCTAGTCTATTACAAATATAATAGACTTTAAGATGTTTTTGTTTGTAATTTAACGGATTTATATTGTAAATTATATGTATCTTGAAATAAAATATAAACGTAGTAACGGTAGCCATTTCTTACTTATTTTTGCTAATATTACTAAACACTTACGCTCGTTCTTACGGCTCGTTCTATTTTGTTCATGCGTTGTTAATACACCTTTCTACCTTGATCTCACAAGCTCACATAAATTATTAAATGTTAAATGGAAATGAGATAAAAGCTTGTTAGAATCGAATGTTACTTTGTGAATAGTGACAAAAGACGTGCGGTTTGTAAACAAAAAGTCACTTGACTGCTATATTATTTATTAACAACAGTTATTGCATAATTTTACCATTTTAATTTAAACACATTGCATTAGATTTAAAAAGTTAAAATAGGTTTTTCTTAGGTAGTACAATTAACCTCGCCAGCGACTCCACCTTCAATAATATTTTAGTATAACACTTGAGATGTCAATGTAATTAAATTTTGTTTGTAATCTCTCAGATACATTTATTATTAGATTTCAGAAGTAAAGTGTGTCAAAGTAAAAATATTTAAAGCACAATAAGTAGAGATGTGCCGACTAGTGGACTAGCCGATTAGTCAGTTGTGAAGAGGCCGACTAGTCGACTAAGCCGATCACGGTTTGGAGGATTTCCTTAACTTCGGCCGAATCAGATTCCCGAAAATAGGCCGGATAGTCAGTCCAGTCTTACCGACTAGTTGGTACTATAATAAAAAGTATATATAAGTATAAGTCTAATGGATTTAAAGTAAAAAATAATCGCGAATATTTTCGCTATTTACTACCTGGACTTACTTTGGACTACCTAGATTAAATTTTCTTTTAATTTTAGGGGATCTACTAGCGTACGTTGTTCCCAGTTGGCACGCTGGTATCACGAGCAAGGATCCGGAATCCGCTTGTCCAAGGCATCGCACGCAACCGGAGTGTCTCGCAGACCCTGAGTGCGGATGGTGTTCTGCCGACGACGTAAGCTACCCCATATGATACTAACATATACGGTATACTGCTACTAACATATTTGTCTTAATATAGTACCACCATTGTGCCGAAATGTGGTCGAAATTTGGCTTTGTCTAGATTCGTATGGGGAAAATATGTTTGTCATAAATATCGCAGTGACGTTTTTGTTTATTTAACTATACACGTACATAATATATTTTGTAAAAAAATGCCCTGTTATTCTTATATAACTTTATAGATATAGAAGGTTTTAATTATGTAAATACAAGAAACAGATCGAACAAATTCGTGAGCTATATTATGACTAAACATTTTGAGTCAGAAATTGCAGGCATATGAATACGACCTATGCAATAAATTACGCTATGTTTGTTTCATTAGTATATATAAAATGTTAATTGTGTTTGTAAACCTTTTTTATAGATATGCTATGGAAGAACAATTGGATCCAATTGCACTACGAACTTGCAATCGATCAGATGCGGCGGAATATGTCCAGCACTAGGGGATTGTCATTCATGTCTCATCCACGGACCTCCGTTGGACAAGAACAGTTCACGAACACCGCTGACATCTGTTAGTACCAAATTGGGCCTATATCAGTGTAGTTGGTGCGTGCAAAATGCGCGATGTCATCACAAAGATGGTAGGTTGGTTAATATTATTATATATATGTGTATATTCATATATGAAAACATAACACTTGTCAAATTACGTAATACTTTTAGATAACTATGGAGTATGCGGAGAAGATACGCCTTCCGAAAATCCCGGTTGGTGGGGTACTACTGGGACTGAAGTCACCAGCCCTGACCAATGTAAAATATTAGACAAGCGGCCCGGGCTTACGTTCCTCCGCTACCAGCAGCCGGCGGACTGGAACCACCCCGACGCCGTGTCCGTCATCAACGCCACCACCGTGGACTGGGGCACCGGCGGCGGCAGCAACCACATCTTCAGCGGCGCCAGCGAGGCTCGTCTGCGCGGGTGGCTGCACATACCGCAGTACTGGAACGGCACTGGCGAGTCGCTGCACATGTGCGCCGGGTACTCCAACCTGTCGCTGGCGCTGGGAGGCGGCGCGGAGCCCGTCGCCAACCTGACCGCCCTGCCATCCGGCTGCGCGCCCGTGGATTGGCCCGCGCTGCTGCCCGGCCGCCTCAGCGTCGACATGCACGCCAATGACTCCCTGCACACCGGCCTGTATCCATCTCACCATCACGCCAAAATGGAGCTGCTCCATAATAAATCTCAGGAGAGTGCTAAGGTAAAATAACACAATTATAAATGTTGTAATTGTCTATTTCTTTATAAAATTTTAATACCATTTCTTTATTATTGTAGGTCTTTACGTTTGAGTTTTTGGAACCGTACTCAAGTGGACAGTGTTCCAACTACGACAACTGCCTGCTGTGCCTGTCAGATGCGGCCTGCGGCTGGTGCGACCTCACCGACCGCTGCGAGGAGAGGGACGCGGCGGAGAGCACGGCATGCGCCGCCGACGGTGAGTGGCGCTACCTCACGCTGCAGCCCGCCGCCTGCCCCAACTGCTCCAACTACATCAGCTGCGAGCGCTGCGTGACCGGCAACTACTGCGAGTGGTGGGCGGACGAGGCGCGCTGTGCGCGGCGCGGGCGCGCGAGCGGCGCCGTGGCCGATGCGTCCGAGTGCCCCGCGCCCTGCCGCGTGCGCCTCGACTGCGAGCACTGCCTGGACGAGCGCGGCCGCTGCGTGTGGTGCGAGGCCACGCGCCAGTGCTTCAGCTTCAGCGTCTACACCAGCGAGTACCAGTTCGGCCTCTGCCGCGAGTGGCTCGACCGCGCCTCCACGCCCGCCGACGACGCGCCCCGGAAGACCAGCCAGTGCAAGTCCTGCCAGGCGCACGCGCAATGCTCTACGTGCCTGCGCAGTATGGGGTGCGGCTGGTGTCACTCCTACGAAAACCCTATAAACGGCATGTGCACGGAGGGCGATTTTACCCGATCTAATGTCGACTGCGCTTCGGTCCTGAACGTGAGCTCGTCCGATGCCGGCTGGGCGTACGCGCAGTGCCCCGACGTCGACGAGTGTGGCCTCGGCCTGCACGACTGTCACGAGCATGCCGTTTGTAATAACACGCACGGTTCGTATACGTGCAAATGTAAACAAGGATATATTGGAGACGGAAAGAAAAGCTGCATGCGAACGTGTTACAACAGCTGTATTCACGGGTACTGCCTAGGTGCACCACAATATAAATGTAATTGCGATTTAGGTTGGACAGGTGCAGATTGTTCGATCAACTGTGGATGTCATAACCATTCAAAGTGCAAAACTGGCGTAGGACGTTGTGACGAATGTCAAGATTGGACAGAGGGTGAGTTTTGTGAATCTTGTAAGCCCGGTAGTCATGGAAACGCTACTACAGGCCAGGGTTGTAGGCGGTGCGATTGCAACGACCACGGAGACGAATCGCGCGGTGTCTGCGATGTGGCAACTGGGGAATGTATTTGCAAAGATAATACAGAAGGACAAAATTGCGAACGTTGTAAACCAAAGTTTTATGGAGATCCTCGTCACGGAGGGAAGTGTTATTACCAATGTGAACCTAGAGGAATGTTAAACGCGTCTGAGACGGAAGGCATCGGCTCCTACAAAACAGATCCTGATATAAAAAGTTTAGGTCCTGCCAAAGAATGTTTATGGATTATATCATCTGAAGATGTTAAGGACGCCATTATTCAGTTCACAGTAAATTCTTCTACATTTAATGTGCCATGCGACGAAAATGCAGTTTATGTATATGACGGCTTAGGAGGTGTTCCTGACTTAAGCAATAACCAACAAAGCCAATTATTGGGTGTCTTTTGCAACGGAGCCTCTTCGGGGGTTGTTGAAGCGCGCAGTGGGAATTTGACTGTCCATTACAAACAAAGTCAGCCCGATCAAGGATTTGAAGGAGTTTATAACGTATTGGCATGCGACGGCCATTGTTCCTGGCCAAGAGTGTGCAAAAATAGACATTGTGTATGTAGAGATGAATATAGTGGATTTGATTGTGATGTAGAGATCTGCCGTAATAACTGTAGTATTCATTTAAAAGGTGGCGTTTGTGATTTGAGCTATGGACGATGCCTTTGTAACGAAGGCATAGGTGGTGACGACTGCTCTCTTAAGTTGGATAAATCGCAACTTGTTTTTACTGAACTTTTCAATTCTGATTATTTAGCTGATGGATTAGATCACCTTCGAAAAACATTGCCTAGATTTGGCCATAGTTTAGTCGCAGATAGACGTGGTTTATGGATGTTCGGGGGCTATTCACTTTCACATGGGCCTCTTAATGATATACGATATTATGACACAAAAAATAATACGTGGACGCCAGTCACTGTAGACGCTACTCCTGATCCAAAAATGCCTGAAGGTCGTTACTTTCATGCTGCCGAGATATATCATTCTAAACAAAATATTTATATTTATGGAGGATTAAGTTTGCAAGAAAAAAGTGGACAGAACAAGACTTTGGAAGACTTCTGGCAATTTAGCCTCAAGGAACAACGGTGGAGTCCAATAAAAAATAAAGCCGAAAGCCCTCCGCCTCTGGCTGGACATACTTTAACATTGCAAAAATACCAAGACTACGAAAGTTTAGTATTAATAGGAGGGTTTTCGTTAGAAGAAGGTATAATGACCGATGTTTGGGAATTTGATCTGGATAATGATAAGTGGATTAAGCTCACTTGCGGTGGAGCTAAGCCTGTTGGAATTATTGGTCACAGTACAGTTTATCATGCACCTTCTCAAAGCCTTTACATATTTGGAGGTATACTGTATATGTACAATGGAACTGTAGTATCAAATACACTTTTTTCATTCCATTATCCTTCGAAAACTTGGAGTGAACTACCGACTTTTCCCAGTCTTAACAATGCTCATGACAATTTACCACAAGCGACATATTTGCACTCTGCAGTTACAACAAATGACTACATGATCGTTTTTGGTGGAAGGACTGTACCAGATAATAGATCTAATTCACTCATAGCGTACGTCTACAGCTGTAATCAGTGGGTCAAGCTCTCTAAAGGTTTGCAATGACAGTTATTACTTTCGCTTTGTATTGTGAAATATCCGTGATATAACTTACACTTTTTTCTAGGTTCCAGTGTACTAGACCACCCTCCACCACGAACGATAGCTCATGCGATGGCTATAGACATGGAGGCAGAGAACGATTGGAATATTTTTATAGTAGGAGGTTGGACCGGAAGTGCTAATTGTCAAGTTACACGGATTACTCTGCCAGATGACCTATGTTCTCTATGGAGCTCTAGTAAAATCGAATGTAGAAGTCACATGGGCTGCAGTTTCTGTAGCACCGGCGACTACACTAAATGTTATTCGGTTGATAAACCTGGATGTGAGGGGAGTGATAGAATTTCGACAAATGCTGGCGCTGCCTGTGATGCTGATCTAATATCGAGGCGGCCTTGTGAAAACTTTACAAGTTGCACTTCATGTCTGGCCGCTTGGCCTCTGTACCCTGAAGAGAAACCAGCATGTAGATGGTGTGAAAGCTGCGCTGCCGGCATTGGTACTTTTTCTGTTTCATAATATGTTTTATAAGTATTCTACAAAATATTATATTATATGTACTATAAAAAAATATCTATTTCAGGTGAATGCGTTCCAACGGATGAATCTTGTACAAGCATTAAGTGTAACGCTGGCACCACATATATAAGTGACTCAACGCAATGTCCTGAGCTGCGATGTGTGGCGCCCGACTGTGACAAATGTGTCGCTAATCAGTGTTCGTGGACAAGACTCGCGGATAGAGGAGGTATTATTTATTGTTTATATATATTTGTGTAGCCTATAGTTTTTATAATTATATATATTTTTAAATTGTTTAAGTGTTATTTAAACACTTAGGAAAATAAACATACTTTAGAAAAAGGATTATTCTTTTACATAGCAGGATTTGAACCCCCGTTTCTTGAGAACTGTACCGGCACTCAACATAATTAAATTATATTACGTTCTTATCAAGCTAGATAAAAATTTTAATATGCATGTTATAGTTAATAATAATCAATATTTTGTAATGTTCCATTTAAAATTTAAAATTTATATAATTTAAGTAATTGTTAATATTTACAGCTCAAATAACAAGAATAGCAGATGATCCTACAGAACTTTACAATTGGATGTGCGTGACGATAGAAGCTCTACCTCACTTGTGGTCCACGTCGCTTAAGCCTGCTTACTTATATTTTGGTTTGACAAAGGATTGTCCAAACCGTTGTCACACGTATGATGATTGTCAGTCATGTTTGACGTCGGAAGGGGCAGAGGGCGGTTTCGCGGAGTGTCATTGGGCAAGTTATCTCGGGACTTGCATATCTCCAGCCTACCAGCCGGTGTACTGTGCGGGCGGCGTGTGCGGGTTGGTACTGACTAAGGCAGACAAGAACAAGTGCCCAGCTCCATGTGAGACCTTTGAACAGTGCACTGAATGTCTTCATCATTCCCATTGCGGTTGGTGTGCTCTCGAGGGCGAGAACGGCGATGGTGTTTGTACTGAAGGCTCTATCGACTCCCCTCTGGAATATTCGACGCGAACCACTTGTGCAGCTGTTTATTCGAATGTGTATCAAAGTAATGGCACCAACGATACATTCTCGTGGCACTACACACGCTGCCCTCCAGAAAATGAATGTGAAAATAATCATCATCAATGTAAAGCTGAATCTGAGGTGAGCCTCACCGTTGTAATTGAATATTATTATTAACGTCTTTAAAAAAATAAACATAAAAACATATTATGAAATGTATTTTCGTGATATAATTTGTATGCTTGCCGTGTAGGTGTGTCGCGACCTGCCGGAGGGCTACGAGTGCCAGTGCGGCGCGGGGCACCGGCGCGCGGGCGGCGTGTGCGCGGCCGTGTGCTCGCAGGGCTGCGTGCGCGGCGCCTGCGTGCAGCCCGACCACTGCCGATGCGACTTCGGCTATGTCGGCGCCAACTGCACCATTCAGTGCCAGTGCAACGGACACTCGCACTGCGAGGGGCCCGACAAGCTGGACGTCTGCACCGAGTGCCACAATAACACCATGGTCAGTGCATCCTTCTTCTTCTTCTTCGTCGGGTTCTTCATTGCTAAAGGTCGTGCTCGCTCTGGTAAACCTTGGTGGAGGAGGTGGTCCTGTAATCTCTGACGGCACCAGACCATCGGCTTTTTGGTCTTTTGTGTACTCTTATCGGTACGTGTTAAGTCTTATTCCCATATTGATCAGGAATTGACTATTATGACTTAATTGTTTTATTGTAAAGTATTATCTTTTATATAATATACACTGTCTTAAACTCTTTCGAGTCGTGTATTTAGCCAACTAAAAGTTTTTTTTATTTATTTTTGATACAGGGTAGTCAATGTGAGAAATGCAAACCTAACTTCGTGGGAGACCCGACCGACAACGGGCAGTGTATCCCCTGCTCGGTGTACTGTCACGGGCACACGTCTGCATGCACAAACGACGTGGATGTGTCTCTCATACGTGACATTAGTACTACTGATCTCGAAGACTATTATCGAGAAGGTTCAGCCAAAGCCAGATGTGTAAGGTGTGCTAATAACACAGACGGACCTCGTTGTGAACGGTGCATAGAGGGATACTTCAGAGGTTCAGAGGACTTTCGCGATCCTTGTCGACCGTAAGTTTCTTAAATATTATGTTTTTACTCTCTTTAAATATATGAAATTATAATACAAATATCAATGTTTATTATCTAACCTTAGGGGCCATCGTGGCGCAGTAGACAGCATCTGACTATAAACGCTAGGGTTCGATTCCCACTCATTTAAATTATTTTCATTTCTACGCACTAGTAGCTAAGACAAATGTCTTGTCTCTGACTCCCCGGCCATGCGTGTCCACCAGATGCGAGTGCCACGGGCACGGCGACACGTGCGACCCGGTGACGGGCGAGAAGTGCAACTGCGGCAACAACACGGAGTCGGACGCCTCGTGCCAGACCGCCTCCTCCAGCAAGAACTCCGCGCAGGAGTGCTGGCGCTACCAGTGCGTCAAGTGCCGCGACCTCTACATGGGCGACCCGCGCAACGGACACCAGTGCTACAAGACCATCAACATCGAGAACAAGCTCTGCTTCGACGGCAAGTCTATCGGTCAGTGTCCAATTAGGGACTTGGGGAAAACCCATCGTCGCGTTTTGTTATACAAGTTATACAAATTAATAAGATCATTGGTTTTCGCCATTTTTATACATTTTGAAATTAAACTATTTTAATCGGATTAATTTTTGGTGTTTGAAAATACAATTTAGAATATTAATTTTAAAGAACTACTGTAAGGTGTTCGAAACGTCGGGATTTCTCCGGCCCGGTTCCGGTTCCGGTATCCGGTTAAAATCACAAATCTCAAACATTACCCATTGCTTTTGAAGTAAAGTTAAATGAATAAACTATTTTGGTTACAGACGAATGTAAGATCAAGCCTCGACCTTTATACCCAGGACAGACAGTATTTGTCGCCATCAACCCACGATATATGAACGTTGACATCCGAGTCATAGTGGACATTACACAAGGCGCAGTAGACTTGTACATGAGTCCGAACGACAGCTCCTTCGTAGTCTCTGTGAATTCTAGTACTGGAGCCCACGCGGTAGAACTGGATCCGACTTATTATAAACATGAATCATATCGAAAAATGCCTTCTTTCGACGACCACGCACTAGAGAAACCTGGGAAGGTCACCTGGTATTACGATAAGGTTGAATATGCGCTCGCCGACTTCACAGCTAAGGACCTAGCGACTTACGTTACAATCGACAAGAGGAATGTCCTTCTACGTGTGAAAAATCTTCGCAACCGACTTGTGCTAACCCTGCCTCAGAACGTCCACGACTTGACTCACACCAAGTTCTTTATAATATTACGCGCTAGACACACGGACGAGGGGTTAGCAAGCTTTGGCATCACTTTCTTCCGACAAGATCAACTGCATATCGATCTTTTCGTGTTCTTTTCGGTGTTTTTCTCGTGCTTCTTCTTGTTTTTGGCGGCGTGCGTAGTGGCGTGGAAGGCGAAGCAAGCGGCCGACGTGCGCAGAGCGCGGAGAAGACACGTCGTGGAGGTAACAATATCGCTACTTTCAAACCGCACGGCCAGCTGTGTGACTATTTCATTTTTATTTCTATTCTTTTAGTTACAGCACGGATATATTATTGTATGTACATATTTAATATTAAGCAAGTAAATCACCAGAATGTAGAGCTTAGAAACATTGGATATCTCACTAGATTTTCTGTGTGGAGATAACCAGTGACGCTATTGTTTAGTTGTTTAGTACTCTGAACGTTGTTAATAATTATTTACTGGAGAAATAAATAAAATAAGAGAAATATATAAAAATGACATAGGTATATATATACGTACTTTGTGCGTTGGTTCAGATGCTGCACATGGCGAAGCGGCCGTTCGCGGCCGTGCGCGTGGTGCTGGGCGGCGGCGCGTGGGCCCGCAAGCGCCGCGCGGAGCTGCGCCCCGTCGCCATCGAGCCCACCGCCGACGGCCGCGCCGCCGTCACCTCGCTGCTCGTCAGGTCCCGCACCGCCCGCACCTTTGCTTATACTAGTAGAAATGGAACCGCTTACTTTCAAAATTACTTTCATACCTTATGTTTATATATGAGAAAAAAGCTTTTTAAAAATCAATAGATGTAATACAGCTTGTTAGCTTGTTAACTATTAGACACTAATTGTTACTTTTTGCTTCACCCGTAGTGTAAAGATACCCGGTTCCTTCTTCTTTTCTTTATATTCCACCCGAAATCGAGTGGCAGACTCAACCCCACGCTTTGTCTCTCCAAAGCGGACGTCACAGAGAGATGAAAATAATTGAAATAGGTACATAGTAATTTCCTTGAGTAAAACACGGCGATGTATTTAATGTGGGTTGAATGACTCGTCCCGCAGACTGCCGGGGGGGGCTCGCGCGCCGGTGCGCATGGCGCTGGCGTCGGCGCTGGTGCTCGTGTCGCGCGCGCCCTTGCCGCGCGCCCGCGCCCGCGCGCGCCCTCGCCGCGCGCTGTCCTAGCCCGCGCGGGCGCGCGCGCCGCCCTGCCACTACGCGCACGCGCACGCGCACCACACGCCCTACGACTACCGCTGAATATCGAAACGAAACAATACGTATGCCACAAACACGACTGGTACGAGTGTACTAAATATACAGTTTTTAATATTTTTTTATTAATCAGTACAAGACGAAATAGAAAGTTATTGTTATTGTTTAAAATTATTTTCTCACAATACATATAATTACGGTCTTATACTGTTAATAAAAAAGATTAAAACAGGTATACTCAAAGGCTTTAAGGCAGGCAGCTCACGAGACCTGATGAAGGGTGAAGGGAGTTAGGATTAAGATGTATATTTAGTAGTTAATAAGAAAATATATGTGTATATTTAGATAAACTGATAGTTCTGAATGTGGATCTGTAGAGTAATGCTTATTAGCATTTTTTTTATTATTTTTATGTTACATAACATATTGCACAATATATGTTGAATATGTCAGTCCTAAGAGTTATATAGTAAAGAAAAGGCGATGTTTAAAAGTTATTTTATGATGGGTGGCAAGATTTATTATTGTAGATAATTTTTCGTTATCGTTATCGTGTAACCGTTACGAGTTACACATCGCTTTTTATTTTATCATGAAAAGTTTTTAATTGTATTTTATAAATATTATGTAGGGTACGTATGTTTATGTTCAAAGAACTATTTTAAACATTGTTTGTAATTATGCCATATCGATTCGATGAGCCAAAGGAATCAAAATTAGCGTGATTTGGACGCCGGTTGTGATTTGTGAATAGCCAATAGTCGCTGAAGCTGTTGTGTTGTTTATTTCGAAATTTTATTGCCATGTTAAAATATGTAATTGTGCTATGGCTTGTTATTTCTTAGTTAATCGAGCTACTGACTGTCCCTACGAATTATTTACATAGTACTATTTTATTGCAGCTAATTAAATAGTAAATTATAGTTTGATCAAAATATGTAAAAGTTCTACTGTATATTGAATCTCAAAATATTAGTGTAATTTCTGACATAATATTCATATTATTAAGTAGAGTATTGAACTTTATATCGATATTATTAAATTTATAAATTATATTTACGTAGGCGTACTGCTTAGGACTATGAAGATTATGTTACCAGAAACGTTTGCGCGCTAATTTATTATCCTGCTCAAAATTGTAGTTGTTTACAAATTTGGCATTTATACTATTTATGTAATAAGATATAATACATCCATCTGAAGTTATCTGTGATTAACAAAGAGAATTAGATTCGTGGTCCTTCATGGTATATTTACTTATATAAAAAAAAACCTATATTCTACTAGTAAATTTATACTTTACTGCGCTGATTGTTAAATTTACCTTTATTATATTATTTATTCACTAAATATGCTCAAAAGTCATGGGTAGCTCTTTTATTCCTGTTTTAAATGAATCGTCATTTTATTGGAGACATAGTGTGTATAGAAAAAAATATATTAGAGCGCTATCTTTGTCTTATATTTACATACATGTTAGATTAATTATAATGTAAGCGATCTTGTCTCAACTAGTTGGCGTTCTATATGTAATGTATGGTTAAATTCAAAATAGATATTCAATTGCTCATAAGTAATCAGCAGTATTCTGTCACTGAATGTTCTAGTAGACGATTTGTATGTAGATGATGTTGTATTGTAACTTTAAGGAAAAAATTTACTATTAGATTTAATTATATAAGAGAGTACTGATATTGTTATAAATACTTTATAGAAAATGTGATTAATAATAATTGTACCCCCCATGGTATATATTCGAGTCCATTAAACATTCCATTTGTAAATCTTTGTATATATATGTGAAGTAAACTTGTAATGTTCGAGATTGGTGTCATTTTGCTACTGTAACCAGTATGGTATGGTTTAAATTGTGTAATTTAAGTTATAAAATAATAAAAAATGAAGTATATTGTATGTGCCGATTTGATAGTTATTCTTGATCGCTCATTGAATGACTAAAATAAATATTTTTTGTTGTAATATTATCACATCTAAGAAAAGTACAATATACATACTAAATGCACCAAATAATATCCCCTTACAGGAAATAAAAAAATCTATCTAGCCATATAACTCCAAAACTTATTAAGTTAAAAAAAATGTTTAAACACTTTCTTTTAATGTTAAATGTGTTATCTATGTATATGCGTATGATATGTCATAATTGTTTCCAAACCATAGATAATAGTGGTATTAATCATGTGTAAGAACTTTAAAAATATTACTGTATGTAAAATTGATTGCTCACAATTTCATTTAAATTGTATACACTAATGCATTTAATTAATTAATCAGATCATATAATTGGTGTATTTTGTAACATGATTTCTTTGCATGTTGTTTAGGACAAAGTTGGATAGTAAAAGTATAAGAGGAATATAATATCTATAATACTGCAATGATCACTGTTTACTGACGTACGGTTAATATTCCCCTACTATGTAGTAATATTTAAGATTGATTTTAACTTAACATTCTAATGGAAAATTACTTTCTAAAATAATTTTATTGCTCAAGCCATCTGTAGTGTGACACTTTGTTGTATATCAATTAATTGTTATATAAATTGAAATTTTTTGTAAAGAACATTGGGAAGCATTATGTATTCTCCATTTTTTTCCATGTGCCATGTTAATTAAAAGTCAATCATCACCAAATCTTAAGCAAAATGTAGTTGCAGTAATTTGCAAGATTTTTTTAAAAATAAGTACATATATTACTTTCATGTATCTTGTTTAACATCAGCTTATTAGACAAACATTGTAAATTATTTTAAATGTCCGCAACCCATGTGCTTAGTCTTACGACTGATTGCAGATCCAAAACAGGGAAGATAAATAAAACCAAATTACTCATTACCATAATATTAAAACATGACAACTCTCAGAGGTGAAAATAGTCTTGACAGTCAGATAAATAGGATCTAAATGCAGTATTATTATTGTATATGTAAGCAATATGTATTTTTGTTTAACATAACTGTAAATGTTTATAAATAAAATATACTGTTGGTTATAATTTATTTTATTTCTTACATAATATATTTGAGTGATTATTTAATAACAAATTAATACACTTTGGTGAGTTGATTTTACTGATCTTTTTGTGTCAACAAGTGAGTTTTTAATTTCTGAAGTAATTCCTTTTTGACAGAATCGGGTACTAGTGCTCTAGCTCTTGGGGTGACTCTTGTTAATAATACATCAAATGGAATATTATTGCCTTCACTTTCTTTAACAACTTCCCTACATAACATTCTGACTTGATCCCTCCAACCACATTCAATTAATCGTTTTCTTAAAAGCTCTTTAAATCTGAAACACAATATATAACAATATTATTGAAAAAATTTATATCATTATAATTCGATGTTACTAAGTGAAACCATTAGAAGTAGGTTAATATGTCATGTTAGAGAATATTTGTATTTATAAAAAAAAATATTTAATTTAGAACATTTTTCCTTATAACATTAATGTTATTTATAAAGTTCTACCATAAACATTTCTCAAATGAGTTTTCTAGTGGATAGAGATAAATAAAAATAAATAAATTAGATAGAAGAAATTTGTTTCTAAAAAACTGTTCATATATTTTAATAGTTTACACTATTGAATAGTTTATGTTATTTATATTCTCAAAAGTTTATTTTCAGAGCAATTTTGAAGAAATTTAAAATATGTCAAACAAGAATGTAAACACATTTTAGATATTTAATCTTCCAGCCGGCAGTTCAAGCAAAAAAAAAATGTATCCAGTGCAATGCTGTAGTCATGACTAAGGCGTGCAAGAAAGATATGTATCTCATGGGTGAAATAGAATTTATAATATTTCTCATAATTTAAGAGTACCTTTCCCGGTCTCCACTGAGTATGAGTCGTTGATGAGCTATAGTATTATTGACTGTCATGTTGCTGTTAATACTTCTATTTTCTCTTAATATTCTATAATCATTCTACAATAGCCACAGTTAATTTTGGATGTAACAACTCATTATGTAGGTATTACCACTTTATTTATATTGACGCCGTGACGGATATATCATCCAGCAAAATGGACAGCGTTTGACAATGACAATTGTGTATTGCCATTTAAAGTAGCTTTACAGATGATAATGTGAGGTGCAATTTTTACAATTAAAGGAATTTTATATAAAAATAAATCGAATTATTATTGATTATGAAAGTTATTGATATACTTATTGGTCCAATGTGTATTCTGTGCTATCTAATAAAATAACAATAAAATATGCACTACAAAATTATAGATACTTATTATTGAATATAGAATATGTACAACATTAGAAATATTGAATGATTTAAATTTGTTTCTAAACATCCCAGAAAGCTTTACTTTCATTTCAAATTATATTTTCAGTAAATCCCCCTAAAGTTACATTATTTGTTTTATTTCTTATAATTTTAGTCAATTAATTAGCACTTAGTATGTTGACCCTAGTATTTATTTATAAATATAATAATGTTTGTATTTATAATTTAAAGTGCCAGCAGCCGTAGTCCTTTTCGTCACTTCTACTTCCTAGAAGTTAAGGTTAACATATATGGATGTAAAGTGAACATATATTACTTTTATTATAATTATTTGTTAGACTTATTCAGTTTCTAATAATTTTTCATTTTCAATTTTCATTATTGGAGAAATTGTAATTAAAAAAAGAATAATATTTATTATTAGAAACTAAAGGAGTCTAACAAAAATATATTATATAAGGTATAATATAATATCCATATATACATACATTAAAAAACAGAGAATACAGCTATACAAAAAATCATCTTAATGCCTAGGAAGTAGAGGTGAGGAAACGGAATGTAATAGGAAAGGAATGTAAAACTATAATTGAATTCATTAATGAACTATATCGCATATATTGCTTTATTATATACTTACTTAATTAGTTTAACTCTTTAAAAAGAATAAAACATTAAACAGCCCAAAATATAGTAATCTTAGATTTGCTAACCTATTGTCACATGGTTTCGTAATTGATGCCCGGGTTGACAACGTAGCGCGTTGCCCGGTAACATGAAGTGGAGCGGCAACGTAGCAGTACCATTACACGATACATGTATTTTTAGGTAAAATACAGATTTTTACTATGTTATCTGTATCGAGGCATCTTTATTGTTTGTCAATAGTTGTCCTTGGTTTCAGTATACATAATATCTTAAATACCTTTAAATACTGGTTTGATTTCTTCAAATTTAGCACCGGTTAAAAGCCCTGCTTAGAACTTACAAGTTTTTATCTTAAGAAATTGTATATTATTTACTTTTTAACAATAAATGTAAAAAAATCATGATTGTTGTAGCCCATTTAGGATATTAGTTTTAAAAAAAAGTAGCATGTCTAGCTCTAGAGTAGATGTAGAAGAAAGGAAATAGTAAATGAATATATGAACATTTTTTACTTCTGTATTTGTGATTACTCACACATATATTATCACAATTCTTAATCAGAAATCTGTTTTTTGTGTATTTAAATATGTTTTTGTCATAGTATAAATCAACTATAACCAAACATTTAGGTATAACTTAGATTTTACTTAAAGTTTCGTCAATTGCTTGAGTTTCTAAAGTGATCCAGGCGGACCCCCACAGGTCCACGGGAGACTCGGCGGGGGTCTACTATCAGTGCAGGCAGATAATATTTTAAGAATTTCAGCGTCTATTCCTTGTAGAAAGTTGCATATTCCATATTCAATAAATCGTTTCGAGACTTCGAGGCAGAGCGCCGCTGATTTACCTGATAATGCTGTTGTTCACTAAAGGAGATATGATAACATTTCCTAGAGATAGCCGCAACGCAGTTTTCGCATTTTGTAGAGTTATGGGAATATAGTAGAAATGTAGATGCAGGTCCATCAGATTCAGCTACATTTCCTACCTCACCTCTGCAATTACAATTTACAAGTCTACTACAATTAAAGTATGAGAATGAAATCATTGTTACTTTTTAAATTTGAACCAATTTTTTTATTTTAATTATGCGGAGCTCAAAATAAATAACTACGGTAAAAGTAATCATATCACCAGTACATCTTATATTACCAACTAAATACTATAATTAATTGAATAAATACTTGCAATAAGTATTCATATTTAAATCAAAATTTATTTTCGATTATATACTTACGAGATTTTCTATTGCTGCTTCTGGCATATCTAACTGAACCCTGCCGTACCTAAATTTCTATTCCTACGCTTATACAGGTATATAGATAGAACGCATTTGTATGTTTTCGCAACACTAAATCTTTTATCTAATTAGCAGCCACAAGCTCTACTTCCATTCAATTTATATTACCGTTGCGTATGTCGCGTTTAGTTTGTTAAATACACAAATTTCATTATGAATTTTATTTTAGTTTGTAGTATACTATCGCAATTGATTGCTGTGAATTATGTAAGTAAATTAACTCAGAGAATCATGAAAATTTGAATTTTTTGATGTTAAAAACACTTTGCTTTTTTAGGCGCGTCAATTTAGAGTCACAGATCAAGTATTTTTAGATATAAAAAAAGATAATAATCCTATAGGCCGAATAGTCATCGGACTTTTCGGTGACCTGGCACCAAAGGCTGTTAAGAATTTCAAAATATTGGCTACTAAAGGAATTAAGGGAAAATCGTATAAAGGCACCAGTTTCAATCGTGTGATAAAGAGATTTATGATACAGGGTGAGTTGATATAATAAAGTGCAATTCGAATATTAATAAGCAATAAAAATAATTACAATTTATTCATAGGAGGGGACGTAGTGTCTAATGATGGTAAAGGTTCGATCAGCATATATGGTAAAACTTTTGAGGATGAAAATTTAGACACAGATCATAGTGCGGCTGGATTCGTATCAATGGCTAATAATGGTATGTGACCCCAAAAAAATACCGATAGCTGGATATAAAAATGTGAACAATGTGTAAGGTTAGATGACGTAATACTTACATAATCGATTAATCATCCTATTTCATTTTAGGAAAGAATACTAATGGTTGTCAGTTTCTTATAACTACGAAACCAACGCCATGGTTGGATAACTTGCATTCTGTAGTAGGAAAGGTAAGTTCTAAAGTTGGCTACTTGACTATGCCAGTGTACGATTTAACAGGCGTACATGATTGTTTTAACAGAATATAAACATAGCTTTAACGACGCAGGAAAGGGATCATGACGTATCTTAAAAAATCCTAATAGCATGTTTATACGTATGGCTTAGCGGTTAGAGCGCTTGAACGGTTTTCAAGAGGCGCGAGTTTAAATCCCGCTGCGTTCAAATTTTTATACGTTCTCTAAATACATGTTTATACGTACTTTTTGGAGACACGACAAGATGGCTTTCTTGCGTCGATAAGTAACGTAATGTTAAATTGTTAAATGCTAATGTTAATTTGAATAAATTTTCTATTAAGGTAGTGGAAGGACAAAAAGTAGTGCATGTGATAGAACAAACGCCGACAGATATGGAGGACAGACCGGAAGTACCCGTGATTATTGCTGATTGTGGCCTCTTACCGACGGAACCTTATTACATATCCGATGATCCATACGAGTAAGAAATTAGTTTTTTTTATAATAAAGCTTTACATGGTTTTTTGAATTATTGTATAACACAAATGTAGGAAAAGAAAATATATTCGAATTGAAATACATGTCACACGAAATATTGTCAAGCTTGTTGGAACTTTATAAACTAATAATTATTATTTTAACCAGTGTTACTAAATTCAAAAAGCGCGTAGCGAAATGTCTTTTGAAAGTGGATAATGGAATAAAAAGTGATTCTTATATGTGCGTGCATTTATTTTCTCACATTAAAAAATCATATCATATTAAAAAATAAGATTTAGGTACTTTTAGGTACATCACTAATGGTGGTTAATTTTGTTTTCACAGCATATGGGGTTGGATAAAGGCGACGGCGGTGCCGCTTTCCATGTCATTTTCTGTTTTAGGTTTCTTTCACTGGATGATTAAGAAGATGGAAATTTAAATGAATTTTAACAAAAGGTATCGTTTTTGTACAAGTGGCCACCCAATCAATTATTGTATTGACATTAAATACAAAAAATGCATCATGAAACTAACAGGAATATGAAATTTGTTAATTAAATTATTCTTAAACATGTAAAGAAAAGGTCGTTACTAAGTACATAATATTTGACTTGTTTGCTTGTAAATTTTAAACAATAGCATTAGAATTGAAATGTTACTTGCTTTAATGTAATTAAATTATAAGTATGTAATACAAAACAAAAATAAAAACACATTAAATAGTTTTGTAAGTTCATATATTTGCTGAAAAATATATTTAGCTTTAGCAATTGTGCCTTCATCACAACCACGATAAAATTAATGTAACATAACTAGTAAATACATTATAACATTTATATCACTAATGCTTTTTATTTATTACTTATGTTACAATCTGTTTTCATATAAAATTACAATAAATCTTAATTTTAATATTAATTTATTTAGACTTCTGTCTTCTATTATTAAAATAATATTTTTTAAATTATATCTTAAAGTAATTGTTGCAAATAAGTATGTATAAAACATATATTATTATTTTTTTTACTTTTATTGTGTAAAATAAATATATTAATAACTTAAAAGAATAAACAGAGTTATTTGTATGTGTTTAATATTTTGCAAAATCATTAGAATAATATATACCGTAATAGAAATAATATTTGATTTATGAACAGGTGTGATTCATTTCAAAGGTCTAATTCTAATAAACGAATAGGTAACGAATTGAAATTAATACGTATCGTATTGCTTAACACACTGTAAAGTCTTTCATATAAGTTAAGAATATAAATCCCTATTGAAACACAGAAGTGCCATATTGAAGGGTATAACTAGTTTTAAATAGTTGTTAGATAAGCTAAAGGTACCAGCTATTGATATCACAGAATGTGAGTAAAATTTAAAGACGGATCGGACTGATATATCGTTAAGATAATAATAAAATAAATAAACGAGTTTATATTTTCATAGTATGTCTTCTGTTAATTAAATATGAACTTAATCTACAATACATTTATATTTTTTGTACAGCACATGTTAATATATATAATTGAATGAATACCCACAATTTGTGGCTAACTTATCTACAACGTAAGTAAAACCAGAGCGGTACAAAGCAACGCGGTGAGGGCGGGCGCGAGGGCGGCCGCGGCGCCGGGCGCGGGGGCGGCGCGCGGCGTGGCGGGGTCGACGGCGCGCTGCCCCGCCGCGGCGCCGCACGCGCGCTCGCACGACGCCCACGCGCGGCACACGTCGCACGCGCTGCTGCTCACCGCCTGGTAGAATACGCGCGCCCTGTGACCTGCGACGGATAAATGGATGAATGAATGAACAGAATATATAAAAATATGGTTTAATTAAATGAATCAATGAAGGCAATTTCTTTTGTGTGTGTTCGATAATTTCTTGCTATTTTAAACATACCTAATCTGTAATTATATTTAGAATAAAACAATGTTGTTACTATTAACAATTAACATCATTATGTTACATTAATAATATAATATCGATTGAATAATTTACGCTGTCCTTAGTTGTTACTCTGGTTAGTATTGAAAATGTTTTCAATAAAAATCAATCATATCAACTTCATTAATTTTTTTTTTTATGAAAACTGGTTAAAGATTATAGTAACAGATTATTTATTGCAAATCATTCAAACTCACTAGAATCATACAGGTCCTGCAGTGTGACCCAGGCGGGGCGTTGTCCGGCGACGGGCAGCGCGCGCGGCGCCGCCAGTGTGGCGCAGCGCTCGGCCGTGCCGGCGCGCAGCCACGCTGTCACGCGCGCCCCGCCATGCATCACGCGCGCTCCGACTACGTGACGCGCCGCCTGTAAAACATACTCTACATGTTAAGTTTTTTACAGCTTCACGCTTTTTCCCGCATAAAACTGACTGACTACCATGTGTCAAGAAACTCCGCTCTCGAGTGCCATGATATTATGGCTATAAACTCGCAATACTACATTAGATTAGCAAGCTTAAGACAAGACATATGATATTTCTGTTGTACCTAGACAGTTAAATGCAGTAGAATATTTTTATAGAGCTTCATACTCAAACACAATGGCAAAATATTGGTATATTAAAGAGTTTCATAATATTGGTATGTTAAAGATATTGTTGCATTTACGTATTGTGTCGTTTTTTTTTAGGTTTTTATTTAGCTTACGACATATTTAAATAGTACTTTACCGTCAGTTCAGTGATAGTGTTGATATCTGCTAAGTATCCGGAAGGTAGCTGTACCGTAAGAAGCGCCAAACCACTTTCCTTTTCATTTGCTACTGGAACATATCTGCAAAAATGCGACGTATTTTGCACATTTTTATTTATGTATCAATATTTTGTCTTATCCTTATCTTCTTAACGTAAACTAGTCTGTGACTTATAAGTCACAGACTATTTTTCATTAGTAATTTAAAATAGGTTGGAACTATTCCATATTTCTTCATTATATTATATTAAGCCATTGCTTGTATTATTGTATTCAATTTTAGGCGTTTTTTTTTGTGGTACAAATTATTCCTGGCAACCATTCATCTAGGAGTTCTTAGCAGGACAGATAAAACCCAGTGTAAAAACACCACGTTCACCACTTACAAATATATATAGAGATAATGAATGTGAAATGGTAGTACCCACTACCAATCCCACAGTCCAATAGATGCACGCTCATGCTCACCCTACACAGATGGAGAGTTGCAGGCGGTGGCGCGTGGAGACGTAGTCGACGCGCGGGTCCAGCGTGTAGCGCGGCCACGCGGCCGTCACGTTGGTGGCGCCGCGCGCCGTCAGCCCCGCTAGCGCCACGCCGCGCCCCTCCGTCCACGCGCTCGCGTTGCGCACCTCACGCACCTGGCACGTCATCGCTCCTTATTATAGTTATTGACTTCTTTTACGACAGACTGACTAAGTAGTTATTACATTTCATTCACTTGGCTTACTAATTATGAAGTAGAGCTTCATTTTTGTCTAGTTTGAACATTTCTAATCTAGACCTGGATACTTAACTCCGAGCGAGTAGTATTTATTGTAAATAGGTTTTACCTCAAATAAGCTTTGTGGATCAATTAAACGTAACATTATTATTATACAGACAATTTGTATGATTCATTTAATAAAGTGTAAAAGATAATTAAAATAGAATAATATATTACTAATTGTGTCTGTATAATAAGAGCGTTGTCG
Organism: Podotricha telesiphe; assembly: GCA_038994665.1. Taxonomy (NCBI): domain Eukaryota; kingdom Metazoa; phylum Arthropoda; class Insecta; order Lepidoptera; family Nymphalidae; genus Podotricha; species Podotricha telesiphe. The sequence continues at coordinate 275,959 of JAOYRR010000031.1, forward strand.
CTGTCGATGTTAAAATTGCGTGGCTCGCTGGTGCCGGCGCGCACTGACACGCGCAACTTGCTCGGTGCCTTTATGGCTATGGCGAATTGAGATAACGCATCCAGCTGTAACAAAATATATTAAATTAATTCTTACTTTCTCTTTTTTACTACTTCTCAGTTTCACTGGATCACAGTTTAATGATTTAAGTATTGTGTTTCTTTAGGATTTAAGTATATTTCTAAGAAATAAAAACATTCCTTTGCAAATGTTAATACTAGCCGCTCTTTTATTTATATCAAAAAAAATCTATCAAATAAGGAATATGAGGAATGCCATCAATTCATTATCATAAAAAGCAGGTATTTTTACATAAATTTCCTTTTTTTCTGAGTTGTTATTAGATCTTCTCACTCACCACTTCAGGGTCCTGATCGTTCGGTCCCAGCGATTGTATTAAGTACTGCGCGACAGGCACCGCCTCGTCTATCAGGCTGGCGGCGAGCATGGCCCGCATGGCCCACGCCGCTGTCGAAGCTTCTAGACTATTGCCTTTCAGCCACGGGTTCCGCCATTCTGATCCAGATATCTTGCGCGACCAGAATAATGTTGTTGCTGTAAATAAAAGGAATATTTTCTTAAAAAAATCGGTATATATTTTTGTAACGTTGAGCAAATACTTTTAATTCATAAGCACATACAAAATGTCATGCAATGTAAGTTAGACAGATTTAGAAAGATTTACCAGTAGCATTAGCATATTTGTCTATTAGTTGCAGCGCCTCCGCGGCCTGCGGGTGCCTCGCGGCCGCCAGCGCGCTGCCCACCAGCGCCAGGGAGAACGCGTCCAGCTCCGCCGACAACGACTTGGCTAGGTAGTCCTGGGCTTTGTTTATTGCGTTCTTGTACAGCACGTCGTTGGCCTGAATATGGGAAATTACTGATAAGTATTGTTAAAATTATAAATTTAACAGAATAATTTACGAGCGAAATCGGTTATTGGCATTTAGCGTGTTTTCAGCACGCACAGTACTAAATTGGATCAACGTTAAATTTAAATGAAATCTAACTAAATGGAACTTGTGCTAAACTAAAAAACGTTTTGGAAATAACGCAACTGTACCAATAACTTAACAACATAAATATTAATACTACTAATACAATTATTGTTTCAGATGATTACTAAAAAGTAAGAACATTTGCCACCTTAGTCTCCAACAAGGCGAGCAAAGCGTTAGCGGCGAGCGGCGCGAGCGCGCGCGCGTGCGGGTCTCCGCTGACGGCGGGCGGCTCCCAGCTGCCGTCCGCTCGCTGCGCGGCCGCCAGCCAGCGCGCCGCCGCCGTGGCCGCTGTCGGGGACACCTCCACGTAGCGTGCCGAGCGTGACAGCCAGCGCGCTGCCGTCGCTGTCATCCTAAATATATCAACATTCAACTACTGTCAATTAATACAATATATATTTAATATATAGCATTCTCTCTTGCCAAACGAATTGTTCGTAGAATAATCTTTGGGTAGCAGAAATTTGTAAAAATCTCTCTGCAGAGATGCTAACAACAATAATAAGCGTATAAGAATTTCAACGTAGCTGGATGTAGAACGCATGGCTTAGCGGTCAGAGCGCTTGAACGGTTTTCAAGAGGCGCGCGTTCAAATCCCGCTGCGTTCAAATTTTAAAAATTTTTATACGTTTTCTAAATGTCTTTAAATTACATTTTGAGACAAGGCATTTAAATATCATATAAATATGACTAAACTAAAGTTTACTATTATAACTTCAACTTCACGAACATGAAATTGATTTGTAATTTAAACGGAGAGTGCGGTTTCCGAATACGGTGTTTAAATCTCATCTATAAATGTTGTGTATGTCCGAAATAAGTACTAACCAAACGTCAGAGACAGAGTCGTCTTCAATCTCTTGTGAGAAAGAGCCATCCGGACGGCGGAAGGCCATGAGGCGCTGGTAACCGGTAGACGCTTGTGAACGCGCGTCCTTTACTATAGTCGTTTCGTCGTCTTGTTCTGTCGCCTGTCGTTGTCGTCGTCAGATAAAAAGAAATTTATTATTACCAATTATTTATTATTATGTACACTTATTTCTCTCTTACTCACTCACAAAAAATAATAAATCTGTCATCGTAGTAATTATCGCTATGGCAGATAATAGTCATAATAATGTGTGCATTCACATTTAATAGTATCTACAGTACACAAAACCAATAATTATAATAGAACAATCTAAATGTAAATACCTAGATAATGCACCTGCATTATCTAAAAGTATTCAATTACGCACCAGACTGTAAGAGATATTGTAAGCAACAAATTTAGTGAATTAACTTTTAATACTATAATTTATAGTTAAATATTAAAATTGTTAAAAATACTATACACTATTGACAATGATAATTAAAAAAATAGCAAATCCTAACTAACAAACTAACTTACCTGTAAGTAATCTAAAACAACACACGCTCGGGCCATCGGTCGTAAAGCGTAAGTGGGGTCTGCGGCAACCACAGGCGGTGCCTTCAGCGCCCTCAGAGCGTTCGCCATCAAGTCGCCCGTCGTCTCCAGCGACACGGCGCCGAGGCGCGTGCCGGGCGCCGGCGCCAGCGACGCGTTGCCGCGCGCCACCCCGCGCCGCCCGTCCAGGAGGGCCCACGACCATATGTCCTCCGCGTAACCATCCTGAAAGAAAATGCAAACCAAATTATACTACAGCTTTAAAGTTTTCTAAATTAAGAAAAGATTAACTTCTTTTCTTTACAATTTGAAGTGACAATTTCTTGTCTGGTTCGTATTTGAATAGGTTTATTTATTCATGTTAAATGTTCTTGTATTTCTAAATACAGCTGTAATTAGTAAGTTGCCAGAGATATTTTATTATTTACATAAATTGTTAATATTGATTTAAGCGACTTCAATAATTACTAGATAATATTAATTGACTTAAGCGTTAGATATATTTTCATAAATAATTACTATGTATTTATTAGGAACATGTGTTGGATGATCAAGAACGTCTCTATACATAATAACGTCTCTATTTCATAGAACGATATATAATATATTATATAACAAGTCAGGTTAAGTTATAAATGACGATCGTTAATTATATTAGTCATGATATGACTTTGTATTTTCTAATGAAATTTATGACAATTAAATAATAATTATCATAAATGTCATTGGAAAATACAAAGTCAAAGAATAAATTATGTAACAATATATTAATAATAAATTAAAAGAGAAGTTTTTGAGATTATTACTTAAATTACTCAAAAGGATTTATTGTAGAAAATCGACACATTTTATATCTTCTTTTAATTTCTATTGACAAAGTAAAATTATTTTAGTCTTTTTTTACCCTGTATAAAAAATTAAATACGTACGAAAGTGACATAACTATAAAAATACATATTTGTAAGTTAACATACTTAAGTTAATAAAATATAACAACTTATAAAACAATATAACTCATATTTCTATTTGTTTTAATAACCAATTTTTGTATATATATACTTTATTATAGTAGAACTATAACAAATGAAAAATTTACATCTGTATAATAATGAATGAATGTTCATTGATTCACCTTAACATCGATAGTTCTGAAGAGTGATGCGGACACGCCGTTGCCGTTCGCCTCCACGATGACGGGCGCCTCGCCGCCGCGCACCGCCGTCACCAGGAACGCCGTGCTGGCGGAGCCGCGCGGTGGGACCGACACGTGGAGACGGCGGAACAACTCGATTTCTATGTATTTATTATTTTTAGGCTATTGTGGCACGACGCAACAAACGCAGTCAGTGTTTGTTGATAAGATCTTCATTTGAGGAAATGACTATATTTAAATTACTTCAATTTCCCCTTTTAAGTTTTGCCACTCAAAACGCAATATCTTGAATTTGGGCGGAAAGCCAAGAACACAGTTGACACGCACCTGTGTAAAAAAAACCGTGAAGCTAAGTAATTGTTCTTAATATATTAAACTTAAGGAAATATTAGTGACTTACTTTTAGTAGAGTCGACGTTATTCTCCAATGGTTCGAATTCGTAATACTGATCGGAATTGTGGAAAGTCACTAGCACAGAAGTGTCTGCGTTAAGCGAACTCTTAAGTGTAATAATAATGGCAACTGCTTCTCCTTTTTGTAAAGTTTCAGGAATTTCAGCGGTTATCGACAGTGGAAGAGCTGTTGTAATTTTTTTCGGTTGGGCAAGTCCCAGACCGAATGTTGGATGCACGGCAAAAGCGCCTACCGACCACTCGCCGGGGGTGAGGGGTGACCAACGCTCTCGTGTACCCATGCCGTCGTTACTGGAACAAAGCATTTTATATTTATCAATGTATCTATATAAAGGTTATTTAATTAGAAAAAAAAACATGTTATAAAGGACTTATAATATATTATAGTATTCTATCTCAACGCTAAGCTCATTAAATATACGGAGCATGCAATGTGTTGACATCTAATCATCTTAACCAGACCAGAACGGACATAAATACGAGTTTTATATCGCATCGCGCAACTGCGCGTGTCAATATTAACTAATATTGACTCTATGAAGTACATATATTCAGCCAGTGATATGATGAGAAGCTAAATGTAAATAGTTAAATACGTCTATACGCCATATTATATAAAATTCTTAGCTATAACCTAGAGCAACGCAGGCAGGCAGGACTATGCTTTCACTTCATTTGCAAGATCCAAGGAGTGAATATGAAAATACGATAATATTATTCAATCAATATTAAACAAGTTACCCAATAGTAATATTAGTGAACATCCAAGTAGAGTGGGGAGAGAGTTCGTGCCACAGGTAGTGGCGAGGCGCGGGCGGCGGCGGCACGCGACTGAACGCGAAGGGGCCGGCTTGCGGCGCGCGAGTACCGGTCTCAATTGCCTCTATTATGCCTAGATATTACATTATACCCTATTATATTTATATGTTTATTTTTAAATTTTATTATATTATAGTATAAAAGTAATTAAAAAATTTAAGCAAACAAATCATAAAGCAAAATGGCTTTTTATAATCCTTGTTCATACCTAAAAGTACATACAAAAATTCTAATAAGTAAATATAATAATTACTTAAAATTAAATTTTTCTCTTACCTGAATCCTCACTTGCTATCACTAGACCATCCGTTAAAATAACTACGCCAGCATTCTAAAACACCGTAAGGGAGATTTAATTATTGCCAATTACAACATTTTACAAGTTAAATTATGTTACAAATTAAAATAATAATAAATATATATATGTATACATACACTAAAAACATCTGAAGAGTTCCGACCGCCTAAGTCCAGGCCCAATGTAGGCAAGTGGTCTTCATTTTTAAATAACGAATGTCTTAATCCGCTGAAACTTTCCACTTCTCGTTCGATCTACAAATAATTATTTTATTATAGTAAGTATTTATATTAAGAAACATATTGATCAGTGGACTTTAGTATCAATTAAGACTTTAGTAAAAATCACGAAGCCGAAGCTTGGTCCGCGTAAACTACAAAAACGCTGCAATAGCAATTTAATTATTTTTAATTTGAATAAAAAGCAATATTTATATAAACTTCTGTACAAATTGAAAATGATATCTATAAGATCTGTAGAAGGTGAAAAGCAAAGAGTTCAGAGAAATATGATCAGTTCGGAGAAGTTTGTTTCTCCTACTCTTTAAAAGAAATGGTAGAAAACGGAGAGTATGGAGAAGGCTGATAGTTAGGAAAAGACGGAGAGTATGAAGAAAAGGGAGAGTTGGAAGAAAAGGAATGTAAGGAGAATACGGGAGAGAAAGGAGAAAACATAATATAAGGAGAGTACTGAGAGACAGGAGAAGACAAAAAAGAAGAAGATGGAGATTATGGTGAAAATAGAGAAATAGGAGATTACGGAGAAAACGTACTGTACGGACAGTATTTCGTACGCAGGCCGCTCTGGTAAGCGTAGCCCGCTCCTGCACGCATCCGCATCATCTCACGTGTATCTATATCGCCTCCGCTCATGCCACCGATCCCACAGTCTCACACAGTCATACACATACGTAGCGGAAATAAAGTACTGGGATTGATCACTTATCGTATTAGGATTATTTTGATGTATTTTTTGTATGTAAATTTAACATTCCTTTAATTAAATATTACAATATTGAATAATTAAATAGTGTATGGTTAATCCTGGGTATGATACCCATCTTAACTTATATTGTTATGAATTTAGGTATACATATAACTATATGCATTAGCAAATCTAGAAAGGCAGACTTATAATATTTATGGATGTTAATGTTGTTATGTGTTAATTGAGCGTCCAGTTTTTGTTATTAATTATCTCTTGTTTATTTATCCAATTTATATATGATTAAGAAGAATAGATGTCATTTTAGTGGCAATAAAAAGAAAATGGTGACTACATCCAACGTAAAAGTGAATGTGGGGATTGTGGGTTCAAGTTTCAATCAGGGATTATTTAGACATATTTATACAGTTATTTTCATGTATTCTATTTATTAGAATTTTTTCTCTTTGAATAAATTGAGAAACTTTAGAAACTTTGCTTTTTTACTGCAAAAATAGAATAATATCTCACCGTAAGCATATCCAGCCCCTGTCCAAGCCCGTCAGCGCCCGCGAGGCGGTTGGCGATGGCGTTGTGGTCGCCGCCGAGCAGCGCGGCCGCGGCGCCGGGCTCGCCCGACACGCGGAACTCCACCAGCCCGTTGGGCCGCAACAGCGCGCCCGAGGTGACTGGAGTTACGGACACCTACAGTCCGGTTTATGATTAACCAATATTTTATAATACTTTTCATATAAGGAAGCTTATTCATGTACATTGTACATTATATTTAAGCGTACTTACTAATTCGATTTATAGTGCGTGCAGTAGAAATGTTTTTAAAAATGTCGATTTTGTGTTCTGAAGTATCGTGCTTACAACCTAGTAGAAAGTGTTACAAATTACAACTGTTTCTTAAATTCAAAACTTTCATTTTATATTCACCTTGTTCTGTTATGAAATTGAAATAAATTGTCTATATTTATTAGTCAATCACAGAAAACCAGCTTAACATATTTTAATGAAATTTCACACAAGTGCACAATTTAAATTTTCTGTTCTAAAACTTAAGCATTTCAGAAGTAGATACACACAAACAACTCAACCTTAGCTTCAAAGTATAAAAATAACGATATATCTACGATTTCTTGATTATTTTTATTAGCTTCAAACACACTAAGCACCTAGAATATTTAAAGTTGCCTAAAAGTATGTATTAATAATAGTACCTTGTGCTGCAGCATCTCCCGCTGCGGCGCGTACACGGCGGCGGACACGACGTCGCCGGCGACGCGCGGGTACCACGCCAGCAGCGCGCAGCCCGGCGCCATGCCCGCAGACACCGCCACCGACACGTCCACGCTGCGCCGCGCTGGACTTAGCTGTGCACCCACTTTACTTAGTCAACTATTAAGTGCCAATTACAAAACAAACCTACCACTTAAGCCAGATTGTTTTTATTGAAAGATGTTTTGAAAATTAAAAAAAATCATCAGTCGTCGCAAATTGATGATTGCAAAAACAAAGTAAGTTACAAACGCTGTGGTTTTGTTATTTCGATCTTCACATAATTATTAATATTAAAAAACACACACACATACTATGTTTATATTGACATTATTACTTAGCACGAGGTTTTCTTTGCTTGCCTTATTACGATAAAGGCGTCGAGATAAAAATTAGCTTTAGTGTTATATGAAAATAGCAAAGGCACTCACTTCAAAAGTTTTTGCGACAAGAATGTCTCCTCGGCCGATGACCACATAATTTACCAGATCCATTGGTTCAGTGGCATCTATTCTCGCTCTCATTTCGTCCCCCACAGAGGTGTTGCGTGTTAAGAGTTCGATCGTTAAGAACTGTCCAGTCCTTTCCAAACTTTTCTGTACGTTTACCACTCGCTCTGATATTTCTTTAAATTTAACCTGTATGAAGAATAAAATTTATGTTAAAGTAATTCTGAAACTTCGTACATCTTTTATTCATTGTCAAATTTACGAACTATTTGCTATTCAATTGTGTGTAAGTAGGTTGTGCAATAAATTATAAAAAATTCACATATAAATGTATTTTTTAATAAAATGGAGAAAGTGTTTCTATTCATATTTATTTCACATAAGAAATTTAAATAAAATCCGAAACTTTGATTTTGCCGCATAAACTCGTGAGTATAAATAAATCGTTCAATATAGTGAATATTCGCACACGCAATACAATATTAATTACATATGTATATAAGAATACTAAGTATTAAGTTCTTTTTTTCGTTCGTTCTTACCACTAAATTAAGCGTAGATTTGGTATGAGCAGCGTCTGGTATAAATGAGTATTTGGCGAAGCCTTTGTTCAGCGCCACAGTGGTTCTGTTTAAAGGAGCTCCGTCATCCCACTGACGTTCTACAGCGACGTCACCTGCTATATCCATAGTCCGTCCCAGCGTATCTACTAATTCTATCTGCAATATGGGTTAAAAAAATTAATTTGAAGCTAAATACATCAAACATTTAAGTAAATATGTTTTAAATTAAGTATTTCTTGCAGCTTTACTTTTCTCTGTTTCGCATAAGAGGGAAGTTCTAGTGTCATGCCAGTTGAGTGGCGGAACTCAACATACTTTATTATACTATTTAAGCAGAGGCTTTCTCGTAATTTGCGGCATACACTTTTTTAAGCATGACTTTGACAATCAATAACTGAGAGCTTACCTGTACATTATATGGCAAATTAGGTTTGAATCGATCAGGAGCATTGACTTTGAGTCTATACGGAGTTCGAATTAGCAAGATACGCGTTGATACATTATGACGAATTAAGGTGTCCTTTTCCTCGAGCACAGCTTCTACGACGATGGGCCTCGCTGCATCTTCCGCTAAGTCCAGATCAGTCTTAAGGTCATATATGACGGTCGCTTCACCGTTAAAGTCGATTACTTTTCGAGCAGGTGTTGAAAACACTGGTTGTAATATACCAGAGAAGAAAACTGCGTAAACTGATAACGTCAATTCTCCCTTAACTGGTAGACCGTTAAAGTGCCTGTAAATGACAAGTTCAGTTCAAAAGTTATCTATATAGTTAATACAAATCTAATTTAGCTTTGATTTGGATTTTAACACAACAGTTACGCCAAAAAACATTAATATTTTTCTTCTTGTTCCTTTATTACCTAGCAGTAACGTAAAAAGGTGTAAAGGTACTTTGTATAGTACAATTTGTAATGTACAAAGGTACATTATATTTTTTGAGTCTGATTTGAGTATGAGATCTGTCGATACCTAATAAATATTATATAAACATTTAAAATAATTTAATTTCCTTTATTTAAATCTGTTCTAAGTCATTAGTCACAAATCTCATTACAAAATACATCACCGTACTTACTCTTGTTTAAAAGTAGAGCACGACTAGCAAGTATATTCAAAAGAAAAGTAAGAAAAGGCACAGTATATACCTCATGTAATATAGTCTAGTAATTTTCTCTTATACAATAACAAGCAAAAAGCAATACGCAAAGAACCTTTATTATTGCTTCGTACATTTCAAGCCGGTAATTTTGTTCGACAACTCTATTGGATTATTATAATAAGAAATTACAATAAATAACCACAATGTAAGTAGACAGCTTTCGCTGAGAAAATTTCTTTGTTCTAAGATTGAATGAAATTATAATTCCCATCCACCGTTATTTACGTATTTTCTTGGAAGATGATCTTGGTAAGGTGAATGTTGTGTAACTAGTAATATAAGTGTGAACTGAACGCTGCATATTACATTCTAGTGTAAGTCAATCTGTCTATGTAAATAAAGAAGTTAAATCTGCATATATATAACATTCTGATATACAATATTAGCATATTGTATTAAATACAAATTATGAAATGAAAAAAACAATCTCTAATAATTTTTGTTAATTTGTAATGGTATTCATGAAACGTAATAAATTTCATACTTAGCGATAATAGTCATATTAAATCGGCCTTCACTAAACAAGACCTCTTTCGGGCTCTGTATATCCATACGGAATTTCGGTAGGACATAATCAGCGATTATTATCTGCCGAGAGTATTTTTGCCCGCGCGCTTCCACCTTGAGAACGAGAAAAATAATCAAATATTTTGCAAAATAAAATTCTTTTAGTTTGTTTTTGTGTAATTGAGTCTTTATATAATCATTCCTCCGAGCGAGAATCGAATCTACTAACAATCGCGTTTTCAGTCAGACGCTTCGCCACACACAGTGATGTCCTTATAAGTTATACATAGTATCTTTAAAAAACAATGACAATAATTTGTTCCAGTAAATAACACATGCTTGCCCTATAGCTACTGTAGTGTAAATAAAAAAATCATGTGTATATATATACATATATGGAATAATCATTTTTTTTCAATCAAAAAGGTCTTCGGAAATAAACTTTAACGTTACGTTACGTAAAGGAGGTTAGTAACATCGATCCGGTTTAAACAAAAATTCCTTTCACGTGTTTTAAAAGTTTAACATAATATTATTTTATTATGTAGAATAACTTGAAATGGATTTATATAAAAAATATGCCTGATTTTGTTTTGAAGAAGTTATATCGTAAGTAAATATGAAGACCGTATCTAGTATGTCACATTATGACTAACTGGATATTTTTTTTAAATATTTATAAAATATTTTAAAATAATTTATTATAATTAAAGAAAAAATGAACTTACTTGTATAGTCCATTGCCCTAATGGTGGTTCATCGGCTAGAAGCAATTCGCCTGAAAATATACCTTTGTCTAGAGAAACGGCTCCCCACTGCCGCACTGGAGCACCACCAGAGTCTAGTACACTTATGTCTACAGTACCAGACAGAGGTAGAAGATATCTGTTGATAAACACATTAAAATTAAGTAAAAAGTTATTTCAAATATATATTTTTACCAAAACTGGACAAACTGAAGTATGATTAATGGTTTATAAGTGTAAAATGAGTCAATTAAATGAAATATAAAATAACAAAAGAAGTACAGTCAAATATTAAGTTTGTTCTTGATGCTGGACCATATATAATTGTTTTTATAAAAAATATTGCTCTTGCCGTAATCTAAAATTAATCATAACGTCATAAATAGTTTGGTGAATAACATATAAGTCATTTATTAGGCTGAATGACATGAATCTTTAATCACGTTGCAATTAATAAATTAAGTGTATTCTATTATATACATAATATTTTTCCGGGTACTCTAGAATTTCGGCTACCCGTGACCAACACGCTCACGTCCGTAGTGGCAAATGGTACTAGAAAGGTTCATTGCCCTCGTGGTATTCATACGTAATCTCGACGTGCGAACACTTGTGCAGTGTTGCAATCGAAAGTGTTAATGGCAATACAATTTTAACTATTTATTTTATATCCAATTTTTTTATTTTATAGTTATCATGCAAAAACTTGTTATATGATGATAATACGTTGGCTTGAATATCTGGGTTAACTATTGTAGAATGAAAATAAACGGAACAAACAATAAGGAATAGTAAAAATTTTTGTTATCTCGTTCAAATATAATTTCAATAAACTTACTTGTCCAATGCAATTATTCTAAAGTTGATAGTATCCCCTGGTTCGTACACTCCTTTATCAGACTGTACAAATACGCAGAAGCTCCTTGGTTGATACACAAGAGGTGCAGATGATGCGAAAAGTGGACCTGATGTAGACCTAGCCACTAATTTGTACTGACCAGGTCCTGGATCCCCAATCTATATTGTAAATATATAGGGATTCAATTTTTTTTAAATATACACGTCTAAAGGTAGAACGAAAATATTTATATGAATACATACATAATAATTTATTAACATTACAATGTATTTATTATATTTAAAGATTTACCTCTCAGATAGTAGTAGTAACTAAAAATATATATGGTATGAAAGTAAGTAAAGTACTTACTTCTAAGTCCACTAATCTAGAAGTAGCGGCTTGCACCTGCACAACTCTACCCTGTGAGAACTGTTCTCCTGTCGCTCGTTTTCCTTCAACAGCCACATAGAGATTATGTGCTCTAGAACCTCCTGCTATTGATACTTTATAATTAACGAAAGGCCTTAGCGCTTTGGGTCCCAATACCGATACACTAAAAAGTAAAATATGTCGTAAATTATTAAAAAACACACTTTCATTCATCTCTCTATTTTCCAGGATTAAGAGAGAATACTGTGTATATACATACCTATATGTGTAAATATAGTTATATGGGAAAATATTATGTATGGCTGAACTGACGGTGCATATCGTTACTAGATCAAGAGAATATGTATAGATATTAAATATAAATATTTTCTGATTAAATTGGGACCTACGAGCGCTTCATGCCATTAAATACATTCTGAGTCACGGTTTCATTGGCATCATGGCGTCAATGTTTTTTTTATACCGAAAGCATTAAATTGTATTCAAACATTAAAAAATTGTTTATCAAGCATCCAATAGCAGAATGTTATGCTTTAATTGCCCCCACTTACTAATTATTTTTATTAGTCATGGAAGTCATTCTAGAAGTTATGTACCTACTTAATGACAAGTACCTAACAAGGTATGCAACTACATTCTATTGTATAGGAATGTTGTTTTACAGTGAGATGAAGAGGTATATAATTTAAATTATAACTGTAAAGGCATAGTTAACTGTATACAAGCAAGTGTGACTTTCTTACAGATTATATCTAGGATAACTGTTTGTGCTGGTGATATTATCAAAAATGTATTAGGTAAGGATAGTTCTTACCATTGGACTGTTGTGGTCGCAACTAAGGCTGCCAGGAAGCCGAAAATCGCAAAATTATTCATATTTTACTGAAAGAAATTAACATATTCGATGAATTATATTAAAAAAATTATTACAAACAACTGGGAAAAATAGGTTAGTCAATTATTATTTATTCTGATTCATTCGTTAATTTAGATATGATTGTGTAAGTTCCTATTGCTTAAATCAGATATACAAATCTACAAAAGGAAACTCTCGGTCACGGCTATAAATATGTAATACTTGTGTAGGTAGATACTAAAAATCTTAATTAGAACGCTGAATATTATTTTTGTAATAAAATGAATAGCACTTTAAGTTATCTCAAATTCTTGATTTATTCATAACATAGGTATACAAAACACTCGACTACTGGCACAAATAGAGATTCAACAATGTACGTCGTGAAGCTGCATTTCCTATGTAAATGTTAATGGCAAAGATGACTTGTCGTGGGTGAATTATTGTAATATGCCTATTGAATTCACATGTTAACTGTTTCCACATATTGAGCTCACCGTCCTTGTATCTCCAGTCTTTTCTGAGTCACTGGACAAACATTATGTAGATATTTGCGTTGGCGGAACAGCCTTTTGTCCTTATATGGTATAAACAAAGTTTGTCAAATGACAAATAGAGTTATGTAATTAAAGATAATAATATTGATATTAATTGATATTATTATTACTATTGATATTAATTTTTTTTTAAGATAGACCTAAAATCTATTTATGAAATGTGTATTAATGTGTATTATAAGAAAAAAAGCGAAGATTTAAGAAAAGGTATACTGCAACGAAAGATACTTTCTCTGACAATTACACTACGAACGGACTCTTTTCTCCCAACACAGGCATTTTTTTTGGTTTACTGTCGTTAATATATAAAAATATTCTAACTCATTTATTGCAGCATAATCAGTGATATTTATTTTATTTACGTATAAAACAGAATGAACCAAATAGGCTTACTAAGTGTACGGTGTTTAACTGTTTGAACAGATTTCACTTCCAAATTACAAAGCACTTTCTTTTATTGCATGTAACTTAACACTATATCACAGATCGTTTTATTAGATGCACATATTTAGTGGTTTTTTTGGGCGTCACGCGAGGTGTGCGCGAGTGGCGACGTCGCAGTAGGACTGCGCGGGCTCGGAGGCGCCTGCGCAGCCGCGGTGGGGCGCGCCTCGAAGCCTTGCGAAAACCGCGCTATTGCACCCACGCTACGTTCATTAAGTGAGGAAATACTGGCTACATAACATTGGCCGATGTTTCCTGTGTAGTGTGGACACATGGCTCTTTGTAAATGCATTGTCGTTCTTTAAAATTCATTTTGATAAATATTTGTACCATTCGTTTATTGATAAATACTTAATGAAATTCATACAATATCACACACACATTTATTACCGATTAATATGTTATATTTACTGTAAATGTAATGTGTGTAATGAATGATAAAGTGCAAAATACCATCAACAGCTATCGTAAATGTTGATACGTAAAGTAATACTTATTTGGCGTAGTCATAGAGCAATGCAGCAAACAGGTTTGGCACGATGCAGTACAAAAGGCCTTCCACCGGTTCCTATTATTCAACGGTGCTTGTGTACAAAATAACTTCTTTGATCTAGAAGTAATGAAGCATTAACGTAACATAATAAACAGAAACTTGTTTTTGCAAGCCTTTACATAACACTTATTTGACCTTTAAAACAACATATAAGTAGGTATAGTGTTGCGAACTAAAAACCTGTTTCAATGTAAAAAGGCAAAACAGCGCCAACGAGTTCACCCACAATATTTAGAATTGCATATGGCTTATGGGGAAGATGTTTGAAATATTGTCGTTTCAGCCTGGCGATGCCTGCTGCTAGACACAGGCCTCCCCCAAGGATTCCTACGAAGATCGGTCATACGCTTCCCGCATCCAGCGGAATCCGGCGACCAGACCTTTACCAGATCGTCCACCTGGTAGGGGGCCTGCCCACTGAGCGTCGTCGTCGTCGTCGTATGAAATATATGATTACCAAATTGATAAATTAGTATAAAAAGGATTTAAAGTAACATTATTAAATAATTTTTATTCTGCTAGAAACGAGTCTATAGGACAAATGTTTTGTGTACATAGGTTATTAGTTTCATCAATAGGCTGCGTTTGGTTGTCCTCATTTGTGTTACCATTTGTATGTAATTGTGAAGCTAAATTGGCATTGTCCGCTAGAGCAGAGGCCAAAGCGCGTTCCAGTCTGGCAGCCCCCGCTCTTTCTGCTTCTAGCACGGCTTTCAGCTCTAATATAGATTCTGATTCTATATTGCTTGATTCACTATTTGGTTGTTCAGACTGTTTAGATATGCGGGATTGAAGTTCCGTTATTTTAATACCCAAACGAGCGATTTCAGCTGAAATTAAATTTATTAAATTACAAGAAAGTTAGTATTGTAATATATACTATTTTCGGCTTCAAGTTTTTTCCCGCATAGCAGGGTTAGCTGAAAGAACCTAGTGTTAACTCTATCTGTTCGCCACGTTCCACCCGAATTTGAGACAAATTGAGCGGCGGAACTTAACGCTGCACTATGAGTACTGAGAGAAGCGTCCGCAGAAATGCTAACAACAAAAATCAGTTGTAACAAGCGTATAAGAATTTTGAAGCAGCTGGATATAGGACGTATGGCTTACAGGTCAGGGCGCTTAGCTCTCTTTAGGTGCGGGTCCCAGCCCCCCTACGATCAAATTTTCATCTTTTCTAAAAATATTATAAACCACAGAATTTCCAGAACATTTTATAATTCAAAGTTTTTGGTCTTGTGAGTGACGTGTTTAAATTTAACGTGAAATCTAAACACGTCACTCACAATACCAAAAACTAAAAGAACAGAACACTTTTCTTTTTCTTTATAAATATATTTTTTCCATAAAATAAATAGCATTAAAATAAATACCGCTGGCCCTTATTTTGTGTTGAGTAGTATATATACATATATATGTTTTAGATAACTCTGTAAGTAGATTTTTGGTTTTAGGTAACTATCTAAGCAATGTTTATTTTCTAATTAAAAAAACATAAAATGACTTGTATTTAATCAATGGTTGCACTACGCTAACAAATATATTATTGTGTTTAAACAGTGTTTAAACAGTTAACATTCCATATAAATTTGAAGTGATTAGCTATTAATATTGATAGTACCATTAGCGTTACGTAGCTCGAGCGCGGTGTGGCGCAGTTCGGCGGCGGCGAGGCGCCGCTCGCGCGCATGCGCAGCCGCCGCCAGCCGCGCCCGCTCTCGCAACTCCGAGCCGGCGCTGGCGCATTTCTCCACACGCCGCAGCTCTGTTTCGAGACGACTGGCTTCGCTTTAAATTACAATTTTATTATGACAGTATAGAACCAACTTCTAAGGTCATCATAACAAATGTCATTTGAAGTTTTTAAGGATGACTTACAAGAAAAGTATTTTATAAGAGTGACTCAGACACTTAAATATAAAAAACATTTTTAAAGAATCATGGGAATATTGGCTAAGCATTCCATGGGTTCACCCTACGGGTGTTGGGCCCATTGCAGAGGGAGGAGCTTGGGGCCGTGTCTGGGACTTGCAACATTAGTGTAGTCGTAAGGGGTTTCTATACCATGACATTACATTAACGCTCGCATCATCTGCTTAACCTTAACAAATCCGGAAAGATAATGCTAATGCTGGCTTCGAAATTTGTACTAGAAGTGAATTGATGATTATTCTAGACAGGCTGAGATATTTAGTACATTACAGTAATTTTGCTGTTATACCTCTCACGCCTGTCTGTTGTTATATTTGTCTGTGCTCTTGCTACTGAAAGACTAACTGCTTCGTGAATGATTTCTAACACTTTGTCATGGTAACACGAGCCACTACTATTTGGACCCCTTCTACCTACACACTTCCAACAAATGTTTGCTTTTTTAAGTTCATTGCACTTTTTCAGCACTTTATTTATACTGATCGAATAATTTTTTTTATGATTTCTACGGTTTGGACCTCTTTATTCGATCCTAATCCTGATCTATTTGATTGTGCTGCTATCATAATTTATTTCCCAGAATATATCTTTACCGACACTTAGGTGTTTATAGACCTCTGACGGTTTCTTTAATCTCAATCCAAAAAAAAAAATCCCTAAAAAAGGTTGAGATGCCCGCCGCACGCGCTAGCCTAGCCAAAATATTAATATTTTTAGTACTTAACATCTAATTACCAAAACAGGTTTTGAGACATGATATTAGGAATCTGTTGTAAATTAAAGCTTTTTTGACATTACTTTTAGGTTGATGGTGTATCTTTTCAATATCATTTAAATAGCTGTCGACTAAGGACGGAGTGTTGCCTTCGTAATCTGTTTTTTTACTGAATTTAAAGGGTGCCGAAATAGTCGAAAAGCTTTTAACGCCAATTACAAGTCATGAATCGTATGAGGTAAATTACGTGTTTCGTTTTCCTAGACATATAAATTAAATTGGCATTCATTAAGTTTCATCCCCATTCCTTTTATCCACGTAAAAAGATCCTCTTCTTTATTCAATAGTACAACATGACATTGCCTTGGGTTTCGTATTAGTATTGCGAGATCGTCTACAAATGCTAGAATGGATTCTGTATACTGTTAGTAAACGTTTCTCTTGTCTGAGGTTCTTGATCAGGATAAGCGGTTCATCAGCCTCTACTGATTTCTGTGCAGCGCTTCTGTTTCAATGGAGCTTGGAAGATGACAATTTCTCATCTTGATCGGACCCTCGAGATGGTGAACATTCGCTCAACATTTTCCTTCGGTAATACCACTTAAAACTAAGCTAAGTTAAGTTTTTCCAAGCTGTCGTGGCCTCGGCGCTTTCTGTGACCGAAATATGATAAGCATAGAAATAAGTTTATTGCATATTACATGTTATAAGCATATTGTTGACAAGCGGGTTTTTATATTGAGTAGCATCAGAAACGATACTTTGGTGTGTTTCGTATACCAGGGTATTCTTAGCGTACGTCTCCAATAATCCTTTGTGTTTATCTGGCCAGGATAGTCCACTCTCTCATCATCGTCATAATATTCTAGTCTATTAGAACATTCATAAAAATATTAAATATTGTGAAATATATTGATATTGTAAATTTCAATTTTAAATAGTTCGTAGCGTTTACGATTGCTAACAAGAGGGGAAAATTTGCACCATCTCAACGCAAACATCAAAAGATCAGATTGTACCAACACAGATGCGTTTTCTAAATCCATCCAAGAAATCGTAATTTCTCTGGCACCTTTTAAACT
This sequence comes from Podotricha telesiphe, assembly GCA_038994665.1. Taxonomy (NCBI): domain Eukaryota; kingdom Metazoa; phylum Arthropoda; class Insecta; order Lepidoptera; family Nymphalidae; genus Podotricha; species Podotricha telesiphe. Next base: position 294,097 of record JAOYRR010000031.1, read on the forward strand.
TTCGGTTCACATCGTATTATGTTTCAGGCATCCAGAAAAGAAAGTTATAATATACCCTTATAATTATACTCTTTTTAATAAATTGTTACATATCTTTAATGTGTGGATAACACTTTAAAAATATTAATATCTTTAATAAATAATTTTCTCTCTCTTATAAAAAAATATTTTACAGAATTGCTGACAGCAAAAATAACAAGCGTTTGAAACATTCAACGCTAGCTGGATTTAAAATGACTGGCATAGCGCTTGGACGGTTTCCAAGAGGTGCAGGTTCAATGTTTATACGTTTTCTAATATTCGCATGTTTTTTGATGCATATATAGATTTAATATGAATTTTAGGTCGATTAATAACTTCTTGATGTATTCTAGTAAGACTAGAGACTGTTTAAAATTTCAAGCTTAAAATGTTATGTTGAAAGTAAACGATCTTAGTCTTTTAGTACTTTAGTAATTTATGAGATACATTTATAATAATATAAGAGTTATTAAAATAATATTTAATGAAGGACATACCTTCGCGCCTCTTCGGTTGCTTTTTGTACACACTCTTGCAACTCTACATATTGACGCTGCAAGTTGCTATGAGTAGATTGAATAGGACGTAATTGTTGAACTTCTTTTTCCGAGGAATTTAATTTATTTAATAATTCAGTACATTTTTCATCAAGTAAAACTCGTTGGCGCTCCTGGTCACAAAGAGAATATATATATATTTATCTTAATATATAAGTAATTAAGATATATAAGTATATAAGGCCAGTATGAATCATATAATATAAGTGTATACTTATGGAAAGAGACTATGAATGTATATTCATAGTCTCTTTCCATGTAAAGCTCATCCAACTCTTCCAAACCTTTAAATCAATTAAAAGACATTCCAGTGGCATATGATGCCATTCAAATATATATTTGAACACAAATTTTACTCTTTTTTCTAACAAAAACCTCCTAGAATGTGCGTGATACTTTATTATTTTATATCCTTCAATGTAATAGCAAAATTGTTACATTGAAAAACGTTATAAAATAAATGATTATGTACGCTCTAGAAACTGCGTAAGGGGTTTTGTTATCATTTGACCATACTAAAGCTAGAGCGAAAAATAAGGAGTAAATATTTAATGCGAAAAATTACAAGAATTACATACTGAAACTTCGAGTTGCATTTTAACAGCGATCCACTCGTCTTGAGCAGTAGCCAGTGCTTTGGTAGCTTGTGTAGCGCCGGCTGTAGCGGCTGCGGCATTGGCGGAAGCCTCAGCCGCCACGCGCGCTGCGTCATCTCGAGCTGCCTCTGCCGCTTCTGCTCTCGTGGCTTCAATACGTATTGCTTCTCGAAGATGCTTTTCAGATGTCTTCATTACATTTATACAGTATATCATATTACATATTACAGTATATTATCTTAGGGAATGCATATACAGTTTCAAAGAATAAAATTTAAAATATTAGAAATTATATTGTTTTTTTTTATATTTTATTAATTAAAAACTTTTATAACATTTAAAATATAAGATAATATCATTTTCTCTTTTATTTCTACGAACGTATCGAAGTATGTAATGAAGTGCCTAATATTCTTACCAAAAGTGATTGAAATTCACATATCAATTCGACAAATTGCTGTTCAAAATTTTCAAATTCTTTTCCCACGGCGTCCATTGTCAAAATTTTATGGTACAGTCACAGTCGCACAGAAAGTAAGTTTTATAATACATAAAGTACAGCAATAAAGCAATATGAATAGAATTCCCTCTTTTTTCCAAACTGGCGGGAAAGTTTTTTTTTTTATTTTAAGTGTCAAATAACTGAACTTATTCAGCTTTAAAATAAAACACTTAATAAAAAAAAACAAATTAATATTTCAGAAAAAAAGCTAGTTAATATTTTATATATTAGTACGTTATATATTTATACGTACGTGCGTCTACTACGTTTTTTTTTAATTTCGACGTCAATATGTCTGTCTTAACATAGAAACAATTTTGTTTATAAAAAATTATTGCTTTATAATCAGATTTAGCACGTTAAGATCAAAAACATTTTGTTCCAAGTAAACGTAATATTCACCAATAATTAAATAAATTCAGTGGAAAATAATAATTGAAATGTGTCAATTACTGCAGGCGAGAAAATATGCGAGGGGAATATTAAAAAGGGGAGTGTTATTTTTCATGGTGCAAATTTCAGTATAAAAAGCCGGTAGTCGTCTCCAGCTTTCATTTTCGATTTGACTGCTTAGCTACCTGGTAAGTGTAATATTGCATTATATGTTTTATTGCCTTTTCACGTGTTGGCATTTTTTTTGATTTTATACAAGTCAAATTAAAAACTAAGAAGACTACATTTTTTAAAACAAATATATATATTTTATTAAACTAATGACTAGTCTTCTAAAATATTTTTTAAATTGTTTTTAGGGACCCATTTCCTTTTACTTCGCAATAAATCGTAATCAGTTAGTTTCAATAATATAGATAATATTATTTCACAATGTTGCCATGTGTTTTTTTATATTTCATTATTGTAAATGATATTTTTTTTATAACTATATACAACGTTAATAATAATATGATGATTTCTTTTATCTACAGATTTTACTTCATACACCATGCGGTTCTCCACGGCAATCTTTGTGACGCTGGCAATTGTGCTAGGCATTTCCATGCGAAGCTGCAACGGGGCGCGTGTGCGAGGGCTGTCGTTAACTGAGGAAGACGATGATTTCAATTCACCGCAAATTTATAGAGACTATGTACTGCATAAACGCCCAGTAAGGGCTCAAGAGAATGATCAAGATGATGATTACGGCCATTTCAGATTCGGTCGCTCTTTTGAATGACAAACATATGCAAACAAAAAACGATTCATCAAAATACATAAACATAGACGAGGAATAAAATAAATAATAAAAATATATTTAATGTATTATTTCTGAAATATTTCATAATAAAGGTCTTATTAAACATGTATTTTTTTTCAAATTAAACGATGTACATTGTTTTTAGAAATAAATTTGAATTTACTCTTTTAATTAAATTTTACTATAATCATTACAAGTTTTATTTAATACCGTTAACTCTTTTAAAAAATAGCAACAAATATAAGATGATAGTATAATTATATACGTATTTAAGGTACATATGCATATACTTTACCTTTCTATTATACATAGTCTGGCCATAAATACTGTTATAATCAAATATGAACAAAATATTACTTTTGAATTTCGAATCTGCCATTTTTATAAGATTGTTCATTGTGTTTTCTTATTTTCGCGCCAATATATTGTGATATGTTTTCTGATATTAAAATGGAGTGGGATGATAAAGATAACCGAATCGCCGTGATTGCATTACATGAAGTATGTATGGTGGCAAATACAATTTCTAAAATCCTCCATACGCTTACACAATCATCTAGTCAAATGTATACCGGGTTATTGATAGGTACACTAAAACCTCTGTCTGTTACAGAATAAGATTCTGCCGTTCACGTAGTGTTCGTACGATAAAGGTGATCAAAGCAGTAAGGGAAAGAATTTGATGAATTCCTGTCCGAAAGCAAAATATTTTATCTCGGGAGATGAAGACAGTACCTTGAACGATGGCGCGTATTTAAAAAAGATGACTTAGGGCTTGCAACCTATAAGAGACGCACTGGTCACTGGTAAATCAAAGCAACTAGTTAAGCGGTACGCTAAGGTCACAGAAATATATTGTTTAAAGGTGAGATTTTTTTTACAATAGATCAATATTTTAACAAAAAAAGAACGTATTTAAGCTGAACGCTCTAAAGAAGCTTCCTAATTAGTCAACAGAGTACAACGTGCACATTATCCGACCTCACTGATAGTTTGGTGGGTCTTTAGCTATGGAGAAGTGACATAGCTGTATTTTTGTAAAAAAACTATCAAAACATCGGCACAAGTGTATCAAGATACCATTCTTGAGAAGGTAGTTAAGCCATTTAACAACACTATGTTCAATAACCAAGAATGGTCCTTTTTGAAAACTCGATCCACCCAATTTTGGTTAGAAACAAACGTTCCGGAAAAATATAAATAATAATGTATCACATCTAAATGTGTCCTTATGTAAATTATTTTTCATTAAAAAAAAAACTTAATATATAAATATTCTAAACAACTACGACATTCCTAAAGCATTTTATTGAATTCATATTACACAATTTTATATTATAACAAAACAATCAGGACAAAACACGTTTTCATTAAACAAAAGTAATTGAGTAATTCAAAACCATTCAAACATTGTACCATGCTATAAAAATAAAACATTTAAATTGATTCTTTTCAGTTTTCAATAAAGCTATAAAAAATTATATTTTTTATACATACATCAATATACCTATCATCATCACAGCTTTACGCTTTTTCCTGTCTAGCAGGGTAGGTAGATAAAACCTAGTGTCAAATCACTAATTTCTCCACTTGCCGCCCGAATCCAGACATATCCACTGTGTACCGACACAATCAATGTAGTACGCAACTAAATTAACTTAATAATGGATGCATAGAAAATACATTACATATAAAAATCTAATATAGCAAACAAGAGAGTTTATTTCTTGAAAAATGTCGAGTGAATTAGAAAAACGGGCACTTAATCACATTCTTTATCAATAAAAAAATAATATAGAAATATTTAATGTCTTGAAAGACAAAAGATGAATCTTTGAATTATATACTCTCTTCATACATAATTATATACCAGTCATATTTGGGAGCTTGCATTGGATTCAGACTGTATACCATATATTTTAATTAAATGACTATTACTTAATTTTCATTTAAATATACCAGTATAAAAAATAAACCAGAGTAATTTAAAATGCTTTATTATAACCAATAAATACATTTGACAACAGTTATTCTATACTCTAAAAGTATACGATAAATTTACTGGGAATAGTTATATCGTTAAAGTAAATATATTAAATCAGTGTTTAGTGCGTATATTTTAAATTAACTTATATGAACCACAATTATAATTCATTAATGATTAATGAAAATAAAATATACTACTACTGTGGTATTTTTCATCTTAAAATTAATTTGCTTTAATTATTTGGATTCATGCGTTGGCTTTTTAAAAGCCAGATTATGTCCTTAAATTACGTAATTTTAATAAACTTCGCAAATAAAATAAGTATTAAACATATTATAATTATTGTACTTAACATTCGTTGTACTTAATGGCAAGTAGCCTGTTTTGTAAATTTCATTTTATTTATTGTCTAATATTTTTAGAACATATTAAATTTACATTCAATATTTTTTTATAGTTTCAACTATCGTACGTAGATCGCTACAAATAGTACTGTATAATATTAGGCACGCATGACTCTAATCTATATTAAATTATAATGAGACTAGTTAGTTCCTTTTATGTACTAAATTATAATATAATAATATAATATATTTATTGTTGTTATTTTCATATGTACTTGGTGATTATGAAGCGTACTAGTTTATCACTGAAAACAATTTAACCTGACACCACCAATACACACGCCTTTACTACTATTGTCTATATAATAAAGGTTTTAGCAATATTGGAATATCAATTATCATAGAAAATCAATAGTGATTTTACTATGAATATTAATATGAATGTATCGAATCTTAACGGACCATTTTCGTGTTTGACACTTCAAAAGTGAGTATTGTTAGTTCCTTTAAACTGAATTCATGAAGTTCATAGAATATCCTTCTTCTGAGAGCTCCCGAGAAGTGCCTGTAACAATGAATAGTAGATGTTAATATTGTTCACAAGAAGTAGACCCCAAAAAAAGCACATTTTGTACTATATTTCTTTCAATTAGACGATTACAATCTTAATTTCAATATAATTCTAGATTACAATTAAAATATTAGACAATTAAAACGTAATCTCCTTTATAACAACTGACCTTATTGACGAAGTTGACAATAGCCGTGGCGGGCTGTTCAGGTTCTAGTTCTGCAAACACATGACACTCGTTGTCAGCGCCAGATGACGCACGCGCCACAAATGCGAATATTCGCCTGTAAAAATTAGAAAGTGCAAAATTCCAGCTTTAATCAATTTAAAAAATTTTGAACTAATAATTTCACTATTCATTAGTAAATATTACTTGTACGTTACAATAATTATTTTTTGTTCTTCTTAATAGATTTATCATCTCATTTTGTTTTGTACTATAGATAGTACTTAATTACAAATATTTTTCAATAAATATTTTTTTTTTAGTTTATAGAAACGAAACCTTACTTTTCAATTTTCTTGTTATCGTCAACGTAGGTGAATCGCCGCTCAGCTGGGTCGAGGCCGGCGTGGGAGACGCCGGTCGCTGGGTAGTGCCGGCGGAAGAACAGCTTACGCACCGCGTCCGTCAGTGTAATTCCTCCTCCAAACACTTTAAAATGCACTACGTGACCTGCAGGCTGCAAAATAATTTTAATAGTTTTTTCTTATTTTTGTTACGTACATACTAATTAGAAATGAAATGTTCAAACTACTGATCTAAACTATTTTTATTATTCGGAAAATCAAGTGATTTTTACCTTTTTCTGCAGTATATTTTGTACAGCCCTCTTGACCGCAGCAGGGCCGGTGAGGGCTTCCGTGTTCTCTGACCCTAACAGCAACACGTTACACGCTGCCCCGGTCGCCAGCAGTGCGCGAGCAGCAGCACTTGCATTTCCACCTGACCACGGATCTCTGTGAAATAAATGACGTGCAATATACTAAATTGAAATAAAATTCAAAGGCGTAAATTTAAATAAAAAGTATGCAGTCTTACCTTTCGGGCAACTTGAGAGGTACGGGTAGAGCAAGCGGTGTAACTGTGTGTTGGTACACGAGGGCTGAGAGTGAACTAAAGACTGGTTCATCGGGACAGCCTCGTAGACGCACTCCGCGTGCAGTTGGCTCGATGAGGAAGTGTCGCACTCCTCCCGCACTGCCCGCGCGCACTGCAAGGCCGAAGGCTCCGGGAAACGAATTGGAATCGCGCACTATAAACGCTCCCTCTTCTAACTGTAGGAGGGCCGATATCGCTATAAAGATACAATATTAAACACTAATAAAAAAACATTTTGTTATAAAAATATGTTTATATATCTAGAGAATAGAACTACACTTACCATCGTCTCGTGATATATTTGGCTTGTACCAGTAGTGGCTGGTGTCCTTCGCGAAGCGGACACGATCGGGCGCCACGTGCTGGGGCTCCGCTGTGCTCGCACTGGAACGTCGTGACCCGCTGCTCCCAGTGCCCGTGCCGGTGCCTGCACCCGATCCGTTGTAAACACGGTACTCTGATTCTGGACTGCTCTCACGTTCTTTTCTGAAGTATTTATTTATTATTAAACAGAAATATTTTGCCGCTAAGCCATGGCTTCTACATCCGGCTATGTCGAAATTCTTATACGCTTATTAAACGTATTTTTGTCGTTAGCGTCTCTGTAGTGAGATTTTTATAATATACTTATATTAGTATTTATTTTTCATCAATTAGAATTTGTCTTTAATTAGGACAAGATTCTATTTTAACTTTAACATTAAATATGCAATGTAGTATTTAAAATTCTTATTTAATATAAGTGACGTACCTAGAGACAGTTGGTGAGCGTGGTGGGCGGGCGCTAAGCGACGGTGTTGGTGTCGGCGGGTAGGGGGTGCGCGGATGTGTAGGAAAGGCGGGAGTGCCCGCACGAGAATCAGATCGAGACCAACTTTCCGATCGCTCCCGGATCTATATACGTAAATATAATTGTAAAAAAATACTGATTGCTATTTATAACTGCATCTTAATAGTTAATTAATAATTTCTTACAATAGGTTCGTTATTGTTAGGCTCCACCAGAGACAGTAAACCAGGCGCTTGGGTACTTGTAGGTGTGCTGCTCGTACTCCATTCACGCATCGTCATCTTTTCATACATGAATTTTTTAGATGAGGTTCTATGGAAAAATACATATCAAATTTTAGTAACAACTTAAAACGATATACATAATTAAAAATCAATAAAGTATATCTAAATAACCAGTAATACCTGTCTGGAGCCTGAGGACTAATACTGTCAGTCCTAAGAGGAGTGCGCGTGTTCACGTGAAGAGGTACACTAAAATCATCGTCGTCATCTGCAAACGCTGTTGTGTCACTAGTGTATCCATCAACCCTGAGAACATATGTTTGTCTTAATTTATTAAATAGTATACTAAATACATATTAAAGTATGCTAAAATTATTTAAACCTAACATTTATTTGAATATATTCTATAAAACATAATTACCGATGGCTAGCTGATCGGCGCACATGGCGGGAAGGCGCGTCCCACTCGAGCGGTAGTCGAGCGACCCTTTCCCTTGCTTCTTTCCTCTCTCTTAATTTTTGTTGTTGCCTTTGTAGCCAAGTTAGTCCCATATTTTCTCCATTACTTCCTTCAGATCTTCTTGATTCCCTGTGTATGGTATTATCTTGCCATTCTATTGTGCTTGTCGAACGCCATGTGCCATTTTCGGGTGGAGATTTTCTTGCGCTACTTGGCGGACGTTCTATCCATTCTGCATTGCCATTTGTACATCTGCTAAGAATATAACATTTAAACATATATTTTAATGTTTTTTTTTCCTTTAATACTTACAGGTTATGTAAGTAGTCGGACTATAAGAACAGTTTAACTTACGCGATTGATTGTGGGTCAATTCCCACTCCGGGGAATGATTATAATTAAATTGTTTTTATGTCCTCGCTCTTGTACTTAAGAAAAAGCGCGGCGTTGAGTTCCTTCACTCAACACGCAATGTCTCGATTTCGAGTGGAAAGTGTTGGGCGGTAAATAGCGTGAAACTGAATTAAAAAAGCTAATTCCGAAACGATTTATGTAAATAAATTAGTCATAATATTGTGGAGAATCAAAGAATACAAGTGCTGTACTTATATGCAATAATATAAAATACCTAATAAATGTACTTTACAATAAGAATATTAAAATAAGGTTTTATAAAATAGCAGAATATTAAAATACAACGTAGGTATAGTGTAATATTTTACTAATCCATGAAATTAGTTATTAGACCAAAATTTACAAATACGGTAGACTGATCTTGCCTTAATACAGTAGATTAAAATCTGATTATGCAACTGTACCAAATCATATTGTATAGTATTTTCTTTTGGATATATAAAATGTAATTAATATTTTTCATTATCTCAAAACGCTGAAAGTCTTACATTTGTGAATTAAGGGTCCAACAAAGCGGCGTTCATTAGAAAGTAGATGGCGGTTCACGAGGCCTGCGTCATAAGCAGTACCAACGGACAAGCCATTTATGGCGACGTTTATCTCTAAATAGCAACTTGTTTAGGTCACGACGGCGACGCAATCATACGCCATCACTTTACCAATTCCTAATTACGACTTGTTATGAGTTTAAAACTTTTCACGATCTAAAATTCATTTTCTTGCTGTAACCTTTAAGTATTCAAAAAAGATATAGTTACTTAGAAGCCAATTAAGTAATGACATTCAATAGGTTACGTTATATCCATAGAGAACAGTTAATAAATCAGATATCATAAAATTTTGAGTAGCTTTTTAATACTAAATCAATTTATGTATAATAATATAATATTGTATATCCATAATATTAGAAAGTTAGTATACAAGTCTCTAATTAAACATAACGGATTTGCAACCGGATCTCAATTTAAACTATAAATACTATAAGTTCTTTAATTAGTTATAACTATGTATAGATTTACTGAGTTTATATTTTTGATCAACTGTCAAAGTACCACTCAATAAGGCGCCATGTTGCCGTATAAATAATTCACAAGTGTAGTGTAATAACGTTTTTGCACCACACATTTCGAAATAATTTTATGTTTAATACATTATCTAGTAACCAGACTGTATACTTCTGGACTATATTTTTGGACAGTATAAATCATTTGAAAAACATTGATTCCTTTATAGTAGAATTATAATTGCCGAATCCATTATTATTTTAGACCAGCTGTGCCTGTGACTTCGTCCGCGTGGAATTCTAAAATAAAAGCATCCTAAGTTACTCTTTATTACATCTGCCAGTAAAATTTTAGTCAAAATCACAATAATTGTAATTGTAAATTGTCACAATAATTGTAAAAAAAAGTTATTTTAGTATATGTACATATACTAAAATTTTTTTTTTTTACAATGTGTATTACTTTAATATTACAAACATACACACCAATTTATTTGTATAGATATACAGAAGCATACAATTCATAAACAAAAACTTCTGTGCTTATTTAATATGAATAAAAGTATCGCAGGTAATATGGCCTGAGCGTGGGGTGTGGCATAAATCTTGTGGGCGTTAATTGAATAACAACCGATGATAACAATAAAACTGTACATTCTTTAAACGGAATTGGCGTCGTCTCTAAAATAGAACAATTGCTGAGGTACGAATTGTGTTTCAAGTGTTTCCTTCTAGAAGATTCACCTTCATAGAAGATTATTATATATGTAAAATTTTATACGTATGGCAATATATACAGTTATTAAATTCCATTAACCGTTCCTAAAACATATTACATATTACCGTATCTATACATATAATAATATTAAAATATGTATCTTTTAAATACTTATATTAATAAAATCTTATTAATATTTTAACACATGCATCGAGACCAAGATTAAGAAAGTTTACTGTTTTATAGTTGCACTAGAGCTGTGCCCGCGACTTTGTCCGCGTGGAGATCTTACATCAGCTATTTGCCAGTGAAAGCCCCGTCAGAATCGGTGTAGCCGTTCTAGAGATTAGCCGAAACAAACAGACTGACAGACACAAAAATAGCAAAAAAAAATATTCTGGTATATGTAGCGTGTATACATATGCATTTAGCATATATATATACCATATTATTAATTTATTGACTACAATGGTTCACTATTTAACTAATGGCTTGAACATAAGATACTTACTTGATATTTTGGTCAATTCACACTATGTCTTTATAACTTGTAGCCTGATGTATAAGCTATATTATTGTAAAGTTTCATTAAAATCCATACAGGAGTTTTTACGTGAAAGAGTAACAAACATCCTTACAAACATCCTTACATTAAGGTGAGAACTGGCGATATCTATTTACTTAATGTTTATTTTAGTTTATTTGTTTGAGGTGTGTCTCGCGTATTTAATGATTTTCTGAATACAAGATATTTTTTTGCATTTTAATGCGAGTTATGTCACTTACCAATGGATTACGACTATATCTACTCTGAATCGAGATACTATAATCTAAATACGAGACCATTTGCATCTTCCCTGAATAATCTATCATCGTATACTTAAAACCAGTATGCAAATAGAAATCTATACTAATATTATAAATGCGAAAGTAACTCGGTCTGTCTGTTTCTTTGTCTTTGGCGTTATCACGCCCAAACTGCTGCACTGATTGTGATTACATTTTTTATAGATATACTTAAGGGTCTAAGAATGAACATAGGCTTGCTTTTTTTCTCTTATTTTAAGCTAGTGATAGCGGAAGAGCGGATAGCTAGTGAATAATAAGTCACTTTCACAGTCTCAACTAAAAAATAACAACATTAAAAATGAATGTACACACATTATCACTGCAGACCACCCGGGTACAGGCTGGAGATGCTTCGTCACACATTTACAATAATGCATGTCAACAGTCAACAAGTAAATTACTGTTATTACCGCAGACTTCGGAGTCGCTTTGCCGCGAGTTTTAGTTTTATTCACTGACTATTAAGTGACACTTTTTTTTTGCACTCCTGTATATTACTAGATAAAGAGAACCATGACTGTTCTCAAAACGTCTCATATAGTGTTAATTTGGGTAAAGGAATCAAACATCAAAGTTTTATTTTTTTATCCAAGCAAACTGAGCATTATCTTAAAGATCTAATCTTTAATATAAATAAAAAAAACATAAAAAATACGAAAATATTATTTCTCGGCCTGGCATGGATATTCTATGAAAAAAAATTGTATTGAAAATTTAGATGTGTACAAACTTGCGAACAAATTGTACGGTAAAAGGTGATTCAAAATAACGCTGCACGATTTTCTTATATTGATAGATATAAAGATACAAGAGAAGCTAATAAAACCGTTTTAAAATATGCCCGATCGCATATAGCTTAATTAACCATTTTTGATGCAATATAAATTGAATTAATTATTAAAGTAAGCAGAGATAGTAATGATAGGCGGAAAGTGTGCTGCATATGATTAAATTATATTATTAATTACGTCCCGAATAGCAAAAATGTACATGACTATTGGTCATTCAGTGATTATCCGTGATTTGTATCGAACTTTATAGAGCGATAAAATTGATAATAAAGTCGATAATACTCTTGCCAACTAGGTCGTGATAATGTGTTACAATATCTTCTAACGAAAAGGATTTTACATACTAGAGTAATATTATATAGAAGCTTGTTGTCATTAAATTTATAAAAATATCGCAAACATTCCACTCACGTCTATGAGATACCTAAGACACAACAATTGGCCTCACAACAGTAATAAAATTCCACGAAATAGAAGGTTAATGTTTAACAGAATACAAAGTAACTAGAGTTTAATACCTTATACAATATCAATACGAATAAATTAATTTTCACGAAAATACACTTGATTACTCTATATATTTAAAAAAAACGTATAAAAATTTGAACGCAGCGGTATTCAAACCCGCACCTCTTGGAAAGCGTCCAAGCGCTCCGACCGCTAAGCCATGCGTTCTACATCCAGATGCGTCGAAATTCTAATACGATTATTCCAACTTATTTTCGTTGTTAGCATCTCTGTAGGCCAAGAGGCGCGGGTTCGAATCCCGAACCGTTCAATTTTTTTTACGTTTTCTAAAAATATGCTGTTCAATTTCCTAAGTGTGTGATTAAATGTTAAAAATTGACAACTTTATATTAAGAAATTCTCGGTAATATGATCCACATAAAAATGATTTAGCCGACACGCATTGTAACAGCAGAGATTGGTTATGGTATATTTCATTACCCTTCTTCATTGACAGTGAAGTGGGTCGAGCGGAACGCGGCTAAATAAATTAACCGAGCCACTACAACGCTATAGCTGCGCGTGTCAAGCTTGATACCAAGTGTGTCGAAACTGGACGAAATATTATCTCCCTTTGTTTGTTCTCACGGATCTAATGCCTTCTTTGGTCAGCGTGCGCAATTCTAATACATTCATATATAGTATGTGTGTACAGGATTTTAAATGCTATTTATTATTATTTTATGTCCCTTATATATTAAAAAGGAAAAAGACTTTTTCCTGCATAATATGTAGGCTGAAAACCTAGTGACAAGACACTCCGTTCTCTACTTGCTGCTAAAATTTAGTCATTGTGTGTTGAGTGGAAGAACTTAACGCCATGCTTTATCTCACCTGAGCGGGTAAATTAAAATAATTTTAACATAATCAGGGACTAATCCACACGGAGTCCAGTTCCTCCGTGTTGATAAACCTGCAATAATCGCGTCCCATTTCGCCACGGCGGCCTCATTTTACATATATCAGACTTATGCATTATTTAAATAATCTATTTACTTTATATGACAAATGTATTGTAATGTCTACGTGTGATAACAGACAAATATTTAAAAAATGTAAATACAAAAAACTAAAACTTCAGCTTCACGCTTTTTATCGCTTGAACGTAGTGTCAAGACACTTCGTTTTCCACTAAAACTGCTTTGTAATAATTGTACTCACTTCCTGTTATCGTGAGAGCACACAGCATGTAGATTATTGTATAAAGTATTATATAAAGAAATTGTATAAAGTCTAAAGATATCTCAATCTTCATTTCCTCCCAAGCAAGGTATGCATTTAACTGTACTTTATCTCAACTAGATCCAAGGACGTTCGATTTTTTTAAATAAATATTCACGCGACTGTCCTTAATAATTTAGAAGGACGCGATATGATGCCTTAATTAAAATAAGAAGGCGGTAAAATGTAGTTATAATGTTATTGATTTAGCTAAAAAATATTATATTGATGTAGGTTTCAATGTAAACACTCGCCGCATGTAGTTGTAGGCGGCGGAGCGTGGCCTCCACGCCTACAACACAGGAACACATGTTTATATCCTCTATCCAAATCCCATTTTTGTTACGAGTTACGACGTATTCATTAATTCTATTTCCCTATTCAAAACACAGCTTTGATATTTCCTTTATTCCTTTGTTTTCGTCTAAACATGTGAAAAAAATATCTTTTAAGATTTATTTATATACCTACATATTTCAGTAATATATTTCGATTTTTTTATACTAATTATGCAATGAAAGTTATATGTAAATTGTGGAGCAGAAAAATAGAAATTCAATCATTCATATTTCATACGTAAATGTTAATAATAATTAAAAAAATAATGTAATAAATATATTCGCTTACCTTCCATTGCTTATAGGCGTAGCAGATGGTGGTGTTGTTGTGGTGGTAGTCGTGATGTCATCGTGTGTCAGTTTGCGAAGTGTACGAGGCGAAAGCGGTGTTCGTGGACGAGGATCCGGGGTAATGGTACGCTCATCGTCATCGTCTTCAATGCCCCTGTAGCTGCGATCACTGCCGAGAGCGCGTCGCACTAGCTCCGGGCTCGCGAGACGGTTGGACGCGCGCAACATGCCGGGGCGGAGGCCGGGAGCTCCGTAAGTGAAGGGTGCAGAGTCAGCGCGCGCGTGATACGGTATGTCCGGCGCGCGGTCCGTGTGCGACTGCGCCGCCGGCGGCGGGTCCGGTAAGGCACTCACGGTGCGGAGCATATCGCCCAGCAGCGCGTCCAGCTCGTCGGGCGGGCTGGGGGCGGCGCGTCGGCCCGCCGACGATATGCCGGAGTCCATTGAAGCGCTGAGTGGAGAGGATGGCCCGCCACCTGCGCGCACTACTGTCGCATAGATGGATCCGTCGAGAGGTCCGAACGTATGTGCGGCCTCCGCTCCCTCACCCACCTCCCCTCCCGAGCCTGAACCCTCTGCACTGCCGTTATTATCACCTGTCACCAAATGTAACCAAATGAAAATCTTATTTATTTATTTGAATGATAACAAATAAATATATTGGTATTTGTAATTTAATGAGACTTAAACGTGTCGTTGATAATAATCATTCACAATCCGAAAGCCAAATGAAGTATTTATTGACCATTTATTGCTAACGCAGAGTAGTTGTAGAAATGCAGTTACTATCTGAACAACCGGACAATCCTTAAAAGGACCAACATTCCCCGTTACCCGTATCCCGGTCGTCACCGTTGTCTCACGGAATGTCTCATAGAGCCCTTCCTATTTACTAAACCCAACATGACAACTCAATCAAGAAATGATTGTATGAATGATAACGAAGTTCAATCCATGAATAATACTAATGATCATTATAGGATTGTTCATGAAGCAAAATATTCAATAGGCTAAAAACTCCTTAATAAAAAGAGAACTAAATTACACTGGTAGTCATATTAAATACCTTTACCTCTAAAATAGGTTTTTGTTAATTTAATAAATTGTTATGATTTAAAGGCAGCACATTATTGTACTATTCGACAATTCATAAGCAATGCCTGAATGTTGTCAGTGTATGACTACACACGATGGTTTTGGGTTTCATTCTCATTCAAGGCAATGTTTATATAAAAATATTTTAGCCTTCTGGATCGACGAAGCGAGGCGCTGTTAGGTGCCGAAAACCTGTAATAACTCTACATATATGTCTAAAATGGGCGGAGAGTGGAGAGTGGAGTAACGTCACTATGTTCACCTACCTATCGCCTAGGCCTACAAGCTAGGAGGCACGTAAACATAAAACAAAAAAATATGTTTTTATATCTTTGTTATAAATATTGATTTTTGTTTTTGGAATACATAATCGATGTATATTTGCGTATGCGAGATTACGATTTCCAGATAACCTCGATATTGTCATACAGTTGTAGAAAACTCCACACACACGCAGATGAGTGATTCAAGGTAACCTCATCAAACAAGGAAAAGAACAACTTTTTTGAGTAACTCAAGGTATATAATATATGTTCTAATAAATATAATCCTTATCATCATAACCAATATATTTAAATCTGTAGTTAGGGAAGTCTCATAGAAGAGATTAACTGAAACATTGGCCTAACCCAAAAATTTTATTTCCATAGTCAGATAAAGGAATTTTAGTATAAATCCTTAAAAGGACTGGATGTTCAAACATCAACACAAGTCAATTGCTGCGTGTTGGCGTCGAGTAATATAGGCAGATATATTTACTTATTTACACTAATAAACTAAGTATTCCTGAAAGCTAAAACTTTTAAAAATATTCAACCAGTTATTATAGTACCACATAGGTGAAGCACAATTTCAGTTTTTTCTAATCTAACGATTAGAAAAACCTTTTTGTAAATAAATTCGCTTACCTTCCATTACTTATAGGCGTAAAAAACTTTAAAAAAGACGTTTTTACGTCTTCTAAGAAAGACGTAAAAACATCCCAAGTACCATCTGGCTTCGACTGGTATGTCGAAATTAATCCAAACGTAAAGTTGTCAATAGTACAATTAGCATAAACTTATCAACGGCGCGTCTATGGGTTGTGGCTTAAGGGAGATGCTGTTATTTTTGTGATGTCAACCAAAATAACGCATTTAGCACGAAACGCACGGTGAGGGCTACTATTACGAAATGAACACTGCTGCGCAGGAAGAGGATGTGCGCCTATAACGCCTGACTTGTCAATTCTTATGCATCATTTGATTTTAATTGCCATATATTACTTCAATATTATAATAATAACACAATATGTATTAAAATATTATATTTCATAAATTATTAAGTGTATTAGTTACTATTAAAACATATATTTGTTTTAATTTATGTTTATCAAAAAATAATAAGTTGCATTCAGAACAGGTTTAAGCACGTAAGGTGTTTAGAAACTAGTTTCTGGAGCAATCTAGTTACTAATGATTCGATTACGAAGGCGATACAATAAAAATATCTCTGTAAAATTTGTTTTAAAACAACATTAATATACTGCTGGATACACAAAGTCATGTCGTCCGTTATAAATGACGCAACAGTCAAAGGTCGCGGTGATATATTTATGACAAACGTTATTCGTTACCTAAAGAAAATTAGCGTGAACGCATCTCAGTAATTCAATATACTTATTCTAACAATGTATAATACTATGAAGATTCGTAATATCATTAGTTAATGTTTTAAATATTATAAATTGTTTAAAATGTCGATCTATAAAAAGGTTACCATGTTAATTAATGATTGATAGAACAATATAATTATTGTTTTATCGATCAAAAATTAAGAAACAAGCATTTATTGCTTCATATCTCTGAGATAAATAAGGGCTAGTGGTTCTTAAAAATCAAAAAATGCCTTGGTTAGCCTGTGAATTGTGCGATTACCTTCGCACAGCGCGTGCTTGACTCGGCTCCTCATGATGTCATCGGGCCGCTCCAACTCGTGTTTCTACGAAACTCTAAGCTCTACGTCGTTACTCAAACGTATCCAAAGTCATTCTTAACATCCGTTGCCCGAACATTTAAATAATAACCGGTTCGTATCTTCTTTTTAGCAAATGTTTCTCTTTTAACGTTTTAATTTTATATGGCTTCATATTTTAAATTAGACAATATCATATATCTATTGTATTTTCAAATAGCGTGTAAAATATTTTTAACTATTACGTGAAATCAACAATTTACGTAAAGTTTAAAATCAAATATTTTGTATACATACACGTAGCAACCAAGTACACGCAGTAGGGACGATGAAGAGAATTATTTAATTGTCTTTTTCTTGTTATTCATTAACTTTATTTTTAAAGAAACTGACCAAACACAAACTAAATTTAATTTGGTTTAGCATATACAGTACGAATTTACGACAACTCTTATTAAACTCACATTTCGCGATACGTGCACAAGTGTTGCACCTTTCTCGTGGACTGCTATTTAACTTAGGAGAGGCTGGTGAGTATTTCACATATAAAATTACTAAGCCTGCTATGGGTTTTATGGCTCTATAAAAATTAAAATAGCATTTGCTTCTTAAAAACTACAAGTAAAATAAAATTGGCTATACAAATCATAATAAATAAATTTACTTGATTAAGATAAAAAAAAATTGGGTTTTCACAAGTTTATATGAAGACAGCGAGTGACCGTTGAACCAATAAATATTATATTAAAACAAATGCTAGATAACCCTGCGAAACATTTATCGGGTTTTTAATATTATTAAATATTTGCTAAAAATATAACAAAATATGTATCTAAATGGTGTATTTTTTATCCTTGTGAAGTATATAAAAATTATCTAGTGAGTATTATCGATCTATCCATTGTCACCTCAAGACAAAATCAATATAATTAAAAAATTAAAATCTTGATTATGTACGTCAAATGCATTTCTATAAAAATACAAGGCACACAGGGAAATGACCATAGCTCCCCATCTTACGGGGCCCATGAATAGCCTGTAAACAACCTATTATAATTTGTTGAACTTTGCGTCAAATCCGTGTGCACCAATGGCCGTGCCATAAGACGGTCTTACGTAGTTGTAATTAATCAATTTAACTTAGGTGCACTAATTTAACCTTATAATTCGATTACATGAAAGTAGAGTATGACGAATGAAACAATAAGTATACATGGGTGATGAGTGAGCCCAAATTCATCTCTAATCCGCCACGGTGGTCAATTAGGCGCCGAACAGCTCGAGTGTCTGATCACACCCATGAGATATTACGCTCACCATAACCAATGTCATTGTCCAAGTGAAATATACTATCGCATAATGGAACTAATTTCGTTACATCTTTCAACTCGTATACGTCTCATGCTCGTTTATTTTTGACGTTTTGTGCTAGTAAAAATTGTTTAAGAATTCAAGTGGTCTCTATCTAATTATGTGCAAATCCCCTAAAGCTGCAGTTTTTAAAAGTGCAATGATGTCAAAATGCTACTTACCTGTATATTACATTTTAATATCCACACCCGAAATACTAAATTAAAATTGTCAATTGTTTGTTGATTACACGATAACACTGATTAAAGACGAACAGTAATTGGTAATATTCGTGGCGCTGTGATTAAGGCCGGCGTGAGACTGGGCGGGCGGCAGGCGAGGCGGACATATGACTAAAATAGCCTCGCACCTGCAGCGAAAAACCATCGCTACCGCTAACAGTTTTGTCAACCGTTATAATGATATGTCGACGCTTTTTCGATGTAAACGGAGAATATATTCATATCTTTGTACGATTGTTTTTGTGACATTTGTTGCGATATCTTAATAATAATAAACATTAAATTATATTAAAATATTTTAGGTAAAACATATCTATGGAATAATCGATATTTTGGTAATGTATTAGTGAAAAAGGTTTGCTCTATACTCTGTTAAAAATCAAGTAAACTAAAGTAAAATTATACTAATAATTATTTAAGTGACTCTTATTAAATAATAGTCATAATCAGGAAAATATTTCTGCAAATTTTATCGTTTTAGGCAAGGTAGGTGCACAAATATGTGAATTTATAATTATATCACCTTTGACTTGACCACTAGCCACTAGGTATCATAAAAAATACATATTTAAATAGCAAGTTTCTAATTTTTTACGTATTAAATAATGAAAACATACATGATTGGACCTCCTTGGACACTTATTATACATTATTAAGAATGTTATATGGTACATGTAATGCTATGCGTTTAAGTCACACACTAACCAAAATAAACTTCAAATAACGGATGTTAAACTAATAAAATTACGTTTTAGTACCTCACGCTTCGCTAGCATTTGCTACAAAAAAAAAAAGGACTTCTTGAAACATTCTGTTCTATTTCATATGACAAAAACGAACTAAAACTGGCAGTCATAGGGATTGCCGATAGGAGTGAAAACTAAAAGCTTACAATTTTAGTACTAAAATTTTAGATTTCACAATGTTTAAATTTTAATTATCAACATCAATTTGTTTCTATTCACATAAAATTATATGTTACAACACACATATGTTGACTTAAAAATATGTTCGACATGAAAATGTCGGCGACGCGAATTACAAGATTTTCCCAAACTAAAAAGTGCTCAACGCGTCTAAAGAAGTTTTCACTTCATATCTATGTACATATGTTTATACATCATATAGCTCATGGGAAGCGTTAGGTGACGATGACGCGAGTTCCATGATTTTTGTTCACCCAAAAAGTGCTCAACACAATTAGTTGAATATTATGTGTAAAATTCATAATGTGTAAAATAAAATTTATATTTAATTTCCGTGTTGATAATTTCATTGTAATTTAAACGAAGGTGCGCTTACATGGACAATTTTTTTAGCAAGCAGTAATTAGTAGAGCGTATTGCAGCAATTTAAAAAACATGCGACAATTATTTCGGCCATATTGCTTCTAGTTGCTCCATATATTCCTTATTGCTCAATGTCATTTTCAAACACATATATTATATCCAGTGTTACGTTAAAACAGTGATAGACATACGATAGCGACAAGAAATAAAGAACGCCCTTAACGCCAAGTTATCGCCTCCAAAAAGTAAATAAATCTTTTATGTAAATTTAGAGCCACTATAAAAACAGTATCAATAAGTAAAGCTTATTACTCTGTAGAAGAATATAAAAAATATAAAAATGTGTGAAAGTAATATGATTTGAGTTTGGTGCAGGTTACTTACCACTGTAATAAATAATAAAATTGTAACTTTTATATTTAAAAAGAGCAACTGTAGTTTCTCGCCGACTCTTCTCAGCAGAACTGCCTTTTGAGCATCATGTTGATTAGACGATTCAAATGTGCAAAAGTCTATTTGAATAAAGGATATTTTGAATTTGAATCTGCTATCTCGTATGCATTAATTAAGAGTCATAGAGCAGTTTTGTTGATGAAGAAAATGGTTCTTTGAAATGCTAAAATTAACTAAAAAACTAAAAATGAATTCTTTTAAAAGTAAGAAAATTTAAACTAAGAAATACTTATTTGGGCTATGTCGGTTAGTGTTGTGCAAATATATATTCAACAAGCGTATACTAGCGGTTTTAAGAAACTTACCAGGTTCGTCATCAGTAAGCGTAGAAAGAGGTCGCAGGTGTTCGAAAGAATCGGCGCGAGCGAGTGCGTCTGGAGCTGCCCGCAACGGTGCGGCTGGCGTAGGCGCTGGTGCTGCCCCCGCCGAGCCTTCCCCTCGAGCGAATACAAGCTCTACCGCCCCGTCGCTTGGAAATGATGGGTCTAGAAACAAGAAAAAGTTTCTTAAATATCTACATTTTTTTTGTCCTTTACAGCATCTACAGATATTTCAATGTTAAGTAGTTACATACTATTTCAATGTAAAACAGTAAACGTATTGAAGAAAGACATTAACAATATAAGGGAAGGAAATTTAAACAACCTAAATCCATATTAGACATAGTTTGTGTTTTTTAGACTAGGCTCTACATTTGACATAATATAAAAAACTTTCAATTAATATGCTGTATCATTCCAGATAAAGATATTTACAATATGAATAAAATATTAAAAAGTGCATCAGGTGGGGGTTTAAGAGGCTTATTTAATACGTTAAAAAGCAGGAAGGGCGCGTGCCAAGAAATTACCGTGCACAGCGTGGTCAAGTTGATGCTTAGTGAAAGAGAGGGTGTGGTCGGCGACAGCGCACGTGTGGAACTGACAGGCGAACACCAGGTCCCGCCGAGGGCCGCGCTCGGGCGCGTGCGGCTGCGAGTGCGCCGGCCGCCGGTACGCTCGCACCAGCACGTCGCCGCGGAGCGCCAGTCGTCCGACGCCCACTGTCCAGCCACCGCCATTCACCATATATAAACCTAAAGCAATATTACACAAATAATATATATTTTTTCTATTTGAAGACTTAAGGTATTCTTTGTATTGCTTATATATTTAAGCATAGCCTCTTTTCTAACCACATTATTAACTAATTTCTTGAGGCACAATTAATGAGTGGGACAGTGTCTGACTTTAAACACGATTGGTTGTGGGTTTAATTTCCACTCGGGGGAATGATTATATTTTAATTATTTTCTTCTGTTTAGAGACAAGACAAAGCGGCACGTTGAGATTCGCCACCCAACAGACAATGACTCTGAAAGGGACGAACACTAAAGAACGGAATTTTTTGACACAAGGTTCTGCTATGCGGGTAAAAGCGTAAGGCTAAAATTTCTTAAAGACACCAATTGTTAATTAGATTTCTGATCAAGAAACTGGTGCAACTGTTAGCAGATACACGTAGTGCATTTTTAAAAAGATATTTAAAATTATAACTTTTAATTAAACATTTGCGTAAAGGGTACTAATATGAACGTTACTACTTACCAGAAGTATAGACGCAGGTGTAGTTCTCGTATACCTTGAGGAAAGCTATCGTAGGAACAGTGGGCGCCGCTAGTGAACCCGCCACGCTCACGTGCGTTAAATATAAAGGCGCCGAATTCACTCTGATCTGACCGGCCAATAAACCAGCAAAAGTGTCGATATATCTGTAACAATAATTTGTATAACAATGATTTGTATAATATGTAGAAACAAGTTTCACATTACGTTTTTAAATAAAATAAGAAGTAACATAAAGACAAAAATTTTAAAAGTCATAGATTTATATTCTATTACGGTTTTTACACCCCCTAAATTAATACATATTCAATGTACAAACACAACTTTTTTACTGTCTTAGTATAATAATAGATATAGATAAAACTTACAAATAAAAATAATAATTTATATTTAAATTTTCGTAAAAAGGCGTGCAATGTTTTTGCTTTACATATTAATACATTTATATATATACATATAATATTATATAATACTAAACAAAATAAGAGGATATATATAAAATACATAAAATGTAGATATAAAATGTAATTGCAATTTAATTATGTACTTTGGTTTACAAAATTTTCTAACTAAAATAGGCAAGAACAAATGAATTTGCGTTAAATATAATTATTTACATGTATGAGTCAAGTTTGATTTTTTTATTTACGTATTATAATATAAAATATAATCTTATTATTACATAACAAACAACGATAGTTATATTTCGCATAGAATTTTGTAACTTTAGTTACTAATGTAAAAATTACACTAAATAGATAGTGGATGGAGATAGTTTAATTTAATTTCCTCAGTCGGCACAATATCGGGCTCTCAGAAGAACTTGTGATGGCAGAGAGGCACGTACTCTCTATTATGATATATAAGTCATACACAGCCTCATTAGGACGTCCGTATCTAGCGGAGCTGAATACTGATTAGCCGCAGGTGGCTAAGCTTTTTATAGGAGTATAAACCTCTGAGTATCTTAGCGCTATGACTAGTCGTTATGAAGCACGATACACGTAGAAATTTTATACGCTACGTCATAAATTATCAAACATATAATTGGGCATACTTTGACGCTTTAGTGGCGAAATTAGCCTTTGAATTCCAACTAGACAAAATGTTTTTTTTAATATAATGTTTTTATATAACTGTTTCCTTGCTATGTGTTTGATACGCAATAATAAATTACAATATAGAAAATACATTGATAGCTTTTATCAATATAATTGAGTCAAATTAATAAGTAAGTACCGATGACTACTTAGTTTTATCTAGGTGCGCTACGCCGTTGCCTTACACTAACACAAATTGCCTATAACATAAAAGGTAATGACAGTAAATCTCATTAAATTGTAGCGGTAAATATTATAATATAAAATGTATACAATGCAATAAGTGGAGTAACAAAACGTACGGGTACATATTTATATTTTTAACATATATGTACTTAAAAATTAAGAAGATTAAAATTTACCGTTTGTTCGAAGGCAGATGAAAAATTGAAACTCTGTCGTCAAGGTAACGTCGCATCGCATAACGATCTAAAGCATGCTCCGGAGCACCACATATAGCTGAGTAGTGCATATATGCCGCCACCAACACCCCAAGCCGTTCCCGAATCCCCCTGTAAATAATTTAATATTTTTAATGGGAAAATAGGTTTGAAATAGTTTATAAATTAAACTTTTTAAATACATTTTGTTTTCGATCATTTTGCGAAGAAAGCAGAGAGCTGGTGATAAGTCCATACGTGTTTGTATTTTCGTCTAATCAATATTGCATCTTTGGTGGCAAAATCACAAAGATAGCGTCAAAATTTCCATTTTCAGAAACATTTAAAGTAGAGTTAATAAAAGAAGACAAATAATGATTAACGTCATACCAAGCCAATAAAATAGCGACATTCTTGGGATGTGCAGCAAGCCAGCTTTCAATATGCTTGCAAGCAGCGCATAGACGCTCTAAAGGAGGCGCTAATTCCCCCGGCCAACCCAGCGAACATGCACGGCCGAACACATTCCTTGCAGTCCGCCCGTCACTGCCTTCCGCGCGACTTACTTCGAAAACCTGGAGTAATAAATATATTGTATTAAACACTAGAAACATTTAGAAAACACATGCATCCCTAAATGTGCTGAAGTTCTGATTTTGCAACTAAATCTAAAGACTAATAAGTTAATGCGTATCACATCGTTCGATAAATATGTATCTGTATATGTAGGTAAGTACATATAACTATTCGCAATGATAAACTATTAAATATTGACTTATAGAATACCAAAAATATATTTTATTATTTAAAATTTCTGGGAGGAAATCTAAAGGGACATCAGACCAACATTCATTATTACAAATACTAGTTATAAAAAAATAGCTTCAACAAATACTAGTAAAAAAAAATATACATACTAACCATGTAATGTTCGCCGTGTTTATTATTCAGCATGTGTGCGGCCTGCGCTTCCGCCTGTGTGTCCCTCTCCGGCAGATGCAATGCGAGCATGCGTTCCGCAACGTAACACAAGTCTAGTCGGGAGCTCGGTCCCCCAGGGCCAGGGTAACTTGCTGAACGTGCTCCCTAAAGAGAGAACTTTTTATTAGTAAAAGTGCAATATTTTTTCATATTTTTACATCGTGACATATATATCTTGTAAGCAGTAATATAATGCCTCGTTTAGAATTTTAAAAATGATCTGCTTCGAAATGAAACGGTAAATAGAGAAAAGCCGTGATTAACTCAAGTATGTTTATGGGAGATCAAACACTTAAGCCGTAGGCGCGACACAATTCTGTGAAAGTGACACAAGCTGTGCGTAGGCGCAAGTAAATGCAATGCGTTTTCAACATTACAATGCACTTAATCTGATTATTTAGCTCAAAGAAATACATACAATTTTTTTACTGTTACGATGTGAAGCGGCAGGGTTGTAATTAATTAAATTATAGGCAAAATAAATTACGAACTCTAACAACTTAGTAGTGGTAGAATTATAATAGCACATGACGTTTAGAAGCTCAAATGTTAGCAGAGAAATAATTATATTATATGTTCATATAGTTGTTTCCCCAACTTAAACAACGTGCGTCTAATCACTTAGCAAGCAATATTTCTGTCTTAACCGAATTTATGACAATGCGTGCATGATGGTACTGACCAGGGCGACTACGCAACGAAAATATATTGGAGAGTTATATGTTTATGTAGTGAAGCAATGAAATAATAAAGTTTATCTAGTTGGAGAAAAGCTTATATTTATAATTTTATAGTTAAATGTTCTCATAAACCTTGTGAACTAAAGTGGCACGATGAGATCAGCTAAAGAAAGTAAAGAATACAGGATATATGACTAGATTCTCTCTTGGTATTTTGCAGAAAGCAAGAAAAGTACAAAATAACAAATGAGTTCAATACTTACATGCACCCGAGATGAAATTGTTGTGGCTGATGATACTGGAGCACTAACCGCCCGCGTCTGAAACAAAACCAATATAACAATTAAAATATCATTCATTATTTTGCAGAAGATAATTCCTTGATTTATTAACATTTGGTTACATTTTTTAAACTTATGTTACAGATATGCTCAGTAATACTTTACGTTTTTTAATTTTACTAAGAATAGATGCTATCATGATTATGTGTGAAGCATAGGGTCGAGCTCAATATTTCTGATAAATGATGGCATCAAGCTAGGTGTGGCCTAAGTGATTACTGCAGCTTATACTAAGGGTTCCGTCGCTAATTGCCATTACGCCGTTAGCAGCTTTAACGTTACTCAACGCACCTTACGACTATTCATTAATGCCCTTCGTAAAAGTGATTTTTTAACTATGTCTCGGTTCTTAATTAAATCAAATTCTCAAAAACAGCATTCGCGTAGCCGAAGTTACGTCTCCTACAAATAAATTCTTTTTAGACATTTAAAAAAAACTTATTATTTAACAGAAGTTTTTAATTAAAAACAAACTTGAACCTGATAAAAATCTTGAAGCCCTCAAAATTGGCATTATCTAATCATAAAGCAGATCGTATGGAAAGCATTGCTCCGGCACCACGCCGGCACTGGCGCGGCGCACCGACCACTTACACTTTTTACTCTTATAGCTTGTTTCGCATCAATCACGATTCGAGATTTTCATCAACATCCGTCAGCGTGTCGATGGAATCAGCTATTTAAAGTACTAAAAGTTGTAACCGAAAAACTTCACAAAGAGAGAAAGTTTTCCTTTTATTTTACTTTGAATTTTTTGCAGCTGATATTGTGATATTTATAGACTACGTAAATGAAGTAACAGTGGATTTTATTTGATCATTTTGAACAATATTATATCATTTGTTTGTTCTTTACTTTGAGAATACACACCATAATTCGATCCTGACGGTTAGTAGCAGTGCGAGGATTGCGAGTTGGGCCTCGTTGCAAATAAAAAGCTGCACGCCATAGCGCAAAAGCTAGTCTATGCAACGCGCGAGCAGCCTCCGCCTCGCATGCGGCCCGAGTCCCGGGACGCATTTTTACGCCTATATCAGGTTGCTTAATAATATTTTCATGTTTTTTTATATAACTATTATACATATATATATATATATATATATATATATTCATATGTTTTACTAATCTATTTAATTATTCTATGCAATATAACTATGTCTACGTTTTCAAGTGGACTAGGACAAGTAGTCTTTAAGTATAGACATATTGTAAAAATACTATATATTTTATGCTCCGTAGTAACGTTTTGTTTTGCTCCTTACATAAACAAAAGCGGTAAAGTCAAAGGTTCTTTACAACCGGATGTAAGTAAGTGCGTATTATAGTCCCATTGTAAATGTACTATTGCGAGGCTGTAGTAGAGTAGAGAAAATATCTTGAGAAGAGAACGTTAGGTGTTAGAGCTTGACAATTCACCAGCAAGTGGGCAATTGCCTGGGGGCATGCGCTCCTGCACTGCGGTATACGCGACATGAATTGCACATTACCAATTTGTGATATAATAAAACTTAATATATTATTCTTATAGTATTATTTTATTACTTTTATAGTAACAAGATATTCTGCTAGGTTTATATTAAATATTTATTTAATAAAACATACATATAAGTTATTAAAAAAATTATAAAAATGACTTGATTTTTTCATCATTCTACTTACGTTTAAAAATGTAATTAAGTTTATAAATGTGTAACCCTGAACTTCCTCAAAAGCTCGCTCCTAAAGCAGGAGGGTGAATAACCGACGGGGTGAAGCTCATACAAATAAGAAAGCGTTATGTATGGCGTGGACGGTCACCGACTACAGACAATTTTTGTTCTAACACTTTGATTACAGATTTTTGTTTATTTTACTTTGCAGTTCTATGAATGCTCTGCACTAGACTCATTTCAGTATGTGCAGTGAATATTGACAATAACAAAATTCCTATTCATATAAATCTTTTAAAAAATATATAAATCTTTTGAAAATTTAAGAATTTCAAGAATTATTTATAAGCACATTTGATTTTTTAAGTTATACCTATAAAAGCGGCTAGGTACGTTCTTTTAACCGTAATCAAAATTAACGATTACGGAGTCAAAGGCATAAAATAATTAATTCGCTGAATAATCAAGAGCCTCTATTATATCTTATCTTGTATAATTAACACTATCACATTGTAGGTTCTTTATCTTGTACAGTATTTGTAATGTATCTTAACGTGTCTCTACATAGAATTCAGTAATATATTCAAAGATAAAATGTTTATTGAAAAATAGGCATAATTAAAATTGTTAGGTACTCGTATTTGTTTTACACAACATTCTTTAACTCTATTTTAAAATAAACACGAGATGTTTTCAATCATATTACAATTGTATCACCACCACTATCACATTTATTACAATATATAAATGGTAACACTAGAATTTCATCACGTATCACGTAAGTTTCGAGTATTTTTCGGGTGGGGCGGTGCAGCGTGAGTCGCAGCGTGCGGCGCCGGGAGAGGCACTGGCGCCCGCAGCGTCTCGACGCTCGCCGCTGTGACGCCGCGTTACCAGGCAACGCGCATCTATCTCGCTGTCTCGTTGCGCCTTAGAGCACTTTTACTAAACTAGTGTTGACTTGTAGCTTCTACATTGATTTCACTGGATAATACCAAATTAATTTAAAATTTTATATACTTATGTACCTAAAAAAATACTAGCATTAAAAATATTATATTTACTTTTTTCTTTGTAACTTACAACTTGTAACGTATAAAATAGTTTTATAGATTTTATTAACATGAATCTCAACTGGCATAACGTATTAATAAACAAGAATAGTAGAGTTAAAATGACCTAATTATTTTAACTCTCTTTATCTCTTTTACAAAAAGAATTAAGCAGGTAAAGCTTTTTTGGTCATTATTTAACATATTTTTTTGTTGTTGGCTTGAATTGTAAAAAAAATATATAGATCTTTTAAAAAAATACGTTATATTATAAGTATATTTGGTTCAGGTTCACGGTTTGTAATTCTAGAACGTTCAGTAATATTATAATCCAAGTACGAAATCAGTAATTGGCATAATCTAACGAATCCAATTGAACTGGAACCTCGTCGGGAATGTTGCCGAGCGTCCAACACTTTTGTTTTTATTCACTAATCGACAGTCTGATTTATATGTAGGGTCTGGAAATAAAAAAAAAACTTGTATGTTATAATTTTATTAAAAAATAACCTTATTATTTACGTTTGTGGCGTCTACGTAAATTATTTGTGAATTTGCATTAATAACTTTAGAATTCAAATCGGATATTTGATTACAATTTCATTTTTTTTTCAACAAATGTACCGTATATAAATCATTCCGGTCTCGACGTTTCATTCATTGACAGATATCAGATGTTATGTGATAGAACATAACGCCGCACTTTGTCTAAGGAGACTTGAGAAATACTTTCATTAGAAGTGTATATATTTTTCCGCATGATAAATGTATCCATAACAACTATATCTATCCAGTCATATTATAAACCTGTCTAATCATATGACAACAGCTATGGCAACATATTACATCGAAATGGTAAATATATTCAATAAAATATTCAGTAATTATTACGTAACTGTTCATTTACAATTTTAGAAAAGGAACACGTCGTGAGATCGGGCAACTGACGATGTAATGCACTTCCGTAAACAAAGCTAGCATTAGCAAGTAAAAGGGGCTATTACCCCTACGTTAAATATATGAACCTGTGCATATGCTACCTTTGTTTACTTTATTCGCGTTCAAAATATAATCTTCCCGTATTACGTAATACATGTCTCGATAGAGAAAGCTTGAATGTTTATATACTTCAATACTGCTTCTTAAGTATCTACCGATAGAAGAAGTGGTTTATTGGTTTCTCTTAAATAGTACTAAAATATTATTTTTCAAAAATCTAATAATTCTTAACACGCGATTATTATGTATTCGATCCTGACACGATTGGACAGGAATGATTATAATAATTTAAAATTATTTTCATTTACCCGGTCTAGTACAACAAACGCGGCTTTGAGTTACACCAATGTCTAGAAATTGGTCAGAAAGTGGAGTGTCTAAGTACTCGGTTCTTGCTGCCTCTACTGCTATAAGTATGTATGAAATGTGTGAAACATAATATATTTTTTATCTACTATCATTAAATATTTCACAAAAAGAAGAGAAATAGCTGGAAATCTAGCCTCCTGGGCCAGAAAATTAAAAAAAAAAAACTATTTTGTTCCTTATGGTGCTAAATTAGAAAACAAGGAAATGTTTTTCAAAGTGCGACCCGGATCAGTGGGACCTTAAATTCCCACACAAAAAAATACCGTAACAAAATAGTAAAAAAATCTATAAAAATAAATAGATACTTCTAACACTAAAGATTAACTCGTGCATAACAAACATAGATCTGAGATTAATTTCACCAAGCCCTTCTTACCGTCAACATTTAGCGCCATTAACGAGCTATGTATTCTTTCACTTACTAATTTTTTACTATCGCGGTATAACCTACTTATTTAATAAGAGACTTCAATCTAAGTGATCTTGTGATCTTAAGAACGTTCTCAAAATATCGTTTCATTGTTTTAACTTTTGATGACATAATTTTATTGTTAATGCGTTTTATTAAATAATTACCGGATGCATTAAACTTTAAACTTGTTATATTGAGTAACATTAAGCTTAAAACGATAAATTGACGTCTTGCGCTGTAACAAAATTATTTCGGCTCAAACCTACTATTGAGAGATTGTTCCGTGAACAAACCCTTTTTCAATTTTGCTTCTTAATAAATTACATGTAGATTTTTACCTAGAACAGTTGTATTCTCTTCTTTAAAGCATAAAATAACACACGTCTTTAATCTTAATCCAATTTATAAGTATTTAAAAACATTTGTTTATATTACGAATCGGTTAGTTTCGTGAATTTGTATTATCGTGCCATCTGTGCGCTGCCTTCGCTTATTGGTCTTATAAGAAATATTTTTATGATGTTTTCTACGTATTGGGGTTCGTTAATATTCTTAGAATTGTTATGAAGTATGAAATAAATTACAAAGCTCTTGTACCATCGTCCTGCAGTAGGGAAGCGATGGTGAACGCTATTGTTGACCAGATCCCATACAAGTGAATCATTTTTATAAATATTATAATATAAATCTTTTTCAGTCTAGTTACACTACAACTTACACATACACTCTTTATTTGGTAGAAAAACTGAAAAAACTGAGACTTAAGTAAAGAAAGAAATATTCCAAACAAATCCTCCGATATATAACCGATGACTAAACGACTTATATTGTATTCGTGCAAAGCTGCGTTAATTACTCGTGGTAAATTTAATTGGCTTGTCTTCAATAAAAGACTTCTCCAATGTTCCTGATTTTACACAACTTTATTTAAAATTTGTATTTTTAAATCACTTATTTGTAGATGAAACACTTTATTAACAGATTTTAGTTAAAAAGTTGTACTAAATTATAATGGTCGACATAGATGCATCGTTTAACATCTACAAACGTGAGAAAGATTCGCGACATGAAACCCAAATGGTTATCTAAATTCTAACCAACGCTTGCGGTCTCTTTGACGTCCAATTACAGTCAAAAGCAATTTATTTTAATCGTACTTCTATCAATCCATAACGAATAGAAATTATATTGGAAAATCATCTGATACTTGGATCAACTATTGAGTACTTGAAGGAAATGATGTTGGTAATATGATGGTGCTAATGCTTAATTATAATAGAACATATTTCGACTTAAACCAACGCAGCGCCTTCCTATGTCAAAAAGATGATTGTAGATCTATAATAAAGTGTATTATATATTAATTGCCATCGTGGCACAGTGGGACAGTCAGAATTCACCGCACAAAACGCGGCGTTGTGTTCCGCTACTCAACGCCAAACGTGAAGAACGGAGTTCTCTCTAACTATGCGGTTAAAAGCGTGAAGCTATAAAAAACATTAATTGGATTATACATCTATATATAATACATCTATGATGTATTACAGCCACGATTACAGACGTTGTCTTAACAATAACGGAACGCGGGGAAAATGATTCTTACCACTAGAATTCTCTTTGGAAGCGGGGTAAGCAGGTAGACTGCTAAAGATGGAGATGTGTAAAAAAACTTTGAGCGAAAGTAAGCCAAATAAATTTACTTTGAATAATGCCTACTGGTAAATTCGTAAATCATTTGAGTTCATTATGAGAATTCATAAAAAAATATAAAGTATTATATAAACATTCAGATGTATTCAATTCATATGTAATATTATAATGTTTTGTAGATACAAACAAAGTTATCGCATGATCGGAGTGAAGGGGCGGTACTAAGATACTATTGTCTAAATGTCGAATTATGTCTACCGTGACATGGAACACGGTGCCCGCAATCATATATTGACACCGGGACACGGACACTTGATGCGACGGATATCTTTTTTCAAAGTCACGAGACTACTCTTTTTACTGCATTTTACTGCAAAAGGCATTTTAAAACGTAACTAAACGTTACATACATATAACTAATGCGTTACAATAATTCATAAAATTAATTAAATTTAAAAAATATAACCTCGCAAAACCACTTAAGGTTAATGACACGCTCTTAATGACTGCTGTCTATGTCTACTTATCATCTGCGGCTGCTCATGTTTAACCATAAAGTCGTATTTTATGACTTCACAAGCAAACTGATTCTTAGACGAATGTCAGACGAATGACATCATAAAAACTAAGATTCTTTTATTCAAGGTTCTAACAAATTTTGCACAGTTAGTTATCGTATCTTTAAAGTAAAGTAAATATTCTCAATGATATAATCAATATAAATTCAAACTATTAACATCACTATTCTCTTTTTTTTTTTAATTTGTTTATTGTAAACCAATACGTCATAACTATGGTCGTGAGTGAAGTTCGAATTTACAATCATCGCTTTTAATCAGGTACATGCTAAATACGCCAAAATTATGTCTACTTCTACTACTTCTAAGCAATTATAAAACTAATATGTAATACAAATATTGTAACACATATACATATAATGTATTTCAAATATTGCATTGTAATGAGATCATCTGTATTTACACATCCACAGAACATTAATATGCTCAACCTCGTATTACGACAAGCCTTGAAAGTATTTAAAATTCCTAACACTTCGCATTAGCAGTACTTGTTCTTCAGAATAGATGAACATTTGTCTTACGTAATCCATAAAACTTAAATTACTTATTTTCCATCGAGAAGATGTGAAATAATATTATAGTGAAATAAAAAACATATATATTAACGATAGAGTCCAGTTTTCTTTTTTATATTATTATGCAGATTAAATCAATTCTATGGCGAAACTCTCTGTTCGGTTCCTCCACGGCTTCGCACGGCTTGCGCATATATAAAATTTGTGGTGACCTACCTTTGCGTATCACTTAAGTAGTGGTTTTGATTTTACCATCCTATTGTTTTGTAAATTATCAGTTAAAAAATTACCAGTGCATCACTTATAGGCTGCAAGTCCTCAGTCATCTTTTAAAAAACGCGACATGGGTTTATCTTTATATCCATTTTTTTTTTGTCACAAACAGAGGTTTCGTTGTACCAATCAAAAGCCCGGTACACAAACATTTTACTAATACCAAGCGTAGGGAGGATTTATAAGTTATATTTTGAACCATACTTCATGTAATACAATCACAGTGACTCGGTTCTCTTTATCACCCCACTCCATTTTATTATCACAAAATATTTTACAATGTATTGGCGCGAAAATGAGAAAACACAATTAACAATTATATAAAAATGACAAATTCCAAATTCAAAAGTAATATTTTGTTTATTTTTAATAATAACAGTATTTAACGCCAGAGCTGTCACTTTATTTTATGATATACCTCCTTAGTTTCGTTATTTAAAACAGCAGAATATCTGAATTTCAAGATACACATAATAAAAGTAATTTTTAAATCACGAGGGCAGGAGCTAAAACACAGCATCATCTGCGTACAACCTTTTCCGTGAACGAATCTTTTATTTATGAAAGTAGTGTGATTTTCTCAAAGAATTAAGTGTTTCTTTAGAAATTGCCTGTTATTTATTTGATATGGGTGAAATAAATTTATATCCAAACTTTAGTATACATAAAAGCGATTTTAGTAATACTGTAGTTATATTTAGTTAATTCCAAAATATATTTTTGACATTAAATGTTTTCCAATAGAAAGTAAACAAAGATAGATGTTCTATTGCATGAGTTTCCACTTTGCTTTCCAATATAGGGGTCGGTGGATTTGAATAGGCGCGTTAATCGACGCATTAGCGCGAAAAGTCCTGATCCTCCATCAATACGGCTATCACCGCAATTACGTCGCTCTATCCGGACGAGGGGTTATCGTTAGTTCTTTACGTCGATTATCGAAAAACATTTTAGATCATTTTATACGTGTCACGTGTATTATTAGAAAGTGAAAGGTTACTGATTTGACTGATTACAAAATCTTTGTAATTGAGATCCATATTTGTTTAGAAACACCATCAATACAAGAATAATTAAGTAATCCATAATTGGGAACATGTGTATTATACATATTCGTTTAAATAGACTATTCTAAGCTGTTAAGAATTCAAAAAATATATATCCTCATTGGTATCTATAATTTTCTTTTTTTTATTTTATTCTACAATTATAACAAGCTAACCAGTTTTTGTCATACAATAAAAACATATTTAAAAAAAATATTGTTGAATACCGGTGAAATGAAATAAATTTAAGCAATTAAACAAAAAACCTATATATATATATATATATATATATATATATATATATATATAAAAAATAATTTATAAAACTTTTTTCTCCTTTATAAAATGTGATATATCATTTATAATGTAACATATGCTTTTATAAAAAAAAATGTGGGTACTAAAGTTGTCATGTTAAATATTTTTTTAATTTTATTACCATTGTTACAGTTGGGAAACAATTTAACGCAGAACATTTTATGAACGCGGCAACCGACACTTAGAATCGAATGATCACAGTATGGTTCATTGCTCTCATTGTCCTGTCCAATGGAAGTTAAAAGCTATACAACTACTACAGAAATAAAATTGCTAACGTTTAATATAACTTGCAGTTAAATTATACATCAAAGACATCAAATATAATATTTTTTTTATTTTATATCAAAACATTGTATTGTTTTGTAACGTAAATAAAACGAGTATGTAAATGTATGTGCGTCGTACGTAGAGTAAAACTACTAATATCTATTTATCGGAATGCCGTGCCATGAGAAAGAAAAACAATTGCACAAACAAACAAAAGAGTGAACGGTAAAAAGTCGACCTTTCGGGGCACCGAGTGGGTGCGTGAATGAATTACGAGATGGAGTAAATAATGTCTAGTCAAGATTTTTGTTTTAAGGGCGTCTTAATTCTTGATTTAGTAGAAAGACTTAATATTCTTGTACACAATAACTCAAGGTGGTCTCTGGCCCTTTCCGGGCAATAACCCTTTCTTTACGAGCGCTCTAGCACAAAGGTACATTAGCTGAACAACAGGAATAGGTAACTTGTGAATGTGCTTTAACTGTGGCTGGACGGCAGTTTATGATTTATAATCACCTTATGCAAATCTATAGCTGAATGTAGCCAGGCTTCTGCGTCATTTTACACTGAGGTGCGCGTGCAGCGGCCGCGTGACGGGATTTGACGTATGATTCCAGTAATTTTATTCAATTTTCTACCCACTTCGCTCAAATTATTATAACGTCCGTCATGTCGTTATTTATTCATCTAAATAACCACTTTAACTTAAGTTCTAGCATATGTTTAGAAATTCACTTAAAACACATGATGAATATGTCTTAGAAATTGTAAATTGCATACTTTACAGTTCGTCCCGAGAAGATGTAACTGGAGATTCTTTGGAAGTAGAAGTGCATGTTGTACAAGTTTATGCAAGATAATATATTTCTCGCATTTTCTCATAAAATTTTATGGTTTCGTATAATTTTTCATGTGTACTATGATATAAATCATAAATTTTATATTCTTGTTTCTTTTCAAAATTAAGACAAAATGAAGACAATCTTCATTATTATCTAAAAAAGTATATACAATAAGTGTCGTATATATATTTTTTGACAATGATAAAGAATACAGTATACTTTTATTGTTCACAAAACAAGAAAAATATCTTCTCTATACTGCACACTGTCTAGCAAAAACATGAAAAATTGTAATAGAAATTTAAAATACCAAACAGAAAGACGATTTGACATCTTCAATTTTGTTTGCGTTTTTTCTCGTTGCCATAAAAATATCGGGATACTAATAGCTACTCTTTGTTGCTGCCCTGCACTACCCAAGAAATCTATATGACAAATCTGAGATATCTGCTAACAACAAATATAAGTTGTAATAAGCGTGTAAGAACTTCGACGTACCTTTATGTAGAACGCATGGCTTAGCGGTCTGAGCGCTTGAACAGTTTTCAGGAGGCGCGGGTTCAAATTCCTAAGTATAATTTTTAATTTTTCAATTTCCTAAGTGTGTAATTAACACTTTAACAAAGACTCTGACTTTCTTTAAAAGTGTTGTTATGTATCAGTAATTCACTAACCGTAATAGTATCATAGATTCCATTTTGGTCGCTGCGGAGTGGCGAAGGTGAAGTAACAGGTGGTAGTGTGTTTTCAGCTCGTGCCGGCGGTGGTGATAGTTGCAAGGGATCTCCATTTCGAGACCATGTCCGATGGATTTGCCAGCTTGTATCCGTAAATCTGGCCTTGTCCTACGGCAAATATAATTAAATTTAGCTTTACTTAAACTGTATGAAATATAGAAATCCTAATATTCATTTATTTTTTACGTTCTTATAATAATTTGCTTATACAAATCAAACGATAAGGTGTAAAGTTCTATTCAAAACATTGTCAGACTTTCAACTGTTGTAAATTGAATTAGTACAAAAAGTAAGGTGTATAATTAGGCGTGTTATTAGCAACTGGACATAGTCACGGGCCGTTCAAAAAGGTTTCGCGGCCAACAAAAAGCTTTCAGATCCGTGTTAAAATGATAATGAATGTAGTAGTACCGTTTGTCGTGTAATTACTGTTTAGACATGCGATATGATTTGTGGCACGCCTTCCTAACATTGATTTCAGAAGATGGAGAGGGCCGCTAGATATATCTCTGCTTGTCGACGCTCGATAGCCACTCGAGACGAATTCAATATTCTTGTCACGTCCGGAACTTCTAAGCTGGACTTCTTTGTATTACGGACCACGTCCATCGCTCATACCTTACAGGATACTGCAGCGCATAATCTTAAAAGGCGCTAGGCACGTCGTGGCCACCTGACCTCATAGCATAGTTTCCAATTTACGTATATTCTCAAATTAATATTAATCGTTCCATCTTATACTTTTTTATACTCACGCATCTCCACATTTTTCGTGATTTGATATGATCTATGATATGATTTCATTACTCGTGTCACAAAATTTTTCAATGTTAGTAAATTTTAGGACTATGAAAATTGTACCTAGATAATCGTTACCTGATCCATTCAGTCGGACATTTCAATAGCACCCACCAAGTCATTATATTGTGTATTTTATATTTATTTACTTCATTATACGATAATTAAAGAAATATTTCAAGTTATGAAACAAAAAAAGGAATATTGTATTTGATACAAATGTCAAAGACGTTTTCTATCATTTTAAAGTATTGGTATTTTATTACATTTTCCAATTAGAAATGTCTTCAAACATAAATATAGCTTATACATAAACAACTATATAGGTAACCTTAGGCACGTCGATTGATACCTTGAATTATTATTCACAGCAGCAATGTATACCTAAGCTATAAATTAAGAAAATGTGTGATATAAATCTCAATGCTGTTTTCATTGTTTACTTTATAAATATCTAAAAAAATATTCAATTTAATAATAGGTAACTAAGTTGGATAACTAATAAATTAATTTTAAAATGTATCTTTTGAAGACTATTTATTTTGTTATTTATGTAATATTTTTCTGGATTTACTTACTACTTATTACTACTCAGATTTTATTGAGTTCATAAATTGTTTATAGTTTTTGGTAAATACTTTATAGGTTTTTTTTATATGAAATGTACAAGTTTTTATATAGTAAATAGCCAAAATGAGGGTTTGTAAATAGCACATACAATGATGATTATAAATCATTCCGAGCAACTTTCTCTATTAATATCATAGCAGATTTGGCCTTCTTAGATAAGGTGATAAACATCCCACGTGCTGGGTGTATTGAATGCTGTAAAAGTAAACAGATGTATGCGTGGGCGCATGCCTATGCACTTCACATTTGGTTATTACTTTCCACACATTGGTCTAAAACTAATAAACCTATAGCATATTGCAGGTGCAGTATGTAAAAAAAGATAAAAAAACGTGGCGATGTGGGACTGTAAACGCAATTGGTTATAGGTTCGATTCCCACTTGGGGCAATTATTATGTTTAAAATATTTTAATTTCTCCGCTCTGGTACCTAAAATAAAGCTCGGCGTTGAGTTCCGCCACTCAAAACGTTACTCAAAATATTTATTGTGTAAATACTTTAATACGTATTTAGACCCCGACCCTTAAACTCATCGTTATTTTATTATATAATTTAATCTCAATGAGGTAGTGGCCGTCACAAATGATTTTCATATTTAAATACGCATTAGCATTTAAGATGAGCAGTATTTGAGTAAGTAATATTTAAATACATATTTGTTTGGTCGCTTTTCTTCGCAGAGAAATCGTTGAGAGTACGAATATAAATGATAGTGTACTATTTCTATTCATAACAAAATATATTTATGTACACCGCTGCGTTTAGTCTTGTCACTAGAGCGAGTGAGTTTCAGAGAGAAGAAATGAAAATAATTTAAATATAACCATTCCCCCGGATGGGAATTGAACCCACAACCAACTTAAACACAATACAGTCAGAGACTGTCACAATAGGATACCATGGCCTCAATTTTAAGTACCCAGCAATAAATATGCATAGTTTACCTATAACATAGGTTAGGTGTTATATTATAACAAAGTTACATTTAACGTACTTTAATTTTTTTATTTATAATCGTCTTTAGGTTTATATTATAATATTTTTTACTTTTTATCATAAAATCTCCTTATCAGCTAAATAAATTCCGTTATTCGTTTTAAGTCTGTGAGCACGATTATGAATAACAGCCAAAACATTATTGCGATATGCTTCTTCACTGATAAAAGTTATCGCGTTACACTTAAAGAATAAATGTACACAAGTAAGCAATATAAACAGAGGTCAAGGACAATTGGGGCACGTATAAGCGGCGAGATTGCTGGCAGATAGCGAAATAGGCGGCCGGATCCAGTTCTTCATAACCGCAATATTTGCCTCTAGGAGCAGTAAAAGGAACAGTCGTGACAAAGTGATATTATTATGTGAAAATTAGCCTGAGCCGGACGTGGTAACGTTCCATACAACGATGACTTGAAATTAAGGTGATGTTTACGGAATTTGACATAAAAATAGGAAACTGCATCTTCTGAATTGTCGGACATACTTTCTTAGAAAGGATATAAGAAAATTAAACATGTAACTAATATTTTAAGCCTCGTCCATGTTTAAACTTACTTAATGATAAATTAAACAAAATAATTTTAGGAATTCATATTTAAAGATTTCAACATTGCGAAAGACTATGAGATTGATACAGTAATTTGATAACAATAAAATGTCGTTAATCATAGTTCACTCTACAGAAAAAAAAATGCTTCAACTTAATCTATAATATAATATACAGGTTTAGTTTCTGGTTTATTTACAAACCTTAAATAACAGATGTAAGTTCTGAAGAATTATTAGTTCGAGTTCCAGTTTTGTTTACTTTTTATGTACTGAGAACAACGCTGCTGTTTTATGGCTTCACGATAAATTCCACGTTCAATTGACATTTGACACCTAACCATCAACATTTTAAGCGTCAACTGCGTGGGGTTCGACCAATGAAAGTAATAAGGTATTGAATTTGAAAGTATGTAATACAAAAAGTATTACGACTATACTTTCTAGTTATGTTATGCAAATTAAAAAATATTTACATTAATGTATTAGGTATAGACGCGAACAATATAATTGTTTGTCGTATGTACATGTACCTACATAAGTGTGGACTGAAACATTTGTATAAACAAATAATTGAATTTAAAAGTATAAATTATTTAAATTACTGCGGCGTTTATATAAAAAAACCTACTATTATGTAAAAAATATACCACTAATATAATTTATTTTAAAGTATATTATATTAGCTTTCTAAAAATCCCTGTAATAATATTTATCATAAAGAAAACATTCACATTTTTTAAATGACGAACAAGATGTAGAGTTATCGGCTTTCAGTGATACTTGAACTGTCACATTAGACGATATTACTCGTCTAACTCTAATTTGCAAATATAACCGCAAGCAAAGAATGTAACCTGCGGCCTTCAAATGATAAGATAACCTTGCCTTCCAATTTATTTCATACTAAACTCGGCGTACTGACTAACGTGCAGAAAAAATTCTAATGAAACTCTTATCGGAGCTGACGTTGTTTCGACGCTTACTACAACCGGTTGCTAATTACATGTACATACTTTTAAATTTATTACTTATTATTTGTTTGTTGAATGTATTATTTTCAAGACGACGATTTTATAAATTTAAAACTGGTTGGTTCTAAAAACAACGACAACAAAACTACAACGAAAAAGTACCTCATTTTCAAAAGGGTCATCTGAATGGGAATCTCGTCTCTGTTTATCTCCGGTAAACGACAGCCTCCTCTTGAACAACTTCATCTTTAAACCGCAGCCTCCGACACAAGTCACCTCTCCTCACAGTCGGCGATACGGATCATTATTTATTACGGACGAGTGCACTTTTAATAACATTGATTATTAATATTTTTGACATACAGATAAGTGACAAGCAATTAATGATAAACAATAGTTTCGCGCCATCTAGTCTATGCGAGGCAGCGCATGCCTTTGTATCGTAGTGCGATACGGTCGCGCGCCCGCCGCGCACTGCTCGGCGCGGGCTTCACGACGCACAGTGACGAGCATAGAGTACCCAACGCGCTGCGCCGCGACCGCTGCGACCGCGACCTATACGCTCCCTCGAGTATAACGTCAACAAACGCACTTTAAATAAACATTTACTAATAAATAATATCTCCGTTAAAAATTTTAGTAAAGTTTTAGAAAATACCACCTTTCTACATAATTTTCATGATGATCATAAATCATTTTTACATAGTTTATATTGTTTATACACAGAAATAAACAATATGTGTTTTTAATGACTTTGCCGAACATGTCATTTCCAATATCCGTTTCCGTACCAGTAACTGAATTATGCGTCCACGCACAAAATTACGAGTGCAGTAAAACATCCGGTGTTACCATAAACAATATACTAATATTAGAATCAATATCCATCCACAATGCAGACCGCATTTGACATTTATGCCAATTACCAGAACATTTATGAATATCAACACAATCGATCAGACTTAGGTAATTCCACTATAAATATCTTCTACATACATTTATATTTTTTTACGGTGCTATTTTTTGCTTCTTGGTTGCGATTAAGCAGCTTATATAAAATTAACGCTCTGTATGCTGTACAGTCGTTGCACACGGCAGTTTAGTTTAAAACAAGAAATATTTATTTTGTAAAAACAAATTTTGCCAGTCAAGTTTTAGTCCACTCGATGCGTAAGTATTAGAAACAAAGTAATTATTTATTAACACCGCTTATAATAGACAATTATACTGGGTACACCACCCAGATTATAATATATGTATATATATATATATATATATATATTGTAAATATGAAATGTTTGAAAAAAAAACAGTTTATATTAAGACAGACAGGTATCGTCATATAATACATTTTTATTTTCTTTTTTTTGTAAATGAAGTGCCATTAAACTATTGTTTTACATTATATGATATTATAACATACATACTTGTCCGGAATCACTAGCATTTAGACTAGCTTTTTACATGTAGAGATATAGAGACCTATGTCAAGGTGACATAGGTCTCTATATGACAATTTTCAAGGGGATGACCTTGACATAAACGTGCTTAAACTAAGCAACTCTAATCACATAAGCTTCAGTCCATATTCTAATTACCATAGCTAGATTACAGTAACTACAGATAATTCACATATCAGATAATTCTCTCTATTTATGATAAACGAAAATATAATTCACTTCTAAATTTCCGGATTTCTTCAATGTTATATATATTAGAATACTAGGAGGTAAACTGTATATCTAAGAATGGTATCTATAAGAAACGGCAACGTATTGTTAGACAAAAAATTACAAATTTTCTATGAATTGTAACACTGCTCACAATCGCGATCCGAAAATTAAATACGCCCGCAGCAGCTGGAAAGAAATTAAATGTAAAATTCTATCTTTATCGTCGAAAGGTTTTTGCCATTTTCTTTTCTTTAAATCTTTAAAATATTATATTTTACTTCTGATTATATGAATTTTAATTTGTCTTTGTGTAAAATTCCACTTACAAATTATTATAATCGGCTCCATACTTTTCCCCATATTTCACTGAAACTACCTCCGTTCTTCACTCCTCACA
Source organism: Podotricha telesiphe (assembly GCA_038994665.1). Lineage (NCBI taxonomy): Eukaryota > Metazoa > Arthropoda > Insecta > Lepidoptera > Nymphalidae > Podotricha > Podotricha telesiphe. The sequence continues at coordinate 336,777 of JAOYRR010000031.1, forward strand.
ACCATTCGTAATGACAATCATAAATGACATACATCTCGAGATTTCTCGCAATTAATGCTACCGTGCTACCAATATGTTGTTAGCAATAATCTAAAGACCATCTTGAGCAATAGTGCAGCGTTTGATTATAATTGATCGTTATGAGTTCGGTCCCCATTCTTGGAAATCATTATAATAAAAATATTTTCATTTTCTATAATAAAAAGCGCGGCGTTTAGTTCGACCCCTCAGCCCGCAATGTTTCGAATGCGGAAAGCGGAATGCGGAGTTTGTGGAGTGAAAGCACCTTACATGCGAGACAAAGAGTGAAGCAAAAAAATATATATTACAAAGATTATGTAGATTATATAAAAATGTTATTTTTTTCTAAATAACAAAGGTGCTCAGACCATATACAAGGACATATTTAGAACAAGTGCATAATTATGTATGCTATTTTTTACAGTCAAGATGATTTGGGAATAAATCAACAATCAACAGCTATTAAAACAGGTATCTCAAGGCATTCAGAATCTTCGCATATATTTCACTGTACGCAATAAGTGTAATACATTGCCACTTTTGAGCTCAGCCCTGAGTGGTTCATTTATCTCAATCAATAGAACTATGCATTGAATTTATGTGACTTTATTGATGATATTTCTATTGTTCAAACGTAAGAAATATCTTCTAAGGAATAAAATTGAATAATTTATAAATCTTGTCAGTGTTTATAAAATTATTTATAGTATAAGATAATATCAATCGAGCTATGGCAGCTCGAGTTAATAAAAAGAATCTTAGCAAAATTTGGAATGAATCCATTGATGAAATTTTTCGATACCGATTCAATTTATCTAGAAGTCTTTTTTCTATAGATACCGTATAGGTTTCATGTTAGACTGTTTAACAGGTAAACGTTTGAGTAGTTAAACCGTAAAGCCCACCCCTAAACTAATGGGAACGAAAACATATCAGGAATGTAAGATCATGGCTGTGTGAACTTTCTAATGTTTGTAATCTGTTTAACATGTTAGTATCCCCGAGATACGTTTATTTTCCCTCGAATAAAACACATTATCATAAAACATAATATACAATTTTTAAATGTATAAAACCAGATAATCCAATTAAATTAGATAATGTCAAAACTTTAAATATTATAAAATGATATATTATATATATAAAATGAGTGAAAGCCTATCAAATCCACTATGTGAGTCACAGCAGACAAAAGTATCGTTTAGTTGTAAGACAATAGTTCCCTTAGTTAAAATGAATAAGAGGAAAATAAATAAGAGTTATTCTGTAGAAGCAAGCAGCAAGCCACATTTTGACACCATGTCTGAAGCGCAACTTTCTTGTTTACGTTCCATTATCATAATCATAATGGAAGTGCATATAACCAGCAATTTCCAACCACAAACGGCACTTCGTATCAGATAACAAGCTTATAATAAAGAGGATATTCAGTGAACTGAATGCACGAAAGTTAATAATCTTCTGTGACATGAAAAAATTGCAAAGTTTTCTTTATACAAAGACGTAGTACTATTTTTACTAGTCGTTTAGAATATTTTGTATGCTCCTGCCCGCATCACAATTAATAAGAAGATATTAATTTAAAATCACTCGAAAGGTATTTTATTTTTGTAAAATTGTTTATTTATTATTCGTGTTTTCATTTTGCAATTTTGCATTTTGCAAATTTTAGTGTACACTAAAATATAACAAACTTAATAAATAAAACCATTGGCTTTATCTCCACTGTATGTAAAAGTTGAAGAAATAAATGAATTAATATCATTTACAACGAGACATTTGTCATTAACAGTCTCTGACTTGTTTCTTATCAATATTTCATATTATAAACCTTTAATATCGTTAATTTTATATCTTATAATACGTGGTCACATTAAAAAAATAATAAATAATAGTTAAATTATACGTAAGATATACTACTATTTTGAAAACTGACAATAGCTATTTATTTAAAGGATACTGATTCCATTTGCAAATACAATTGTAATAAACATATTTCTATTGCTACACTCTGTCTGTGTTGTATGATTGTTATAAAGAAACCAGTTCTAGCTGCTAGATAACAGTGTCTATCAAGAGTCGTACTTGTGCATGCCTAACTTTGCCCAGTGATACAAATATAGATACATGGTTCATATAATGTACTATTAATGCCCGCAACTTCGTTTGCGTGGACTTTATAACATATTTGTTCTTTTTACCATCCAAACTTGGATCCAAAATTATTATAACTTTCATTATAGTAATTATAAGAAAGACAGACATATTTAGAAATCGTATAAATATTTTATAAAAATTTTAACACAGCAGGCGCTGCTGGATGTGGAACGCTTAGCGGTCAGAGCGCTTGAATGGTTTTTTCAAGAGGTGCGAGTTCAAATCCCGCTGCATTCAAATTTTTATACGATTTCTAAATATGTATTTTTCAATTTCCTAAATGTACGATTAACTCTTTAAAAAATTTGAAAAAAAAAAATTGTTCCTAAGACTTCCACGTCGGATGTTCCAGATGATTGTTATTTCTTTATAGTTGTACGCAGCAGGCTCAGCTCTCTTTCCAGACAAAGAAGACTTAGTGACACTTTGTTTTCCGCTTTCTACACGATATCGAAATGTTGCTTATTTAATGCCTGAACTCAACGTCCATCTTCGTCTTACCGAAGAAAGTAAACGAAAACACATAAATATAACTATTCCTCTAAGTGGGGATCGTACCCACGACCATAGTGCTTATAGTCAGGCGCTATCCAACTGCACCACTGGCCACAAAGTTCAATGATTTTTATTTGTTAATGAAAACTGCCTACCATACTGAACAACTTTTCTGTTATGATACTTCATCAGATTTTCTAGATCTTTAATTGTTATGTAGGTCAATAGAAAATATCTATCAAATTGAATAGGTTTTGTTAAGAAGGTATTTATTTATTTTTTATAGTTTACTTGACCATTATGGCCCTTCGTTAGTTGTTCTACTACTAATATATAATTTTTATACCCATCACGCTAAACAAAAGTAAGCTTAGCTAGGAAGCTTTTCCTTATTTCTTACAGTTTAGTTAATCTAGTATGATCTTACAGCACTCTTCGAAATTAATCATACCGTAATTCCTGCCCAGGCTTAAAATCTATAGAACAACAAAAAAAAATATTTAAATTTTATATTACTGCTACGAACAAACAACGAAGATATACGCAAAATTTTAAAAATCATTGATTGATATTAACATTTAATTGAAGAAAACACATTTATTGATTTTTATCTTAGCAGTAGCTGTTCAAACAACTGATAACGATATTTATATATTTATACAAACTAACTCATTAACACACAAAATACTCGTTGCCTTAGCAATGTGTACATCACTTTATACAAATATGTATGTCAAATGCTTAGTAGTGTGATTAATATTTATTTAATTAATTTGATGTATTTCTAGGCCATCGCAGCGCAATGGGACAGCGTCTGACAGCAAATGCAATTAATTGGTCATGAGTTCGATCCCCTCCCTGAGGAATGACTACATTTCAATTATTTCAATTTCTCCAGTCTGATAAGATAAAAATGGCTTTGAGTTCCACCACTAAACACGCAATGTCTCTAATTCGGATGGAAAGTGAAGAACGGAATGTTCTCTCTGACTATCCTGCTTTGTGGGAAGCGTGAAGCGTGATGTATGTCTAATGTATTATTTAATAAAAAATATTGGCTTTCGGCACTTCTTCTGTATTCTACTCTACTTTACGTATTCTACTTTACGTATGCCAAATTACATATTCTCTTCGATCGGTTTCATATTTTTCTTTCTCGTGAGAGCATAATATCTGTTTTACCAGTCATAGTTACTAGCCACTAGAGCAACAGTACAACCAAGGTAATAAATATATATATAAAAGTAATAAGGTATACGTTTTTTAAATTATACATTTTTGGTTTAAAAACATGAAGCAATGTGCCAAGAGAATGATACTTTAATGAGATTATAAAGATAACTTACAATACTTTGTAGCCGCTGTAATACCTCCGCCGAATTGGCTGGATCCGAGACCTCGATTGCACTCGATATCTGAAACAATGAATATAATAAATAAGCTTTTATTATAACAAAATCTTACTTATAAAGTTGTTAATATTTTTTATAGTTATATGTAGGTGTATAAAATTAAAGAATGTCTGATACAATAATTGCTATAATAATATAATTTTGTTGTAAATATATTAAATGGCGAAGCTGTCCTTTTTTGTATAGGCATAACAAAGAATAAAAGTAGACGCTCATCTTGTTAAATTATCTTATAACAAAAGATTCGTGGATCACAAACAAGTAAGTGGGTCAATAGCACCCAAAGGAGAAAAGCGTCGTAGCAGAACAATGTCCATGTCTGCATTTTATTTCTCCGACCTAGGTACCTGGAACTGCTAAAGTTTGCATGAGTATTATGTGCCTTGATATCACTATGCTATGCAAATTAAATTTATGTAAGTAAAAGCAGGAACTGGCCGAACGTCGCGCTCATAATAGTTATGCGATTTTCATACTATATTAGAATGAAATGTTACATGATTTGTCTAAACTTAATATTGGCTCACAAGGTTGCCTTAAAACGACCCTGGCGTTCGGCCAGTTAAATGTAGGCTACGGGCATTACACGATATTTTGTTATTTCTCAATAACAAACAAATATGTTATCTAATTGATATTTTTAAATTGTTAATTACCCATGCACATACAGTATCCACCTAACACGATGCTATTATGGTGACAAATTCAAATTTAATAAATTTTATTCCGATCACATCTCGTCTCTGTCAATGAAAAAAATAAAAAAGAATAAAACGAAAAGATATATACCTTACACTAGGCAGTATCTCTAGTTGTCAGTAGTTCAGGATACGAAGTTTACAAAACTTTTAATTTGACTACATTACGAGTAAGCCTCAACTCCATAAAAAATAGTAACAGTTAAATGTGAAGCTATAATCGCAGCTAAATTAAAGCTGTACTTAATGTACAATGTACTGTATTATGTGTAATGTACTGTACATACTATACATGTGTAATGTACTGTACTACATGAAAAAACTGCAGATATGATGTTCTAATCGGTCATAAAATATATTTTTGTTTAATACTATTTATTATTACCTATCTTAAATATTTATTTATCCCAAAGTACTTAATTATATTGTATCTGGCTCTTATTATATGGACTTATGATCTATGAATCATAAATTACACATTATTTTAAAACTGTACTATATAGTTACAACATCCATATTATCCATATCCATCTAGTGAGGTAAATGAAGACTGATTTTTACCATATAAATTGAATGTATAGATAATTTAACTAATGTGGCGAACGAGCTATATTTCACATCAAAAACAGGTTTATCTGCCTGTAATCTGCTTATTCAGATCAGTAATTTGTGGTTATTGTCTGCACGATATCTCCCATATTCGCCATTCGATTGCTGTACCATAATGTATACCAACACTACAAATCGATGTTCGAAAGTTTATCTTTTCCTTTAAGATTTCAGATAAGTATAAGTAGTCATGTGAACTATGAGAAAGGCCATAATGTCTTAACCTACTTAGAAAGGAAACTCAGTAAAAATATATTTTAATAAATCCTAAGTATATATGTTTAGGTTTTATTGAAATAAAATTAATAATATTTTGATTAAATTACTTGTCAAACAACTTTCAAACAAAAGGAATTTCTAAATAAAAGGAATGAAATAAAAACTATAAAATGTTACCACAAGTACTCAACATTCGCTGTATAGTTTAAAGTTTAAAATAATAGAATATACTTAACTAACTGCCTATAAATTAAAATTAAGATATCAATATTTTAAATATAGATAAAACCGTGGCATTTCTTTAGATTTTTGTACATAATTTACAGTTATTCAGAACAACAACGCTATAAAACTTACTTTATTACTTATATCTTTTTAAAAGTATAAACAAGATGTTAAAATAACTTTGTAATTGCAAATGTATTAAATAAATTAAAAAAATGTTTAATGCCCTTACTTGATCATTATTACATCAATTAATTATTTTGTATATAAGGATAATAATATAAGAAAATTCAGTCGAAATTGAGATTTACATAAGAAATATTTCTGAAAACAGATAACAATATGTAATTTAAAATAATATAATTATGTTCTTAGACACGCGATATCTAAAGACTTTAACATTTAACATTTAACATATGTATACTGTGATCGCTCTCTGTGTATCACAAACAAGGAGATGAACAAAACATATTAGGGTGCGAAATATATATTACAGACGCAATGAGCTCAACACGATGAAAACACAGTAAAGGATTGTTTATGAACTGAATTTAGCGAGGTTTGTTAAGATGCTCGGCCACTCCACATGCCGCAATGCCGTAAAAATAAACCTAGCGCTCCACTCCCTGGTCTGGAGTCGGCAATCGGCCTCATTCGGGTTACTTGATCGACAACAGGCCCCCACTTACTAAAATGTTTATTGGGTCAATCAGGAAATCGCAAAGTTAATACTGTTTATTACCACAGACAATTTCCCGTTATTAATGATGAAATCTCTTAAACTAGAGCAAATTAAATAATTTCATCAGTATGACAGGAAAAACCATAATATTTAACAGTATTTTCTGTACATACCCCAAAATACAAACAAATTTAATTTACTTCACTCACGTACTTTCCGAAAGTCACGAAAGTCTATAATTTAAATGTCCTGTAGTGGATACCCGGGACTATTAACTGTCAGCCAGTTCGACCGCAATTTGTAAACATGTTCTTAATAATTATAAGGCTCTCGGGGTTCCAATCAACGGCTACATTTTGCTTTGACAATTCAATATAATTCAGCAACACTTGTATACATCGCCACTTAATTAAATTGTGTATTGTTAATTAAATTTCTGTTAATACGACATTTTTTATTTAATTTACAGTCTGAAATATAGATTAAATGTATAAAAAAATATAAAACTATAATTAATTCTTAATTCCATACGAATTTCCCAAAAGCTCATCTCATATAGACGCACCAATTTGATTACCGTCAAAATTACGATTAAAAATTTCAAAAAAAAACCACTAAACAAAATTTATTTATTACTTAATTTAAATGAAAGTTTGTGAGATAAATTATGCATTTATAGATTTTGATGCAAAAGCCGCCGCAAACACATCAATTCAGTCAGTTGACTTCAGGCGTGCGCACGACTTCCGAGACCCCGCTTGCATTCATTATGCTTATAAAATGCTACAATAAATTGTGAAAGAATTAAGCAAAATATTTAAGGAGAAATGTTATTATCGTTTTATGGTTGATTGTCTGATATGAATTTGACGTTCGATATCATCACAACCAGGATGTGGTAGCCTCTCACCAAACTGGTTCACATACGAATACGAATATATGCAGGTGTGTTAACAATAATATACGGATATAAAACTCAAAAGGAGTTCAAGTAATTAACATATTAAAATATATTTTATTGTTATTGGCGATACGAAAGTTGCCGTTGTTAAATGTTTAATTGTGTGAGAGAATGTTCCGTGAATCCCATATTCTTTCAATAATTATTTTTTTAATCAATTTACTCAATGTGCCATTCGATTTTATATACCTGTAGAGATCATATCTAACATTTAATAATGTTATTATATTTATATATTGGTATATTTATGTATAAAGTATGTGTTTCTATACATTAGTATTAATCACGAAATGCTTTTGAAATGGAGGAAGTATGCATTGCCGAGTGCTCGCTCTTACACTACGTTCTTTCTGCGTACTACGCGATAAAAACGAGTGATGCGTAAAGATAAAAAAATGAGCCACTCATCCCATCATAATTTGTACTATTGTAATAACCGCACTTAGATGTAACAACGCCTATTATTTTTAGATTACGTACAGCTAGACAAAGTATATTTACGCCGCACAAGTTATATAATTTGAACCTATTTTCTATTGTTATCCAATGAGAGTTTATAATTTTAAATGTGTTGTCGTTCACTTGATCCCCATACAAAATATTAAAATTAAAAAGAAATAAATAATTTAATTGAAATATCCTAAATACATTAAAAATAAAAAGCTACTTATCATTTATTCTATCGATATGGTGCGACCTGACTACATTGTTATTTAATTATATTTTGGTCACACTTGCCAAACTTCCACTGTATCTTACTTTTTAATTGATGTATCCAATATTTCGCTATTTATTTCATATCATCCATATTTATTGCTTGACTTACTACAATTGTCTCCATTTGTAGCAAGTTCAGTTCAAGCTACTTTTTTCGTTATGTCTTAATAAAGCTACATTTATTAAAGTAATATCATATGAAAATGAAATATATTGTTTTACTACTAGCAAGATTTTGATAAAAAAAGCCACATTTTTAAATTTGACCGTATAAGTTTGTACGTATTGTATGAATTAGCAGTCTATTATATGAAACCTACCATTCAAGAACATTAACATACTATTTTCATATCGAAATAAAAGTTAAAAAGCTTTATTTATAAAAAGACATATTTAGATAACGTATAAAAATTTGAACGCATCGGGATTTGAACCTTCGCTTCTCGAAAACCGTTCAAGCGCTCTGACCGCTAAGCAATGCGTTCTACATCCAGCTACGTCGAAATTCTTATACGCTTTATTACAACTCACATTTGTTGTTAGCATCTCTGTAGAGAGATTTTAACAAATATCGCTACCCAAAGATTATTCTACGAACAATCTTGGCAAGCTTGGCAAGAGAGAATGCAATTTATTCAATATTTTTTAACATTTTTTAAACGGTTTTCAAGAGGTGCGGGTTCAAATCCCACTGCGTTCAAATTTTATACGTTTTCTAAATATGTCTTTTTCAATTTCCTAAGTGTGCGATTAACACTTTAAAAAATGTTAATGAAAGTTTTATATATAATTTCTTTTACGAATGGGATATATCTAAATCAGTGCTATATATGTATGACAGTGACAGTGCTTCAATATTTAATAACAAGCTAATAACTAACAAGCATAGTCGTGAACATGCGGTCAGAAGCCGCGTACGAGTTCTTGAAGCAAATGTTTGTTGCCTTCTGCGGCCGAGTGAATGAGGCTAAGCAAAGTTTCCACAATATATATTTGTTTTGCAAAACAAACAAAGCATCTCTCTGAACTTAACTGAACCGATATTACTTTAAATTGCTTTTATTCACACGGCCCGAATTATATCTATATCAATATTAGAATTTAATGCCTATATATAATTAATTGAATTTACTTAATGGATACATTTTTTCAGCTTCAAACATCTCTTACATATAGCAGGGTAAAAGGAGAGAAGTGGGTCTTTTTGATAAAGTTGGCTGGTGGATAGTGTTCCAACCACTTATAGACAATAAATATAATATTTTTCTTATTTGGATGAAAAAGTTATTAAAATATCAATATTTGCTTTATTTCAATTAAATAACCCGAAAGTGGAAATCTGAAGTTAAGTTACGTTAAGTTAACTGCTATATTAAAACTAAAAAAGTAAACTAAATAGCTATCATTGCTTGTTTGTTAAGACAGTATAAATAGCAACCTATGTTTTTTCTTTGGTAGACCGTGAGAGCTGAGTTATGATGATAGCAACGATCCTGTCTTTAGAGTTGCTATTTCCACCATAAAATTAATCTTCCAGAATGCTGAAATATCAGGAAATAGGTTGACATTTTTAATATCCGCCCCACGTCAGCGTTCTAAATTGCCTACAATTCTAGCACTTATAATAAAAGTGCAGTATTTTTATTTTATATTTGATATTGAGTTACATATACCGAATAAATCATATAAAAAAATAAAAAAAATGTATTACCTGTTATTTACTCTTATGTCTCACACCTTGTGGGCTAGATTAGACAGGATAATGAAACATTATTCAGTTCCTGATTTTTCATTTATTTAGGAGTACGAGTTCTAGTTATTTTTGGGTAGATAAAAACTTAAATCATTACTACAGCCAAATATTTTCACTTGCGATAATGATGTCAATTTTGACACAAAATAAGAGAGAAATCACGAACATAAATCCGAACGTAAGAGTCAGATTTGCTAAAATGTCACATGGACATGTGACATTTTAGCAAATCTGATTCGATGGCAAATTCGATGGCAATACCATAATATATTTTCATAGCATAAACGTAGTTTCCTTGACGGATATAAGATAACGAGAAATTAATTTTAAACACTTTTTAGTTTCTTTTATAGCTAATTCATTTTTAAAATGAAATCTACAAGCTCTAACTATAACGGGGTGTCTCAAAAAAAGTTTATATTTTTTTAGCTTATTACGTGAACGCAACATATCCGAGGGCTGAGGGGGTTATGTCAATCGGTAGCCTGGCTTTTGGGAATTCAGGCGCTATGGAGCGTATCTTATGAGCAGACCGCACGCTAGAGTTTTATAAAAACAAAAATCTGGGTGGTCATCAAGATTAGTAGAAACGTGGAGTGTTAATCAGTCTGTTCGTGACGACCCGAACCGTTCAAATGGGAAAATTAAATTGGTATAAGAGATAAAGCCCCCAGATGCCAATCAGAGGCTTGATTTCTTAAATCAGGCAATTAAGCGCTTTTCAACTGCAATTTTTCCTGGCTATTACCAAAGCACATGGTATCACTAGGATGGAGGAACGCCACATACGTCCAATACGTCTCTACCACGAATTCGTGAAATTTTCTTAGGCAAATTGATTTTCAGGAGATGTGACATAAATTGCGCTCCATAAACCACTTCCCTGGCGCATTTGAAAGAAAATATTGGTCACGAAATGCCAACCATCACTGAGTGCGCATGCTGAGCAGTCATAAATAATTTTAATATTCTGTAAAAGAGTGCCGCAAACGCGAGGGTCTATATTTGTAAGAAATAAATTCCTAAATTGTGTACTTTAAATTATTTAAGTTACATTTTTATAACATTTTTTTCGATACACTGCTTAGTTTTTTTTTTATCTTTCCACTAAGTATAAACTTTATTTTGAGACTCCTTGTATGCTGTTCCCAATATCTATGAAGTCACTTTAATGTGAAATGGCCACAGTGGTTTCAGCATGGAACATTTTATGCATGCAAATGGTTAAAACGTTAAATTTTGTGAGTCATGAACGGTCTCACAAATCACTTAATAAAATGTTTTATTACTCCAACAAAATACTTAGATAAAATACAACAGATAGCTTTTGACGTCATCGTTTACAAATATTAGCTTTTAAATGAATTACATAAGGTGATGACATACATCAATGCCAGCCCAGCTCGTATCAATCTAGGCAAATGTGCAGTCAGGTGTTAAGCGTGCTCACTCATTCCGTTGATTGCTGCTAGGAAGCAATTAAAACATATAAGCAGACATAACGTGTTAAGTAAGTTATTTAAATTATAAATTATGTAACTTATCATAAATTAAAAGTGTTTCTTAAAAAATATATCATTTTATTAGCTATACTATAACAAAACGGTAAAAAATTTAAGGAGACGAATAAACAATAATAAAATCTGAATCTATGATATTTTAAATTTATCTTTATGGTTATAGCTTTAATTTCATTTGCAAAATAGTGTTTTCCCGATTTTATAATATATACAAAGTTTGTCCTTCAATTGCGTTTCTATGGTCCCTGTTTTGTCTGACATAGTAGATGGCCGCAAAATATATATTTTACTACTTTTACCATAATATCTACTATCTTATTTTACCAATTGAAAACCACTGCGGTGACTCTATACTTGACAAATCGAGTTTGTTTATGATTATTTACATAATTAATTATATTAAATCGTAGGTACTTTGTATGGGGATTTTTTTATAGTTGTATTGAATTTACAATCATTTTCATGATATAAATAGGACTTAATCAACGTGTATATCTTATAACTAAACACGTTCTCTAAAAGGTGATTTAATCTCAAGATGCCGTATTTACATGCCAACTAATGAGCCACCGGTTTGGCAAGTCCACGAATTGATCTACGAAAACTATGTATTCTATGCGGACCAAATTTTACACTTTTATTTTTATTGTTTACTTATATATTTTGATTTATAAGACCTTATTGATTTCTAATGTTTATATATATATATCTTCAAAGTATATATTTTAATAAATATTATTTATTTATATTTGAAAATTATATTCAAAATGTAAAATAGCTTTATACCCTTCCCAGGCTTGCCGGCATGCTTGTGGCAATAAATTGAGATTAAAATTGTTATGGCCCGTCTAAAATTATGAATGTAGGTGTATGCTTACCCAATTGGAAAACTATAATTATTCAAATTGCGAGTTAAACCGCTTATTAGTGGTGCGGTAAATTCAATCATGCATGTAAGATCAGTTCCCGGGCCCTTCGAGCTTCGGGCGAGCTTACGCTAGCGCAAGCGAATTCCGACCGAGCATAGTCTAACACTGAATCACTGTTTCCACTTTTGACTTACGTACTAGATTAATTTTATCTCCTTAAGGGGCGATGTACTGCTACACTACGACGAATGTTTGAATATTTACTGAAATTTTATACAAATATGCTTCTAAATATATCAAATACCTATAGTAAATATATAAATATTGTTTTGAACTTTGACACATATGTAGATGACTTTCAAAACGTTAGTTACTGAGTTACAGTTATACCAAAATATTAAAAAGATTTAAATTCTTCTTATTACATTATGTTTGTATAATATTATGCCATTTATTTTATCTTTATCATTTATAAGTAAGCGTAGTCATTGAATAGATGTAAACAATATGTAAATTAAATGTTTTTGAATATACAAAGATGAACGAGTAATGTATTTTAGTTGACATTTAGTCACCGATGGGAACCTGACACAAGAGAAACCAAGCAGCGCCGGTGTCAGTGTCATATGACCCGAGTATTTCAAAGCCAAGTCGTGTTCTTGCCATTTTATTTGTTCACAGGGTATAAAATACCTTCGCTTATATCAGTGTATTGAACTAAGAGCGTTTGTGTTCTCGGAGTAGGGTCGTCTCTAACCTGACTAAATTTTATAATGTTAAAGATCATTGATGAACGTATTTTCTACGTTTTTATTAAGAAATTACATTAAGTAATAGAATATATATCTAAAAGGAAAACCCTGTACCAACAACAAAAATCTTAAGATTGTTTCTTACATTTTAAAGTGTTAATAACACACTTAGGAAACTGATAAACATATTTCGAAAACGTATAAAAATTTAAACACAGCGGGATTCAGACTCGCGCCTCATGGAAACCTGGATCTTAAGATTTTCTAGTAAAACTTTACCTAACAACCTTTTACCTCTGAGAGAATTATAAATTTTAAGAAACAGTTCGGATTTTTACTATTAAAGTTAGCAATTCTTAAGTTTCATCTTAACACAACAAACAAATATATATACAAAAGTTTGTGTTACTAGCATTAATAATAATATATGAAAAAAAAAACGAAACAAATGATATGCACCATTTATAAATATTGAATACAAAACATTATTACCGGGACACATTATACCTATAATAGATAAATCATAAAACGTGTGCTGTAAAAATAAATAACAAAAACAAATATATTATATGTACTTTAATTTTTTTATATCATACCCATAAGTCAGAGCTTCCTGAAGAAGTACTACTGCTTCCTAGGCGATTGTTGCGATACATTTCTCAATGAAAAACCGATGTCAAACTCGAAGAAGCTCACTAAACAGTCGTTGGAGTTATATAAATGATGAATAATGCAGATTCCATTAAGAATAGTTGTCACTTCACTTTAACACTTCACACTGTAGTTAAACATGATCACTTGTAAAATTTTCACAATTTTCTAAAGAAAACAAGTTAAGAAAAAATGTTATTGAATATACTAAATGTGTACAATAAGAATCTATTTGTGAAAATTAAGAGATCCCGATTACAATAAGTTAAATATTCAATATTGATGTTAGAATAGCGCACCTGTTAGTTATGAAATGGCATACGTGACTCAAGTACGTAAGTTATCGCTAAACTCCAAAAACATAACACACTTATCGGATATCGTGCACAGTCGTCGTCAATTATCAACGAATCCTGTCTATTTTTACTTGATAATATATCACAATCGCCTTGAACGTCAACCATTGCTATTTTGCATGTATTTGCATAAGTAAAGTGTTAGACGGCTGTACAAGGCGGAAGGAATTAGTTATTGCTTGTCTCGTAACTCTACTATGTCAAGTCTTTTCTAAGACTTGGTATTTGACAGAAATTTTAATGTAAGCGATAAAATATAATTTACGGTAAATAAGTTTATCGTATTATAATATTTTAATTATCGGATAATATTTTGTCAGTAGAAAATCAAAAAATGTTTTAAATAAAATATTCGTATTATTTTTATGTATTGGTATAATTAATTATATACTAAAATAATAGAAATAATTACTTCGTTAAAACTTCACTTATCTATGAATGAGCTCAACTGAATGGTCAGTTAAGTGCCTCTACGTTTAATAACAAATTGCATTTCCGTTAACGGCAATGCACAGATTCAATAAAAAAATATGAGCAAACAAACTTAAAGCAGCAACAAAATAATCCTAGCATGTTTTATCTTGTTAAGATTTTCCTAATTATGTACCTACTTGATTCTTCATATGTAAATCATAGTTGTTTTGTACCATAATAAACAGCAAACTGATATCAGACTGGCAAACTATACCAACACAAAGACCCACAGGAGGATTTATTTAGAGACCAGATTAACGATTTTATGAGAAAATAGTAATTCGCAATGTATTACAAAGACGCGAGGGTATTTCGCGTGCGCGTAGGCCGGTCGACGCGCGCGTCCACACTGTTCGCCTAAGTTGCCGGCTCACTACTCAGGCTAGCACTGGTTTGCGAGATTGGCCGAAAGCCGCAGGCACTTTGACGAACACTGCATTTGATACACGCCCGCATATCCCAACACCAGCTTCTTAATTTTTAACCAAGTTGCGAAATCTTAAATTCCATACTTATTAATAGACTTCTATTGCCAAAAAAGACGATCACACTATAGTATTAATATTTCAGAATCTCTAAACGACGTCATCTATATGGTTACTGTAAATAGTTCCGATGCTGATTGTTATGACAGATAGCAGGGCCTAATTTATTAAAGTTGAGTCATTGTATAATTTGAGAATCTTTAAAACATAGACCATGAAACTTCAAAAGATGTTACTTTTATTAAATGGCTTAAACTTAATTAAGTAAAAAAGCTTTTAAATAAGCTTCCGTTGTAATGTGTATTGTCATATTTTATCATTTGACAAAAAGTTTTTGTACATTGGAGAAAATTACACTCAAAATTTGTGAAACATTTATCAATGTCGAGCAGTGAGAACTAAATAAAAGAACTGCGGAATGCTTTCAAAATACAACGTAAAACATTCACGTTGAACTCATTCATCAGATTCGAGTAGCGTTCAGGCACCTTTCCCAGTAATTCCGGCGTGCAAGCGGCCTCTTCATTTGCATTTTGCACTCGGGCGGCGCGACACAAACCTACAGCGAGAGCTCTTACTAAAATTCACCATTTCAAATAATAATTATAAGAATTTTTTGTCCTCACCCCGATCTTTCCCACACTGTGTAGGGTTGGAAATACCTAGTAAGCATCTCTACGTTCATTTTTACAATAATTGTGTCACTATGACACTGCATGCTGAACATGTATATTTTAAATTTAAAAAATACGTTTTGAATGAGGTTAAACCCAGCCTGACATGATTTCGAACTACGCCTTAACGGCGTTAATACAATATACTCAGTAATAAGCAATAATCTTGCGATTATGGATAATTTAAAATAGACTTAATTAGAGCATTTTAATTAAATGCAACGTAGCATTCCAATTTCTTTCAGGGGTGTTGCTTATCGATGAGACTTTGAAGTGCGCGCGCTCTATCAATCAAAATATTACAGCCTGCAATTTCTATATAAAATTCTATAAACATTATACATATATAGATACTGTGGAACTTTAAGTCTTCCTGAGATTAACCTAAATAAGATCACAATGAGTCACTGTACTAAAATAGTGTTAAATAAATTCCTTCCATCTCCATTTCACAAATTTATCAGGCCGATTAAAGCCGAAGCAAAATATAATGTATACTTTGTTATGTTATTTGTATGGCAATACGTATGTGCTTAGTCATATTATTTTCATGAAGCATATACAACAAAAAAATCAGTGATCCTCCTACATTTATCATAAAATTAATGGGATTTTTACGATCCAATATGTTTTTAAAAGCAGGTAACGGTGTTGTAAGTGATGTTCGTGATTTCAAACTATCAATAGTAAAATACATTTGGGAACCCTAATAGCGATATAGTTCATAAAACTAATAGTTGTTAGGCAAGTTTTTAATATATGAATTCCTGTCTCGTGATTGCAAGCAATAAATTACAATTATTACAAAAAAATGAAGACAAAGAAATTTGATGTTTACTCATTATTTACATTTAACAAGTTAAAAACACCATTTATGACTATTTACTAAATACTAACGTATTTATAGGTACACTTGTTTCAGTATGTATAAAGCTAAAGCTAAGTTCATTCACATTAATTTTTGTAGAGCAAGAGAATATTTTAGGATGTCACTTAAAATAAATACTGCATGGTACATTTATAGCACTACATAACTCCGAAATATTTTATTAAATATTGCAATTATAGTAATTAAAAAGTGTTTACATCATCATCATCAAGTGATTTGGTGTTAACTCCACGATTAGCATCAATCTAGACACTGACAATTTAATAAAATACAGCCTTTATGAGACGGCTTTACCTATTTACATATTACGATAACCGAGGCCATTGTAAGCGCTTCTTTGATAATTAGTAAATTAAATTTGTTATCTTTATTCTTATGGTATATAAATGGTTATAAATGTGTATTTGATAAGGTCCAATAATTTTTTTAAATGTTACGTACGTATATTTTCATCCACACGGGGTAAAAAGGGTAATTTCCAACGAGAGGACACTAAGCCTACAATCCTATGATTGGCTTGCGACCAGTCAATTTTTATCTAAGTGACAGTGGAGTTATTATTTAATTTCAAAAAAACAAGTCAGTCATCACTTTAATTTACAGATTTTAAAATCTTACTGTTACTATAATGCTTTATCTACCGCCATCTAGTACAATTTGACTTTATTACTAGTATAGCTATAAAAATGTGCGCAAGCGTCCATTTCTTGTCAAGATTAACAAACTGCTTACATAGATGGCGCCACCCAATAAGGATAAGATGTAAAGAAAAATGTGACTTTCTTATATTTATGTTCCATAGTATTTGTAAATGACCTTCGGCTGTTGTGAATATATTCCGTGTAAAGTAGATTTAAAAGATTGTATAATATGGAAAAAGTAGACGAATATTAATAACCGAAAACCAGTAAAATATAACTATTATGCCCTAACGCATCTTTCGCATTAAACATACGAAGACACAGCGTGTTGGGTGACAGATCCCGCACGTTTCGTCATGCCTTACAGGGAAATTAAAATAATAATGCAATATAACACTCAACAAGCATTTACCATAGCGGGATTTGAACCCAAAATCATCAGGTGCACAGCCAAATAATTTGTACCGCAGTATGTCATAAGAATATAACTTACTACGCAAGCTAATTACTGTTCAGCAATTTTTTCCAAAATAATTTAGAAATAGTCTAATTTTTTAATTTTGTAGCAACAACAGGAAAATTGTGAACGTGCTGTGGGACCTTTAGGAACATAAAAGCTGTGGAGACTTAGAGAGGCTACTTAAAAAACTATATGTACTATGCTACGTAGAAGTCTAAACAAATGAAAAAAAATATCTCACCTTAGTCTCGCATCCAGTGTGGCAGACATATTTGCAAACTGAAAGAAATAGTTCCCATCAATCCATATATTTATTATATATATATACATTATTATAATTGAGTAAATGGTAATGCTATTACATAATATATATTAGTACCTAAAATACACTTTTTCGTGTAGGTACCATTAATTTTAGGGATGGGCAGAAAAAGACCCACTTCCCGCCTATTTACATGCCCTTTACGTGCGCTCGGTGGCGGAACACAACGCCGCGTTTTGTGTTATCAAACAGGTCCAAACAAAGTATATAAAAATATGAAACACTTTTCCCTGAGTGAGATTGAACCCCCCGATCATCGAGTTTCTATTGCGGCATGAAGATATTGTGCAGTTCTATACATAATTTATTATGTCGAGATAGTGATGTAGGATAATGGCGTAAGGCGTTCAACATAAGAAAAAATAAAAATAAAGTAAATATATTTTTTAATAATAGTGGGATACCTAAATAATTAGAAATGAATTAATATATTGAATATTTACAAAACTGTGTAGGCAAAACGTCAGCCGTGACATTCAAATTAAATATTCGTCTGGAGTTCTAGTAATTTCGTAGTCAATGAACTTTGAATGTCAGTAACATGAGATTAACAAGAAATTAAAGATTTTGAGACCTAAATTTATCTATCAATTTTGCGAAAAATTTACTAATTTAGTATAAATTAACGCTTTTACAACTTAATAAATATACTTTTATTAACTGTCGGTAATATATTTGTTTTAGTCAATTGATTTATATAATACAGTCTATGTCACATGAAAACCGCAATGATCTATTTAAAACTTGTAACGGTAAACAAATATTAAAAGTATGTAACTATGTACTATGGATATATAGATTAGGTTAAAAATCTTAAATCCGACTCCGACTTTATATACGCGATGATTGTAGGTTCGATTTTGACTCTCAGAAATGATTATATTTAAATTATTTTTTCCGCTCCTGTAGGACAAATCGCGCGGCGTTGAGCTCCGAAACTCAATACGCAATGTCGAATTCGTGTGGAAATCGGAGAACGAAGTGTCTTGACACGGGTTCTTGTGGTATACAACGCTAAAAAATACTGAAATTAATCATTCCTATTGCTCCTAATAATTAAAACCATATTGATAAAAACCCTTGTAGATTGCAGTTTTATTAATAGACATACCTCTGCAACAACTCCCTTGATTTTGCACTGGTTGGTGACACCATTGACATGACCTTGCTTTTTTGAATATCTTGCTTCGGAATACATGGGCTTGCGGCACTCCCTCTTTCTGTAACAATTTTTCTTATTTAAAATATTTTTAAAAGTTATAATTATAAATAAATAATTATCATGCACTTTTATAATATAAATCGAATAGGTTCCCTTAATACTAAGTGAAAAAAACCAATGTAATAAAGAAGTAAGCTGCGGCACGCGGCGGACGTTACGGCTCGACGAGCGGCCACCCCGCTTTGCTTACCTGCCTCCTACCCGACATCCCTATCCTTAGCATCTTAATGTTCTAAAGCACCTTAGAAGGCGCCATTCAAACGTACAATACTATGGCCCATTCCATACAATATCGGTTTTATTTTTATTATTCAACGTAACACTTTCAAATCTTTAAAATTTATTAACAAAAGCAAATCCGGATGTTCAAATAACTCTAAAAAATGAAGACCAAGCATTTAAATTATTTACAAAACGATAAACAGGTGATATAAAATGTAAAAGTGCGTACTCTATTTTAAGTCGTTTACATGTTACTAATTCAAGCCACTAAGAAATCTGAAATTCTTTAGCAAATGCCGACTAACATCTGCAAATCAAATTTAATAAGAACTAAACGCCTACGATTAGTATAAGAAATTATTCTTCATAAATGTAACGTCAGACTGTGTTATGGCATGCAATATGTGCAGTGCATTAGTCATGCGAAGTGCCTGTAGCAGGCCACAGGCTTTGTCTTAGTACATGAGAGCTGCCAGTGCTCTCATGCTTCCAATTATAGTGCAATGACGTCATAACACAGCACAGGCGCCGGCGCCGACGATAACGGTGCCATTTGCGGTCCAGATGATACGAATACTGTACATTGATTCCGAATTTAACATACCATATCTCATCATTCCACTTTACGATTGACGAATATAATAGCACACGTGTTGTTAAGATAGTAATAAAGAATAACCAACTTTTGTTACAATAAATAAAAATAAGTATATTTTCTAAATATTAATTAATAAATTTATTCATTTATCAAAAAAAACTACAAACACATTAGAAAAGTGTTTCACAAAACGAGTCAGACTGTTTAACAATACGCGTTAGGAACAATGCACATAATTTTCGATTTCTATCACCTGCTTAGTATCTATTGAACGCAAGCTTACACAGTATACCCGTGCCACGCCGAAATCAACAAAAAAGCACAGTAGCCATACGGATACCATAGGGACACATTGAGACGTAAGCCAGTCGCCCGTCGCACACGCCCCATTAGCTGATTGAATCAAATTTCATCGAACAGCTGTTTCTGATGCTTTGATTCATCGATGCATCTAGTATACAAAACATACAAATACTAGTAATGCATTTATTATCTTGTTTCACAAAAATATCGTCTAGCGTTAAGAACGTAAGCAACAAAAAAAATAGCGTTATGGTTAAGACTTGTATAGGAATATGTTATATTAAATTAATTTCTTTGGTTGTCGGTTTGAATACTATTCGGGGAAATGTTAAGTCTAAAGTATTTTTATTTAAGAAAAATAAATTCTAATCAGGTAAAGTGGGACATTGAGTTCTACCATTAACAAAATGTCTAATAACTAGATAAAGCATTGACTTTTAACTTTTAAAGTCTAAAACTGTGTGCAAACTCACTGCAAAATATTACAATAATAGATATGCGTGCGTATGTAAATGTAGACGCTATTAATGTATTGTTATTATTTACCACTGTTCATTTGTAAATAATGTACGAAGTCAAATATTGCTTTTTCTATTTTCGCTTCGTTGTCATTGAGTAAAAGAGACAAGCACTTTGTACTGTTTCACTTGACAGACTATTACTAGTGGTAACAATTTGAAACGATTTTTTTGATTGAGGAACAACACTAGAATGAAGAATGAGGATGAAAACAAAGCGATCAGTGTCGGAAAGCAAGTGATAAATTAACGGAAGCGGTGCGCTTTGATATTAACTTCGAAGTTTTGTAATCGTAAACATTAAGCTGTCATTCTCTCTTTATTGTACATATATTCATCTCTACATTCTTATAAATAAGACTCGGAAAGTGTAACAGTAGAAAAATTACTCTTTATATGTAATAAATTGCGTGCGGAATTATTAAACAAAACATCAAATCTTGAACCAGAGAGGGAGCAACACCTATCAAGTAAACATAAATATTGCCTCTTCCCCGCACAGACTCCTCATCCCGATAATAATTAATAATGCTACATTTTTCAAATTTTTTATTTGGATAAACTTATCATATTAAAAAGTGTAGGACGTGAAGGGTCTTGGTTGGTTACAAGGTAACAAGGTACACTGTTTTCTACCAACTTTGTTAAATCAAAATGAACAAATCAAATTCCAAAATATTCCTTTTTATTCAGATAAAAATTACAAGCACTTTCGAATCGTCAACAATACAAGATGTCAGTATTGTCAGTCCCAGCGACAAGTTGCCACTGGCTCATGCTATATGCCTGCATATAGCAGAGTATGCAGAGAAGGACGTGTAATAGTTCATTTTACCTATTTGACCAGGCCATTTATAATACTTTTATCATTAAACAAACTTGAATTGTTGTGTAATTTTATGACCGTCATAGAACTTTAACGCAAAAAAAGCCAAGTCGCCCAATTACCGCCATTTTATCTAATTTGGGTGTGAAATAATGCCCTCAATTGATAAGCGCTGAATATTTTCATTATTATTCTATTTAATGATCCACTTTTCCTTATCGAGCTGTAGATTCAAGCAGCTAGAGAATTTCTTGTAAGCTCACACGAGTTCTTTTGAAGGAATCCGCTACTCTACGTGACATAAAATTACAAATCAGACTTAATTTCTTTACAAAAAATATGGAATTTTTGGAACAAACAAGTGATCCCGGAGCGGCAATTTCTAAAGGTGTTTGTGGTGAGACGTGAGAAGCTTTATATTAAAGGTTTCTGTGGAAGCCAAATAAAAATTGTCTCACGCACAGTACCCAGTCATATTACACTCGTGTACGATTCCCAGTAACATATTCAATACAAATTAATCCACAAGAGCGCGTGAATGCAATGCATGATGTACCAGTGTGATGCTACAATAATACTGTTTACAATGTAACCCACAACCCGGCTATTTATTGCGTAACGAATACCCATATATCACCTCAAGTTTACAAACAATATATTTGGTAATGTACACTACCATATTAATTAATTTCCAAGATGTGTATAAGTAATAAACAAACCACTGTTGTTAATCAATTGGAAAATTTTGTAATTTTAACAGAAATTCCAATGAGTTTTCGTTAAGAGATAACAATGGGCAGTAATTCTAGTCAGCAATCTTAATTGCTGCTTTCAATTAATGTCTCCCCTTGACCATAAATAACGTTGTGCTTGAAAAGTGGCTGCGTAGTTGAAGTTCTCGTCACTTGAATAGACAATCACTTGCGAATGTCTAATACTTTCCTTTACATGCATAATGTATGATATCACTTGACTAAATAGTTGACAATGCCTAAACTTAATCTTCTACAGTATTTGTTTGGAAAATCAAATTTTACAATATTTTCCTTGAGAATGCTAAGCTACTTTTCATATATATATATATCATAGCAAGACACCTACATATACTGCACGCCATGGCTTTAGGGTCAAGTCATATAATAAATAAGTTTAACGGGAATAGCGCTTCTTGTGCTTCTGCCTTTTCTTGAAATATTTATAAATTTGAAATAGATTTTATTAAGAGCCAACAAAAACTTGTTTGGATTTATAAGCTTAAAAACTTAAATATAAAATGTGTTTATACTCAATTTTGAAAGAAAACATTTACAAGTTAAATTATTTCGGCTTCAATTCTTAAGTTAATTTGAAATTATGTGAAAGCACTACGAAACTATAGTAGTTCAAAACAATAATAACAAATGGTGGACGCGTGCTGTAAGTGTTAATGCAATACGATCTTCGCGTGGTGTGACCCCTTGTGTCATGGCCCTGATTATAAAATTGCATCGTAAAACTAATTATACCTAATATATTTATGTTAGTACAAACAAAACAACTATTGTATTATTGTAGAAATTAAACAATAAATGCACAAACAGTAAACTCATAGCGGAATCAAAAGAACCATTCTTAGAAGCTAAGATAATGGAATAAATGATAGAGGTCATGAAGGGTGCCATTTTGATATTGATGTATAGAAACCATACCTACTAATACTTATTTATTTTAATGTTATAATTTCGTCAATATAGTTTTATTTTATTGTATTATAAATTTATTACGGATACTTAAGAAAATTTGAAATATAGCTATAGCTTATAATTTCATAACAGACTAATTTTGCAATAATTGCTTCAACCGTCTAAAAATGGCAAGCACCATAGTTTTAAAACATCATTTTATTCAGGCTTATATGGAAGACGGAATTTGGGCTCTGCAAAAAATGTAAGCATCATAGGAAGTCTACACATATCTTTCGTTGTCATGTGCCAGTACAATGTACACTGTACAGTAACTGACATGAATGCTACCCGTATACGGCGCAATGAAAGCTAATTTCGTGGGGTAATAAAGGATGTCTCAATATGCAAAGACATTAGATGTTAAATCGTATAACGGTATTAGTTTGTTATAAGAACGATTAGGAGCGAACCGAATGAGAAAATATATTATTTTTATAATTTATTCTTTACATGTAAGATACACTTTACTGGAAATGTAATCAAACGCTAGCAGCTGTTGATACAGATGTTGGAACACATCTGCTTGCGAAATAATAACTCGAGTATTTTTAGTAAATGCTTGTGTGGTACTTTTAAATCATGAAGAAAAGGATATCGGTATCATTTTATTCAACAATACGTACATAAAAAGATTTCAGACAATTTAAACCCGTATGATTAAAAATGAAAACAATATAATACTAAATCTATATAAAACTAATTATTTGTTTCATGGTTAATGAGCTAAGCTATTAAATAAGACTCGCTTTAAGTAACTTTGTGCACCTCAACATTGTTGATTTGTGTTAAGTTTCGAAATTTTAAATAACCTGGCATTAGTTAACAACAAAAGTTTTAATCAAAAATCTATTAATCTTCGTTAAGACTTGCATTTCACGGCGTGTTTCAATTAAATTAAATCTTGAATAGTTATATTCGGCCCCTATATACCAAGTGAAAGACAAGTTCAAACTTAATGACCACCAATTGTCAATAATATATGATTTTTTTGATAGTTCAAATTAAATTAGAGATAGTAATTGTTAAATTATAAAGTTATAAAATTTTAACTGTTTGTTCTAAAAACGAGAGCACAAAGACGCTAGCTAGGTTGGATCGTAGAGATGTGTGTACAGTGTTGTAATTTTACCGTGACGCCATCTGTACTTATGCATGGCGTACACTAATGCTACTTTACGCAACTTTATAGATAAATTTATAAATATAAAAGTATTCTTCTGTTTCAATAAATATATATATTACATGTACCAGCCGTTATTAGATTTTTCATAAACCTACATAATTACATTATTTGGATGTTTCATATTCTAATATTCATTATTCGTTACGTAGCTACAGTAAAGTCATTACTAGAAACATTTGGTAAGCATGCTATAATTTCGAAAAAGAAATATAAATATATATAGCTGACGTTGTTATATTTTTTCTAAATCTGGATTAGACATAACACAGACGAAGCTTTACTAAGGCCAATGACTTTTTCATGCAAATGTAAGGGCCACCACAAACCATCCGTGAGCAACCTCTACTGTTTTACCTAAGTGTATCGTGTATTTTCGTGTTGGTCATAACAGGCCAAAGCACTTTAGTATTCGAATATATTCTTAGTAATGGGAAAAATCTCGCTTTCCTTTAGTGAAAAATATAAATGTTATCCATAAAGACTGCACAGTAAAGTAAAAAGTATCACATAAAACAATTATTTTTTATTTTCAATACCATACAAAAATTATATATAAAATAAAACAAAATGTAAAACCAAGTATATATATATATATATATATATATATATAAAATTGTATTGTCATTTATAAAAACAAGGAATAATGCTTAGGGACTCTTAAGAGCAAGTTTATCGGATTAGCGCTATACAGTATTATGTTTCGTGACGTCGCCCTCAATAACTTTTTACACATTATCCACTTAAGACCCAACTTGACTTTGTTGTTCTTTTAAATTTGCATATTAATCAAACTTGAAGCTAATTTGTTCGGACAATTCTATCCGTTACGATAGGTTTAATATGGCTGTAGTAACAAGTAATATTCATTGGTTACAGGTTTCAATTTGTAGCACATTATACTTAAGTATAAAAGTTGTTGTTTATCAATATTTGTCTATAATTTGACTTCGCTATACATGGTGTGAAGATTTTTAATAACTTGTAGGTGAAAATTGGCAAACAAAAAAGGTTTAACATTATGTGTAGGTATATTTTTTTTCAAAGAACCAAATTATCTTTGAAATTTAAAGAAGGAAAAGCAATATTACTGTATAATTATATTAATAAAAACTTCCAATTTAAGTTTAATTTTTTCCTCAAGTACGTTATTATAAAGTGTAAGCGTTACAACTAAATTCTTAATAAAAATTAAATATAAATTTTTAATCTATTTTAATTACTTTTCTTAACATTTAAAACAGCAGGATTTTATTTAACATTCTAAGTTTAATGCAAATTAGAATATAGTAAACTTATAATTGTTACTATTGACTTAGCAATAGATATAGTAATGAATCAATCGTTTCCTTCCATTTTTTTTTTCTTTCCAGGAATTTCATTGTTTTACAAAAAAGCCGCCGCGGGTCGCTAGTATGTTATAATTGACTTTTAAAATTGATTTATATGAAAAGTCTTTGTATACCGTAATTCTTTATTTATAGTGACGATGATAACTTAATTGGTTACAATGTGAACGGCCGTGACTGTCAAGAAAGACTGACACGCTGACGACAGCACCTTGTCGCAGTTGATGTGGCATGTGATCATTGGGACTGGAATTTGGTCACACTTGGATTAAAAAATGTTTAATATATCCATATTTCTACATACTGGATTCCACTTTATAATGCATAATGTTTTAAGCTTGTACGACGTATTTCAAAAAGTCTTACTCTGTACTAATATAGCTATAGACTATTTAATGTTCTTGAGAGTTATCAATCACTTGCACACATATTATTCGTATTTTTTGTCATTTTACTATATAATAAAGAAGTATTTTTATTTTATTTATGTATTTACAATGCAACCTAATCGTCTGCTAATGTATTCAACATTAGGTTTATTAATTATTATGTAATGTAATAACCGTACCGTACCAAAAGAGCTTTCATCTTTTTATTTTGGTTACCAACAGCCGAGACGGACTCAGTCTCTGTCAATGTAGCTAAATGGAAAGATATAATCTCAAAGACCATTCAATGAGCTTAAATCATATGGAAAATCGGATAGACATCTAACGGACCTCCCACGTAGCTCGTTTGGAAATTCGTGAATTTTATGCGAATAAAAATGATTAATAATTGAAAAAGACATATTTAGAAAACGTATAAAAATTTGAACAAAGCGGGATTTGAACCTGCGCCTCTTGAAAACCGTTGAACGCATGGCTTAGCGGTCAGAGCGCTTGAACGGTTTTCAAGAGGCGCGGGTTCAAATACCGCTGCGTTCAAATTTTTATACGTTTTCTAAATATGTCATTTTCAATTTCCTTAGTGTGGGAGGGAATAACACTTTAAAAAATATTAACAAAACATGATTAATAATTGTTTAGACGCATAATTATAGAAACATCTACACATGTATTTTTTACAAAAAATTGTAAATTACGACTTTCTTTACTTTTCATATTAAATCCCATGAACAATCTCCTCAGTCAGGTACAATTTAATAAAAAATATATACGATAAAAGTTTTTTTAAATAGCCTCATCAGAAAAGAATCAATATTTGTTATTTATTTACGTCAAGCACCGCATGAATTAAATGAATTTGTTAATATGTTTTGAAAAAAATTACAATGCGTGTAATGTTCCCCTTTTAAAGCAAAACTCTTTGTAACGTAACTCTTGACATCACCACGCGGGAACAATTTGTGAACTAGAAAAACTAGTCAAGGGTTATTTTGCGGTTACATTGTGTGGAGTTTAAGTCTCATAAATTATGGTGCTACACTCTAAAGTTAGGAGCACAAGCACCAGGTGGTCGCAGCTATTTTTAGTCTTCTGTACATACACCAGTATGGGAATACATTTTAATTAATGACGCCTATAGAAATTGAATTGGATACGTAATGTGTCGTGAATCAATTTTAACTTTATTTAACACAAGCACAATATTAACTTAATATTGAAGAGTTCTAGAAGTAGCGATTGTAGTTTTGTACAAAAAACTGCGGGTTGACAGCTGCCAAGCATGTCTCGCGAAGCGTTACATTTTTTGCAAAGACCTTATGTTAGAGTTAAAATTTCATTACCGAAATTTTATACATAGATGTAATTCCATACAACATATTCATTGCACAATAGTAAAATAATTGTACAATTTATACTATTTAAACAATAAAGTTTTATAAGAATACAGAAATCTATTTAAGATTAAAGCTATTACGGCTTCTTTGAACGTACTAAATTAACCAGTCGGTAGATACATCGTCCGTTCTTAAGTACTTGAACAGTATTCATAATGAAGCCCAGAGATGTTCCTGATCTGTTCATTAGAGGCCTCGTTAAGTACCTGTGAGCTATCCGGTGCCCCCTCTTCTCACTTCCGGTCAACGCTCGACTCACTTTAGGCAGTTCCTGCACTACGCAATATCCTGTTGCAATAATATTACCCACTTCGATCGAATATAATAGGCAATAGAATATAAGATTCCTCAATTTTTAAACAGTAAAGATATAGATACGCATTTTTTATAAGTCACAGTTTATATATATTTTTTTAATTGTAATTTTAAAAGCAACAAGTCAAATATAAGTTTGTTGTGAGATTAAACGTACTTTGTCCTCCATAACGCTACAAAATCGTAATTCTGATAGCGTTATAAAGCGATGACTAATGCGTGCTTAAAACGTTTAGATTTAACGCTTCCAAGAATACAAACTATACTTAAGTAATGTGACAAAAAGATTTGCCTGTCATCAAAAGAGTGGAGATTAATCCTGTTCTCATAGCCGGTGGAAGCGCAGTGGTTAAGTTGGAAGGTCCACTCTTAAGGAATGTATCGTAAATCATCCCATGTAGCCTCTAAAAGAGCCCGACCAGTTGTTTAAAATACACACTATTGGTTGTTATCAATAGAATGTTCACAATAAAAGGCAATATGTAAGTAGAATGTATAAGTTTACTTTCTGAGAGCATGACATTCTTCTAAATTTAAATTTTCTGTATAAGTCAGTACTTTAATGTATAAGTAATTGAAATTGATTTGTTTAGCTTTTTGTTTTATATTAAATGAAACAATGCATAATATAAATCGTGAAATGGTGATAAAAATATTTTTATTACGAAGCAATATGAACAGAACACATTTACTTTTGAAGAATTCTTTCCTTACACCTTCCTATAAATATTTTTTTTATTACAGTTTTAAAACTAAATAAGTAACCGTACCGTATAAAAATATGACACATATATAATTCTAATATATCTAAACGAGAACAATGCAATCCGGCATGTGTATTAGCTAATTACGTGGACCTGTCAAAAGCGCCGCCCGCTGAAAGGCCTTTTGTCCGGAGCGCACGCTTCTTAGGCTCGGGACTAACATATTATATATCCGTATATATATATATGCTCTTTATTAATAATATATACATCTATATCACAAAGATAAACAGTTACTGACACAAGGAGTACCTTATCCATACCTATTATAGCGTGTTCATTAATAAATAAACATTCATAAAATCAATCGCTTCGTAACCACACGTCTTCTACACGTACGCACCTACTAATAACGGTACGATCGTGTACAACAGTTTTTACTACGAAAATAATGAACAATAATAGCTACTAATTGACAATCCACCTAATTTACACGAATTTTAGAAAAAGAACCGATATTGAGGTCGAAGAAGTTGCATAAATTTCTCGATAAATTATTAATAACAGTACAATGTTCATTGGGTGACAGTGAACTTGTCGCAATGTTTGAGGCAGAGGCGCAGGCGCCGGTCCCGTAGGCGGTGCACTTGTTCTTGCGCAACTATTCGAAAACTTTAGGTCTCCGTGCGCACATATGACAATGCTCCGAACTCGTATCACCACATTAGCATTCTACCGTTAACTCTACCTGCCAAGGCAAACTAATGATACATACAAAACAATAATACACTTGAGCTTCTACAACATACAATACATTGATATGAATAGTTAAACTGTTTCTAATTTATTTGGATTAATGTTTTTATTTGCAAAAGATACACCGTGACTTTAGCTTAAAATGCCCTCTCGACCTCTCCATGAATATAAGTATTATCTACGGATATTCATTAGTAATAAAATTCAATGTCAACATTTACAATAACAACAATTGTTTATATTATATTTTAAAACGTAAATACACGTTATGTCGTAAATTAATCCGCCTTAGAGTTGCTGCCTCTCAACAATTTGAAATCCACTCAGCAAGATCGCAATGACCTCTCAATCTTTCTAAATATTTTAGTAATTACTCGGTAAGAACTTAAAGTAAGTTTCTTTTTACATAGTTTTATGTAATATTACGTAGTTAATTTATCAACACTGAGACAAAAATAGTATAGAAGTTGATATTTGGCATACAGGTATCAAAAGATTCGTACATACGGGTAACCAGTACAATTTTTTAAAAATGTATTGTCAATATAGAGTAAACGTACATATATTCTATACATATAATAACAATGTAACTGATCGCTGTCTGTAATATATATAAAAAAATATTATTAAGCATTTATTAGTGTAATAGAAAACAAAACTATGATTTTTAAATTTCTTTTCTCTTTGTCTGTGCGTTAATGCCCGCCCATCTCAGAAACGGTTTAACCGATTTAAATGGAGTTTTAACTATTTTATTTTGGTCAACTTACCTGAACATTTTGTGTTTATTTCATTTTAAGCGGTTCATAAATAAAAAAGTTACAACCATTTGAATTATAAATAATGCAAAGTTTATGATTTAAATGAGAATGCGGGCGGTCGAAAGAACGAAATAGTTTGGTCGAAGCCGCGAGCCGGTCGTTAGCTATATTATATATAAGAGAGCAGTTTAAATATAATAAAAATGAATTATCAGTAGCTTATGTTAAAATTGTATAGGGACATACCTATACACCACATAATCCGCTACAAAATATATTTAAATATTCATGTACTTAATTAAGGTTTAGGTATCAGTGTAATTTAATATGTTAATCGGAAAATAAAAATCTACAAAAAGTGAGCTTTGCTTTTATCTATTGCTTACTGCGTTAATGCGTAACATAACGCCATAACTGTACTAATTTAATGTCACGAGAATCACCTTTGTGTATAGAAAGTATACTTATACCCAGTTAGCGCGACATTTAGAAGAAAGCTATTTACAAAATTCTTAAATATTACAAAACAAAGCGTGGTTCCTATATATTTAATAAAGGTAAATTATACAAATTAATAAATTACTGTCTATGAATTGAAGGAACATTCATCGATGTTGAAGATCAATTGTCTCATTGTCTTCATTTAAACCTAATGCGAGAGTCCGTATGGGAACTGGGATGCACTAATTACTATATTCAGAATTTCTATTTTATTATAGTATATTTATTAAATACTTTTATTATAATGTGTGAGATTGTGGCCGAAATTTTAATTCCTGTGTTATTACTAGTTTTTATTCTCTTAATACCGAACTGGACCAACGTGTTAGTCTAGTGGTTAGCGTCTCGGACGACTTAACCAGACAACGCGGCTTCAATCCCTACCCAGAGCAGATTTGTATAACTAGTTCCTATTTTATATATACCATATGAATCTATTAAAATATACTACATTATGTTTTTATATTTACATTTATTATTCACACGTATGTAGGTTTATCGAAGTCATATCATTAAGCCGCAGGCTCTGTCTACGTTTATCAAGCCTATTTATAAAAAAGTTTTCATTTATACACGAAAACTATTATGTGACCTTACTTGACTTATTAGTCAAATATTAAAACTCAATAATTTATAAATTAATGTATATACAATATTTATATATTTTAAAAATTTTATGTAAAAGTTATGGTTTTTCTATTAAAAATTATAATTATTTATCAAATATATATTATTGAATTGCAAAATAAATATATTGTTATAAAGCTTAAGGTAGTTATATAACTGAATAGGTATTTAAAATGAAACAACTATATAAAAAAAAAATATGACGTAGCTAGCTACAGAAAAATTACAATTAAAAATTAAAAAATAATAATTTAATTATGATTAATATAATCCTTATTTTTTTATACTATTAAATTACTACCTGATTTATAAGATTCAGTGGTCCAGAAACACGGCAAGTTGGTGGCGGTGACTCGTATCCCCAGAAGCAGTTCCAAGGCATTTTTATTCATTTTCAAAACACGGAAAATTTATTTAATATCTATGCCTCATTTTCTCCTTCCACTATTAATTGACATATATAACTAGAAATCGTTGAATTATTGTGAATTATTTATAAATTGTAATTTTTCAACGTTTCGCTGATAATGCAGCTTGTTTACAGGAGAAATTAACGCGTAGTAAATTATAGTATCTACGGATACGGGCACTCAGGAGCTCCGCCGCGTTACGACTGAGGTGCATACAGCTGATCTACTAATAAATATACCTAGACGACTTTAATTTTAAAAAAATTAAACATCGGTATCACACAAGTAAAATTTGTTTAAGTACACTTTGTTTTGTTTTGTCGTTCTAACAAAATTTAATGTTCTAAATAAATATAGTTCTATCTTGATTTTCTATACATTTTGTTCATTATCTATTTTAGTTATATTTGTTTTTAAATTTTTACTTGTAACATTTTATATAAAAATTGTACAGATTCTTTAAACTCTTTGAAGCAGCAGAATAAATCACTAACTATGGTACCCATAGAATAAAAAGAAAACAAAATAACATTAAAAAATAATGGTGAATTATAATATGTAGGTGAATTATGTTATTGACACACATAACATATACCATGTAATTAGTATATATTTTATAAATTTACTTATAAACTAACCTGATAGTTAAATTCAGGAACAATACGGATCACCGGTGGGCGCTGACGATCCCGGGACCATGGGCATGTCCAAGGCATATTTCAAAATAAGCGAACTTCACTGCGTTCCTCATAAAATCAAGAAACAAGGTCAACTCAAAATTAACTCTAAAGCAAAATATTTTAGTATTATTTATTTAGTATTATAATTTTGTAATTTCTGGTATAATTTTAATTTTTATTCGTTTTCCGGATATATGTAGGTGCGTGCAACAGGATTGAGGATACGCATGCGTGCGATCAGCGGGCCGCACGACTCGGGACTAGGTTGGGAAGCGCTCTCCAGGCCATTGCTGTAGTGTTTATATGAATTACATAAAGGCACCCGAGCACTCCCGGTCTCCACTCGGGACGGACGCATCAATTGCTCTACACACCGCGTTCTGTAATAGCTGATAGCAGTCCCTTTTCATTCATACAGTTTTTTACTACTTACGAGTATACTATTATTGTTTTGCAATATGATGTACTAATGCTTTAAATAATCTTTTTTTTAGGTACTTTATGATAACCCCAAACGAAAAATATTTTGTTAAATTTAAATCGCGTTTTTAATATATGATATCATGAAGAATAACACCTATCGAATATTAAAATTTTACAATTTTTTTTTTATTAATAGCCAGGGAGCTGCATTATAATTTGGCCGAAGAATTTTGTTATACCGATGTTTCACAGTTTGTTAACCTTTTTTACAGAACTTATTTTATAAATTCAAATTTCATGTAAAAAAGATTTTGTAGCAGCTACACTGCCATTTACTATGCGTATAATAGAATTACTTCTTAAATATTTCACTTGAATGTGATAGTGTTATCTACTTAAAGGTTTTAATATGTTTTTGTATCAGTACGTATGATTACCTACATATATACCTGCATGTATATTTACTTACTAGTGATATTATACTCACTGCCAGCATACAAATATTTAATACGAATTTAGAGCAATTACAGAACATCTACGTTGACCTCGTCCATTAATTTACCTTACTGAAGCACTCGCTAACAAGATTCAATTAACATTTACGCAAACATCAAATATGGACCATTCGTCAAATTTATGCTAAACATAGCCATATAGCTTATTTTTATATATTTAAGCATATATCGCATGATGCGGAGTAGTCAGGGAGTGTACTGTTCTCAATTTTGCTTGTTGTAAAACACAACGAATAGGGTCGAGAAATGAAACGCCATCAATGTCTCATAGCGAAACCGTCAAAACTATTTTGATTATAATTTTCCCTCGAGTGAAACTCAAACCTACCTTCACGAATGCTGGTGAGATACACATACACACTGCTACAATGGGGCTACGGCTCTGACGGCTCTAAATGGCTCTACTATTTTTAATTATATGTTTTTCTATAGATAATTCGTACATTATATATAATGAACACGTGAACACGTGTACTAGTATTATTATTGTGCTGTGTGTTTTGTTTTTCTAGCTGCCATTGGTAGATTTAAATTTTTTGAGAACGCAAATAAAAATTGTTCTGAAACAATCTTAATTTGACATTTCCTTTGCCTTAAGTGTACCTGTCAGAGATAGCTATTTAAGCGTTATGGCCACCGTGTCCTCTCTTTGGGTGTACAATAAACAGTAATTACCATTTGAATTGTCATTTCTGTTATATATTAGTAGTAAATATATAGTATAGGTTTTCACTCTCTCTGCGAGTCTGGAGCCAATTGGTAGTCTAATCTCAACAATGACAGATTACGAATATAAAAAGATATGTATCTCTGTATTGTAGACTATGTTATGGTAGACTATGTGGCATATAACTTCTAATTACCACCTGTTTGCATTGAAACTTGAACCCAAAATTTTCAAATTATATTATTAAGTTGGTAATTTTCTTTTATTCAAGACATCAGCTATGTCAGACCATTTTTATTTGTCTTCAACTTAACGCTTTTCTCTACTGGAAGACAAAGAAGACCTAGACCTAGACCTAGGATTCGTTCTCTGCTTTTTACCCGAGACGTTGCGAATTGAATGTTGAAATTCAACGCCGAATTTTCTCATGCCAGAGAGAAAAAATGAAAATAATATAAATGGGAATGGTTTATCCCCTTAAATATAAATTTATAAATAAAAATACTTATTTCATATAGTTTAGCTAGACTATTGTGGTTCCTCATCAGTTGTCCCGGGTCTTTAATTTTTATACGTCAACGGAAAATGCACATCACGGTAAACAAATTTTGTTTAGGTGGCTTTCCCTTATTTCTAACTTGTCTATTCTGATTCTACGTCAAGTGACCCACTCTCCGAAATAAATTACACCCTAAGTCCCGCCCAGACTAGTTTTTAAGCTGTACAATAAGAAAAATTATTCAAATCTGTCCAGTAAGTATTATACGAAGATGTGCGTACAAACGGACAAACAGCCCGATATAATTTTAACAGAATATAGGTTCATATTCATATTTTTTTTCAGGCAAACGAGCGTTCGATTTACCTGATGGTAAGTGATCACCGCCGCCCACGACCCCGACCAACACCAGAGGAGCTACAGGGAAGTTGCCGGCCTTTAACTTGGAAATAGTTTTTTGAAGGTACCCATGTCGAATCGACCTGGACACACTGCCGCTGGTAGGCCATTCCACAGTTGAGTGGCAAGTGGAAGGAAGTTCCTACGAAACCGTAGAGTAGTAGAGTGCCACGTATCCAGATGATAAGGATGATATAACAGTCGGCTACGTACTGTGCGGTTGGAAAATTCTGTGGCAGGAATCAAGTCAAACAGTTCCCCAGAATACTTCCCATGATAAATGCGGTAGAGAACGCACAGAGAGGAAATGTCTCTACGCAACGCCAAAGTTTCAAGTGCCTTTCACAGATTATTGGGTCCTTAACGATTCGAATGGCCCTACGTTTTATGCGATAAAATGGATCAACTGATCGGGTTGGGGTGCACCAACCCAAGGATGAGAACAGTACTCTATGTGAGGCCAAACCTGGGCCCTATACAGGGCCAATCGGTGTTTCGGCGTGAAGTACTGTCTTGCTCTGGCAATGATACACAGCTTCTTCGAGGCCAACTTGGCCTTGCTTTTCAGATGATCGTGATACTGACAGTCACTCGAAACGTTAAGGCCCAATATACTGATTCTGGGCGTGGATTTAAGAGGTATGTTTTCGAAAACTGGTTTTCTTAGTAGTTAACGCACAAACTTGTGTCTTCTGGGGAATAAATTGAACTAATTTCCTTTCACCCTATAGGGAGACATTCCCGAGGGATGCCTTAACAGAAGAGAAAAGATTTTTCGGCACTCATCAACGTTTGCCCTAGAAAGACCTGCACGGCCGGTATATACGTCGTCCACCATGCTATCGTCTGCATAGCAATGAATGCTAGGATCCTCTAACATGTCATTGATATGCAGAAAAAACAGTATAGGGGATAGCACACAGCCTTGCGGTACGTCAACGTTCACAGATCTTGTTGCTGCACCCAGTGAGAACCGGCCCCCAGGGATAAGATGAGTGAAAAGTACGTATCCCATCCCAATCTGCTGACTTATAATGCCGGACACGACGAGTTGCGGTTTTCTGCACCTGCCGTGTTGAACGGGCGCCACACTCCGTACGAGGCAGTAGTCAGAGGACCCCAAAGGGGCATCGACTGTTACCCGGTACTGTTCCGAATGAGAAGTCAGCAGATTATATTTATTCATATTCATAGGTGAAAAAACAGTATAATGAATATTTATTTCTTCAAATATATGAAGTGTTAAGGAAGAGTGGGGCCTTCTAACACAAGTACTAGTATTATACTAGTAACTTAGGCCCTTACTTCGTATGTAACTAAAGGAAATGTAAAACTGAAATAATATATATATTTCTTAGTAATAGAATTACTGTTTTCTCACCCCTAAATTTATTTTTCGTTAATATATTTAATGTACCTACAGATACAATATTTTTTTTACTGGCATATTATAGGATAGGATATGCCGTCAAATTTAGTTAGGAACAAATTTTGTTTACTGCTCAAAGCTATTTTTTATCTTAAAATATAATTTCGCTTAATAATCTTAAGATAACATAAATTGAACAATTTCAAAATAATAATTACATTAAAGTATTTATAATAAGAATAATAAAAAATAAAACCTTTTTTAATTTAAATGTTAATAATAATAAAATATTAACATTTCCTGTTAAAGTTTTCTTAAAATCAAAATAGTGCTAATAGGATCCTATGGCTGTGTCTTGAGAATTGAGCTACATACAAATAAAATATTTCTTTACGATATATTTCATTTACCTTTGTTGTAATTTCAATTTACTCATTCATATATACTAGTGTATCCTAAACGCTAAAATCTCAAAAAAGTATTCGTCTAAAGTACAATATTTGTACATTAATTAATTACAGGTATCTAAAGACAAACAAGTGTATTATTCATACACCTTCATTTTACCAGGACTACTGTAAAACTAAATTAATGGGTCATGCAAATTTTATAATAATATTTATATAGATACATACCCTATTTGATGTTCCTTTCAACCGATAGCAGTACCAAAACGTAACTAGTCTCAGTATCTTAAAAATTAAACAGGCTATATATTTACAAATTAAAACACAGAGTGATAATATAATGGTGAGGAAAAATATAAAGTCCATTGTAATTATAAGGTAAGAAATAAAGTCCAATTATTGATTAATGCAACGCCGACTGACTCCACCGGTAACACGTCGCAACTGAGTTCTGAACGCCGTACTAACGTGGCCTCTATTAACCCTTAAATGTAAATTTTTCATGTATAATTTATTCAATACATTACATTACATGATAGCTCATGAAAAAAATTGTAAATTTTCCTTATATGACGTCCTTTTAGATACTACACTTACTTACTAACACTTTAGATATTATAGTATGAGAATTATTTTATTTATTATTATAGCATTTGAAAATTATTGTAATTATTTTGAGGCCATCGTTCCGCAGTGAGACAGCGTCTGGCTGCAATTGGTTGGACAGGATTGGTTGTGGGTTCGATCCCCACAGAGGAATGATTATATTTATAATGCAAGGCTGGACGATGAGTTCCACCACTCAACACGAAATGTCTCGAATTCGTACGGAAAGAGGATACGTAGAGTCTAGACACTAGGATCTCTCTCTGACTATCCTGCTATGTTTATTATTAAGTTTTATTTATAAATAAAAATATAACAGAAGATGCAGTGCAGCGCAGAATATGTACCAGGTTGATGTTTCTTTAATTAGCATAGAACATCAGTAAAAAAAACTGAACTGAACCAGAATGGCCGTTACGCGGCCTCTTATATAATAATGCAATGTTTAATAATGCAGTGTCTAGATACTTACTTACTATTCACACAGCAGAATGGCCGAAGATTTATAATATTTGACATTACCAATAGTTTTCGTAGTAGTAACTACATACTAAACGAACCTGAAAAATTATGTCGTTTCGTAAAAACATTAAAGGTTTCTAAAATAATTTTGTACAGCATATTAGGTGCATGCTATGAAAACACTGTATTTTAGGCAAATCGGACGACAAGAAGCGCGAAATACAATTTTAATCAAAAATTTATTTTGTGCGGACGTCCTGACAAAAAATCGAGAAATATACGTATATTTTATATTAATAATCTGGGACAATCAGATAAGTTAATTTAAAAGCAAATTCTAAATATGTCAAGTTTAACTATAAATCTTTTCAAATTATTTAATAAACAGTTATTACTAAAAGGTAATGTAGCTATTTTAGGTTTTACCCATTTTTGAAAAATATATGCGTTTTTCTGTTGCAATAAATTAATATTGTTATTAAACACAATCGCAGCATCTAACTTTTTGAGTTAAAAACATATTCGGCGGTGAACTATAAATATCTCATAACAATTATTTTTTGGTGAAAATGTATAATAAAGACCTTAAAGAATATATCTGACAAAATCTCTAAGAGATACGAACAAACATTAAAGATTAAAATAATTCCGGTAATACCATATAAATTAACATAATATAGGTATATGTTGTTCTAAATAAAATAAAGGAAAAATAAATAAAACTACTCATCATTTAGATATAATTATATTTTCGAATCTAAAATGTACAAAAAAATACAACTTAAAAATAATGTACTCTTAACGCCTGCTTTGTCGATGGATAAAAATATTACAGTTCAAATACCTTACAGATATTAGACATGTCGGCTTTATTAATTGACAATTACTGTGATAAACCTTCAGGAGCAAGCTATTAGGAACAAAAAAACAGTAAGCTACCCATACTATTATCATCATTATAACTTATTTCATATAGAATGGATTTAACATAAACGAATTTCACACATTTAAAAGTTAAATTCGTATTGAATAATATCAGGGCGGTCATGTAAAGGCTTTATAACAAGACATCGATGTTTTCACATGATTGTATATTTTGAGATGAACTGAACGTCCACTAAAAGATAACGTAACGAACTCTTTCAATTTTTAATATTTAATCAACCACATTTTATAACAACTTTGAATTTTGAATTGAAATTGTGTATTCTAGTCGTAAAAATATATGTTTAGCTATTTACAATATTTAAACATACATACATACAATGCGTAGAAATGCACAGCAAAAGAGCTCTTATCTAACATTATTTCGAAGAACTTAATAACACAGATTTACCGGCCATCCGCAAAAAAGATTACGGCTCACGATAAGACTAGTTAGTTCTAATCGACGTTAAACGTAGTACGAGTCCGTTTTAGACTCGGGTTTACACGTTTAGTTCTTAGAGCTGATAAATATTCCCACCCGTACCGCTGTGTTAGACACATACGCATTATTATTATAGAATTAATAAGCATACAATAGCGATAATCCTTTCTGCCGTTGGCCTTTACATTAAACGTTTACAGAAAAAAACATAATTAGCGAAAGAAATATCGTCTTAAAAGAAATTTTAACTCTAAAAATATACACAATACCCCTGTGCGCAGACGACAGGCCAAGACAAGAGGCACGATTTTATACAAAAAATAAAATCACTTATGTACGGGAGCGCAATTACCTCGTTGTGTTAGCGACTGTCATCCGACTATAAATATTTATCACAAGTCAACATCTACAGAGGAGCAAGGAATCACGCGAATAGCTCGCCATATAAATTTTATAATGATAAAACTGAATTTTGCGAAAACAAAGTTACAAAAGTTTATACTAATTATGTTTTCTCCTTAGAAACAGAGATTCCCGTACCTATCAATGTTTCTTTGATTAAAATTTGTCAATAATGTTTATACTGCAAGTTCCGCATCACAGAGTAAGTAGCTTATCAATATATCTCAACATATCACAACATATCCTAACACAGTCCATTTAATGCGTCTTCATTTGCTGTAACGTTGGATGAAAGCTTTGGACTCTATTAATTTGCTGCCATGAATACTCTGTAAGGTGGAACTGATACATCTTAATGCAAAAATATTCATTAATTCGATCACATAACATAAATTTCCATTTATACACGATAACATTGCCAATTATTTGATCGAATATTATTTAATATTTATTTATCCTTAGATGATTTACTCCATAAAATGTCTAATAGTTCTGAAATTACCATAATCTTACAATAATATATCTGAATAGCAGCCTAATAAAATTATATTATAACCGTATTTGAAATAGAAACGAATTAATTTAAATTGTTTTCATGTTTAAGAATTTATCTGAAGCTTTAATTTTTAATATCAAATATTACTTAATGTAAGAACATTAAAATGAGGTATAAATCCATTACACCAAGATGTTACACTTATCTTATATTATAACTATATATAGACAAATTGCATATGAGTAATATTTAGTTCAATAAGCCCATTTCAACAATTTAATTTTCATTTATCAAAATATGTAAGTATATCTTTTTTAGGAATTATATTCGTTGATAAAATTTTAATTACCGATCACGTTTTATGGCCATAGAGCACAATCTGGCCAGGAAACAAGAGAAAAAACCCAATGTTCTACATTTATATAACTTACTTGAATTTAGCAACGTACGGTTTAATGAAAAAGTATAAAAACATCGGACAAAGTAGGACTAGCTTTTGTTAAACGTAGCTTGGACTTATTACTACTTCTAATCAATACAGTTGGAAGAACTGTCGATTGGTTTGTACCATAAGATTACTTGTATTAAAATATTAAAAATACTTGAGCTTTATATTATTTAAACGATCAACAGTTGGGAAGTGCCGAGGACCGTATGTCCGGACGTGACTACGCTCACCAAAAGCAAATGAGAATGTCCTATTTTATTTTGGAAGACTAAAATTCACCAATACTTATTAGGTTTTAGGCTTTCTCAAACGTATTAGTGCATCATATATTAACAAACTCATATCCATTTCAGTAATATTATTAAAAAATTATCTTTATGGATATCTGAAATTATTTCTTTATTAAGAGCAATATTGTTGTTTTCGTAATATATAAGTATAGGTATATCTATATTAAATTTATTCATCCGGAACACATCATAATTCGATGTAAACAAACAACGGATGTTTCATTAAAAATTTAGACAGCAACAATAAATGACAAAAGAGACAATAGATTACCATACAAAAGTCGTGAACCATTTATACTATTTACTAATCGTACTTTACTCTTGCTATACATAATTACATAGTCTCTTCGTAAAGATGGTATTGAAAAATATCTTATATCTTTAATATCAGGCACGCATGCTTCGTTACAGCTCGTTAACTATTCACAGTTGTGTTCGGATAACCAATTGTTCAACTCGCGCAATGGACGTGTTATTAGATACGAGTCTATCACTTTTTATACTATATAAAACTGTAAAAAATATAGCCTTCTTTGGGTACATTTCGTCCACGTGGAGACGTCAAAAACTATGTGACGGCATTTAATGCTCCTCTAACAATCCAATAAATATGCTTCCAATATTTTCAATAAGTTACGTAGACTTCTAGACTAATTGTCAAGTACGTGTTCGAACGCTGTCTGTTCGAATACCTGAAAGGCCATCACTTGTACTTTATGGAATTGGTGTTCGCTAAGCGGACACCCGCGCCGCGGGCTCGTTCCTAACAATGTAAATGGAATGAACTTTAATGTTTTATCGCTACTTGTTTTGGTTACTGTAAAGCTTTATCTCACTATTATGAACAATACCAAACATTTATTTCAATGATTCGTTAACGAAATTGGTCAGTACTTTATACTTCGATTATGACTTTTAGGGTATAAAAATATGAATATATTTCTTATACGGTTTTACTTCGTTATTTATAACATTACGGATACGCCCTATTATTATTTGTACGTTCTCGTTTAGATAGGTATTATAAAATCACAATATTAATTTTAAATTTAATTTACATGCTATATCTATGGTTGGTACAGAAGAAATCGTTAAAAACGCATCTCGGGTAAGTATCGCTTAGAATCGATTTTTTTCACTTTCAATAGGGATTACGGACGAGAGATAAACCTGACGATAGAATTACCCTGGAACGATACTCAATATAAAAAAGTTTCGCAAGCGCGGTACTCAGGCGTAGAAGCAAGCAACGCATAGTAGAAACATCTAGTCTGTTTAGTTAGACATATGCAAGAAACATTTAATACTTTACATGAAATTAAGACGCCGTACTGTTATCTTTGCTATATTTATGTAATAGCCAAATGTTCAAACATTTAGGTTCTAAAACAAAATGCGCCTACAATAGTTGTAAAGTATTACAGAAATGATTGATCACGGTAGACCATAGTGCAGAGTGAACTATTAACGAACAAAAGGAAAAGGTCTTGGCTCCGCCGTTGAGCGTGTCGAGGTCGTGGTCCCGCATGCAATTCGTACTGTCAGATCACACGTCGCATTTACTCAATATTACGTTAACATTACCTACAATTTTACACATAAAAGACATTGTGCGGCTTCGAAATACAAATAGCGCATAGAATAACTGCACAGTCAACGCGTCGGACCGTCGGAAGCGTTAGTGCCGTTGAGTCATTTCCGACGTATTGTGCATCATCGTGCACTAAACTTGACGAAACTTTAAATCTATTAATGACGATGAACGCAACTGGACCACACCGTCTCAGAACAGCCACAATACTAAATTATTTAATGAAATATTACGCTATGCTCAATACAGTATAGTTTAACATAGCGAAGTGAAATCTCTACTTAAGTGTTGTCGGGCAACTAACAACTAAATTATATTAAAGTCGTCTTAGTTCAAAATGTATCAAATGAATTGTATCGCGACTCGGCAGCTGTCCAACATATGGTACACGAGGCCGATGATCTCAATATAATTCATATAAAAAGTGACCACTATGCTATGTATAATTCGATTACACTTTACTTTCAATTCGATTATAAAATGCTAGCTTTACACTACAGTTATAGAAAAAATGGTGAAAATGAAGTTCTTAAAATGTTATTATCTCAATAAAATATTATTTTCTTTAACATTTCAATATTTACTTGGAAAAGTTACATATTAGTTTTCAATTGAATAACATGCATCATCGTCTCAAATAAAAAAATAATACGTTAATAATTCTTAAAATGTCTCTAAATATTTCTAGACCAAATCATTAGTACAATATAAATAAAGTAAAATGCAAAATGTTTTACAATTTATCATTAGTAATCGGGACATAAAAATCATTTATTTTGAGGCTGTTTAATTATCAATATCGTAATTAAGCCAAACAAACATAAACGACTAACTGAAAATGTAAGCAATAAACAAAATAAATTCGAATTTATTGAAATTAAAATTGAGTATTTATATAGGTGTGTTAAAGTATAATAAAAATGCATCGTAAAGTATATCAATGTAACTGAACATCGAAGAATAGGTAGGTACAGGCAGGTCAAGAAAACAAGAAAGTTCGGTGTCACCAGGCAATGCATGCATTGTAGAGAGTTCTGCAGTTTGTCGTCAAATTATAACAAGTAACTAAATAAAGCCATAAACTTCTCGGGATGCCTTTCATGCTACCAATTCTATAGAACTACTAATGGAGAAATGAGCTCGCAGGCAAATAAAATAAAAATAACAAATAGTTGTATTAAAGTATATGTTAAAAACAACTTTAATAA
The DNA here is from genome assembly GCA_038994665.1 of Podotricha telesiphe. Taxonomy (NCBI): domain Eukaryota; kingdom Metazoa; phylum Arthropoda; class Insecta; order Lepidoptera; family Nymphalidae; genus Podotricha; species Podotricha telesiphe. Next base: position 380,449 of record JAOYRR010000031.1, read on the forward strand.
ATCAATAAATGATTTCTAATATTACAAGAAAATTATTATACGATAGAAACACAAAGATAGTTTAACAAATTATTTACACTAAAGCGTTCGCTATAACTTAACAACACATTATTTACATACAAACTTACTCGGCCCTATACCTCCGAGCAGTACAGCGCCCGAGTGAGCTCCGTCCGCCCCTCCAATACTACGGTACAATTTAACTTTGTCATAACAGGTAACATCTGACTTTCACACTATAATACATAACGTTCACAACGCCAAAAATGTGTATATTCCTATACAATATTGCACGCGTATGTCTCTATTGTATATCAACGTATGTAAACTAGGCGTATGAATCAATCATATTGCGAATCACAAAATTTTACTCCTTCACAGGAAGCTTCACCTCGTACCTCAGCGAAACCGACGCATAGACGCGTACATCTACGGCTTAGACGAAAAGCGGAGTTCTCAAAGAACTTAAAAATAGGTACGATACGAGGATCTTCATAACCCGATAATATCACTAGCACTACGAGACTATATCACTATCAATAGGGAGCCGAGCGGTAAATGCGTAGCGCGAGTAAGGCGGCGTCGACGCGCCGCTGCGTCACTGCGACAGCAGCTTCTGCAGCAGCGACGCCTTGGCGGGCGCCGCGTCCCGCGCCTCCGCCCCCTCCGCCGCCCCCGCCCCCGCCGCCGGCGCCTCATCACCGGCCGCCGCCGCCGCCGCCGCCCCCTCCGCCGAGCCCGCCTCCGTAGTACTCTGTCGAGGCAGATACACATGTGTTATTACACTTATTACATACACTCCACTGCCTACGACTTTTGTTATGAATCATATTATCTCTATTAATTATTGTCACGATTTATATTATATATTTTTCATATTTACGTTACAAGTTAAATAAAATCCGACTTACTTATTTCTGGAGTGTTATATGATAAATATTTTAAAGTTGCGTTATATTTGTGAAATACGTAACTCTAGATAATCATGCAAAAAGCTTTTGATAAAATCAAGAGTGAAATAACTCGGTTTACTTCCACAACTACAAAATGGTATAAAAGTAGGGGCGCTATAGAAATACTGAAAACAGCTTTTAGTACAAAAGTTTAAATCTTATTTTATGTAAACCGATTATAAGCTTATTTATGTTTGTAGACTTTTCTAAAATAAAAGCCAAAGACTGAAGTATAACTAATTGCAATAAATATAAGGAGGCTCGATCAAAACACCGCACTTTCAAAGATATTTTTGGATAACATTTAATACTAGAACTTTTAAGTTAAATGAAAGATAACTTTTCAAAAACTCATAATTTAAAATTGTTCTTTATTATAAAATAAGATAAGATATAAGAACAAATTGTTACTTTAATGCCAAATAAATATATCAAATATTACCGGCTATAACATATCTTTATAGAAATAGATATATAAAATATTATAATATTATATAGGTATACGAGTATATTACGATATTTCAATTACACATCCAATTAAAATATAAACAAGAGAATAATCATATAAGATAAGACATTACATTAAATATTTACGAATAGTTCTTCACTCTATATATGCGTACTTATACTTTTATTTTAAACGAGAATAATACTCTATGGTCCAATTCTATAAATTTAACTGAACCATAACATTTTTGTGATATTTTCTGCTTTAACTCAGTATTAATATTTCTTCAGAAGAAATGAAACAAAACCTCAAAACACAAGCCACATGTTATTAATTTGAAGTTCAAACTACTTAAATGTGTTAAAATGTAAATTTTGATCGTACCTCCATTAATTTGGTCGATGTATAGAATTGTCATGCAACCATTTGGCTTATAATACGGCAGTTTATAAACGCAATAATTCGTATGCTATAAACACATGTTCAAAGCCAAAATAAGCAATCTAATAATAGAAATAATAAGAATTGTTCAACTACATTATCTTAAGAAACCTTCACCAAACAATACCGTTTGCGCATGCGAATTATCCCATTTCTTTTTGAAAAAGCTGAAATGTCACAAGTACGGAAAACCTAGGAAGCGATGACTTTATCATGTTTATGGATCAAATTTATCTAATAAGATATCTCAAAATGCAAAATACTTAATTATTATATAAATATATCTAAGAAATATTATTGGACATCACATCACATAAGCTTTTTTAAATAATTGCAGAAACGTGCCAATTTTAGCTTTTTTATGTCTAAACCATGATAAATCAGTATAAAGTCGGTGAGCCAAGAACAAGGTTGGCACATTTCTATCAATCAGCCTCTAATCAATCGATGCGATCGACTCGACAACACACGCAGCGGAGCAGACTCAGTTCTACAAAAATAATGGAAACCGAGATAGTAGTGTAAAGTGAGTAGATGGTTTCGTCGCGTGACGCGTCCCAGGCTTACCGCAGTGCTCTGTTGCGCGTCCCAGGGGTTAGCCGCGGCCGCGACGCGCCCCCCCACCACGGCGCCGCCACCTACGTGCCACACACGATTCATTGCCAGAGACCGAGCCAGTGTGGCACTGGCAATTCTTCTATGTCACCTCACTACTTTATAAAGTTACTACTGCGCACGATAACTTAGCCATAAAATGACATTGAAGTTCGGAAGTACACGATATAATCTCTTTTCATAAGTACTCTAGAGGACTTTTGAAAAAAATTTACATTACAAACAAGTTATCATAAATGTTAAAATTTAAGCATGTTTCACACTTAAATGATTGAATGCCACATACAAGTTCGTGAAGTAAAGCTATAATTAACTTACCAATATGATTATTGACAACTAGCATATTCAAAAGTATAATGTTCAACAGCTGAAGTTTTAAGTAATACGATTGATTCAATTTCATTATAATACGGTGAGTTTAAAGATTTTAAAAGCACATATATATTAAGGATATTTTAATTTTTATTCACCTAATGTAGATATAATAAAATATTTACTTTATACATAAGGAATTTAAATGGAAAATAAAGTTATTAATTCAAATAAGTTCTCATGAAATCTGACAAATTGTAATACAAAAATCAGAAAACAGAATATGACTATTTCATAAAATATTATACGATATTACACAGTTAGTGAGTCACATTTAATCTAGGCATAAAAAGAAAAGCTACCTCCAGACCATTTGGCTCAGAGGTAGAGACCTCATAAGGCAATGTTAAACGTATTCGTTATGTAGATGCATGTTAGATACCTATTTGTTACAATTTGAAACAATAACGACTTAACATTTCCGAGACTAACCTTAAAAAGTTCTAAGCACATTAGGAAAATTTTTGTTACATGTTAGAGACTAAAAAGACGTCAATTTACTGTATTACGGATTCAATCAAAGATCTTTTATAGACCATACATGAATCGTAATTCGAAGTACTAAATAACCGCTCTATATATCTTCTTCATCTTTTCTATATACTAAACTGAGTAGAATTTTATTTTTGAACAAGATGAGATTAAATGTTTTAAGCACTTATAAGAGAAGGTTGTTTAGAAAAAGAAAATTATTTTTAAGCTATAAAATATACGTATACATTACATTCTTCAACCCATATCATTTTTTAAATGTCAAGTAACAAATAAGGGCAAGTGATTGACGGTGATATAACCAATATCAATATAAAACATTCATTAAAAGATTAGACTCCTAAAATATAATGAGTACCTACAACACTGAGGAAGAATTTATTAGAAGAGAAAATAAAGAAATATCCTGCACAAAAGCAATGGTATCTCCACTGGATATTTAAAACTTACAAGTTTGAAAAATACAAAATTGTTGAATTAATCAATATATTATACACAATACAATAGACCATCTTTTTGTCCCTGTACAAGGAGTAAAAATACACCATTAAGTAGTTATATTTATAGTTTACATTAAGTAGCAATATATAATAAATACACTAACCGGGAGCAGGCATGTCAAAAGTGAGCAAGGGGTCTAGTTCCGGCGCGTGCATGGCGGGCATGTCAGGGCGGGCGGAGCGCGCGCCCACTATGGCTCGCAGCTCGTTGCGCACATACTCCGACGTGCCGCCGCCCGCCGCTCCGCTGCCGCCCACGTTGCCGCCAACGTTGCCGCCCACGCCGCCGCCCACGCCGCCGCCCACGCCGCCACCCACGCCGCCGCCCACGCCGCTCACGGTTCCGACCCCGCTACTGCCTAAATGTGTCGACATAAAATTTACATGCAGCAAAAAACGGCTCAATGTCATATAATTTTACTACAATCCTTAACCAGACTGATCCAAATAATAAAAATATAATAAATAAAAGAACGCCATTTAGTCGATGCTTTAGGTATATACTTGTAATTGTTATAAATATAAAAGCGGAAGATTTCTGTCATATGGCAAAATTATTACACATGCACGACGACAGTCGAATAGGTCTTTACGCTACTAAACTACCGTTTACCTTTCGTCATCGGCAACTGGTCTTCGAACAGCGAAGAGTATGTCAACACAAGTATTAAGAATCATTGCGCACAAGCTGACAAATACATATAAAATTTAGTCGTCAACGGTCGCCGCGTGAATACTCACATGAGAGCTGGTGGTCGTGCGGGGGGTGCGGGGGGTGCGGCGGGTGCGACGCGTGCGCGTGCGCGTGCGAGTGCGCGGCGAGCGGCACGCGGCGCGCGTACTCGCCGCAGTAGGAGGCGCCCGCCTCGCCCTCGTCATAGTAGCCGCCCACTGCCACACACGCCTCATATAATACCGACAGCGACGCGCGCCGCGACCTACCTACTTGGTGTCGCCGGTCGAGCGAGGACCTCGCAAACCTCGTCTACCTAGTGGACTAACTCTAGCTATCGGTTCGATCTCGATAACGGAACTTCGAAGCAAATGTAACCATGCAATTAGTTGGATAATATTTTCTATTTTTAATTCTTAAATAAATATAAATATTTACTCTACGGGGCATGCTGAAGAAGTAATGATTACGTCCAGAATATACATGCTTTCTTTTAGATAAGTTTGATTATAAAAGATCTGCCTACCTAAAATTAAAATTAGTATAGATATATGCATAAAAGCGAACCATAATAACCTTGGATCAGACTAATTATTAAATATTTTACCTATATAAAAACTTCTTTATTCAAAGCAGTAAACATGAACATACAAACCTTAACCATAATATAATATAATTATTAATATGACAAAATAAATGTATTATGACGAATTTAAGAATTATAAACTACAAAATCATTGTGTATGACAATGATGCAAAATGCGATTTCGTATAGCTATTAAAAACACATAAGTACTTCACACTAAAATAATCTAGGTTATAAAAACAATTACATTAAATTGTGTCAATTTTCTATAGATATGTATGGATATAAAAAAATAAATATAGTACTTATATAGGTACTCAAAGAATATTTTTATAACTAAATACCACTTGTCGTCCCTGTGACAGAGAGAAAAGACATTAAACATATGTATTTAATTTCTATTTAATAAACTTTTAAAAGTATATACTAGGTTATATATATATATGTACGCATACATGTAATAATAATAACTAACAACGTATAAATCATCTGATAGTCAATTTTAATAAAATATAAATTTTTAGAAGCAGCTAGCTTCTCAGGTACTAAAAAGTTACAGGTGACTTAATGATGTGAAGATGTATCAAGCGTACCGTGTAGGGGTCGCTGCGGGCGGTGGTAGGGCTGCTGCGCGACGGGCGTGTGCAGCGCCGCCGCGTACGCGCCTGCGCCACTCGCATTCCCTCCCTGTCAATTAATCCATTGTATTCTTTCTATTTCGATATATTTCGCAAAGTTAAGACACGTCATATTATGTTCTGGTTGTACGGCATAGAACTCGTATAGATGACGTTGAAATCTCCATAATCCAACCAACTAGCGTCGCCATTACAAAATAATTAATAAACGAAAAAAAAAATTGTTTAAATAGTTTTATTTCTTCATAATAAGGTACATTAAAACAATAACGATACACAATTCAAAAGTGGCGCATAGTCTTTTCTATTTGTTGGACCAAATATATAAAAAGAAAATGTTAATGAGGCAAGATAAAACTAATCCTTGGTTAAATTATGTAGCATAGAATCTTACTAATTGTAAGACTATAAACTCCGCAAATTTAGAGCATAAAACAAATAGGGCAGTGTAATGTAAGGTCACAGCTAGTAAATAATAAAAACCCCACTTCTTCATGGTATATACAATTTTTAAACATAGAAAAATAATACTTTTAGAGTATGATGTCAGTATAACAAATATGTGACTTACAAGCTGCCGACTCAGCATTGGATTTTGTTGTGATGGTGCCATTTTGTTTGTACCATAATTTGACCCCATCTGATCTATAAAACAAAAGTCATAAAAACATTATATCTTAAGTTAATAATTAAACATTAAATGATGTATAAATAATACATACTTGTATGATGATATAGATGATGGAAGTCTGTACGTTTAAGGGCTACGTTAGGCGGCGTAGCAGAAACTAAAGCACTTATTGTGGACCCGAGATCAGCTTGAGGTTGTTCAGCGGCCTGAAAGCATTATGCATCCTATTTAAAAATAAAAGCTTTTAAATGTATTTTAAAGTAATTTTGTTCGAAATTGTAAAAAAATAATGAAAATACGAAAAATATTGTAAATCATGTTTTTAGAAATGGAGTGGAAAGTATGACGAAATGGCGAATGTAAACACGAATATGGCGAGTGAACCATATTATATTGGCAACTGTACATACAAAAAAACTATAGAACCTTCGATTGAGCTCCGTCAAGGTAACTATTTACTTCAAGGTTTGTCTTAACAAATTCGTGTTAGTTTGTCGAGCGATATCAATTTGGTTCAAATGAATAGAAAAAAATGTAAATACTTTATCAAGTATTCTTTACTTTATAGTAAACGTTTAATTTTATGGTCTTATCTATATATGATATACAAGTAGACCCGTTGAGGTGCAAAACCCGCGTTGCTATGTGTTTATGTCAAACTCGTGGTACTGTGTAAAAAATATTCTTCGAATAATACACTTATAAATCAAAAATAATATATATTTAATAAAAAAAATTATTAGTAAAAAAATTGCATTTTGCACTAGCATTGCAGGAGTATCAATATTAGCTATAAGAATTGTAAATTTTATATACTACAAACACACAATGTTTACGATAGCTGCCTTGAAATATAAGCTGGAAATATGATAAGACCAATAATACTAGTTATCCTCGCTTTGTCATTTAAACTGGAACATCTATTATAGTTTTCGAAATATTGCAGCAACTATATTACATCCTTATAAGAATATACCTATCTAATAAAGTCTATTTATATGTGTATATTGTGAAATAACATATATAAATGTTTATCTTAATTACTAAATGAAGACTGTCACTTTTCACATTGGGCTCAAACCGGTAAAAAGATATTACCTCAGGGGAGACGAGCATCTGCTGCGAGCGCTGCATCTGCAGCAGCCGCGCGCGGTGCTGCTCCACCACGGCGCGGGCGCGCGCGCCCTCCGCCTCGCCGCGCGCCACCAGCCCGTACAGCGCGCTGCTGCCCCCGCTCATGCTGCTCTGTACCACACCACGCACATTAGCACTATCAAGCCAATACTTCTTTTATATTTATCATACACAAATAACGAAACCGATGCTATTCATTTATTCGAAAGGCGCAAAACTAACTTGACTCTGCACAGGATAAACAGGCGGCGCGCCTGGACTTGATGACACTGGACTTTTAGTTGCAGTTTCACACTGCATAAGACTTTGTGTTATCGCATTTATAACAGCATTCTTTTCCTTCGCGCCCTGAAACAACTTCTTAATGCATATTTCCAATGATATGAAACTAGCAAAATTTAACTAAATATTTACAGAAAAAAAACTTACGGCGTAGTCGGATCGAAGTTGTCGATTGCTCTCTAGATCCAAGATCACATTGACATCGGGTGCGGATCGATCGTTGTAGGGCATATTTTCGATCACTTCATCCAAAATATCGGATAGCGTTTTATCATTAGGCACCTCGCTGTCGCCACCGCTTCCACCCTGTGCCCGTATACTGCCCCTGCATCAAAAATTCACATTACGCATTACGATAGATGACTCTATTAATAATGTTTAAATCAGTCTGAGCGAGTACACACTGCGCTTGATTAGCGTAGGCGTGGTGCGCGGAGTTGTGTGCGGCGTGGTGCGCGGCGTGCGCGACGTGGTGCGCGTGCGCAGCGGCCGTGGCGTAGTGCGGCGGCGCCTGCGCCCCCGCCGTCTGGTAGACGCTGCGCGCGCCGCCCTGCAGCACCATCTGCAGGTGGCTCTGAGACGGCTGCGACGTCTGGATGCCCTGCATGCTGGAGCACTCCACGTTGGACGCCGAAGACACAGCCCCCGGACCTGGACCCGGCCCCGGTCCTTGCCCCGGCCCCGGACCGCCATTCATACTGTTGCCACGATTTCTGCAAATGAAAATATTCACTTTATTACTTGAAATGTTACTAAAATGTATTTTTTTGTATCATATAAAACACAAATATAATTTCTGTATGTATTATTTTAATTGTGTTAAGTGGTAAATGGTAAATCTGGTCAGTCTCCAGAGAGAGACTGTAGAGTACGACAGCAATTGTTCCTAATCGACATGTGACTCAGTACATATAACCGACATACATAGCCTAAGTTTCTCAATCTTTAAAAATTAAATGCTTTTTAACCTCTGATATAAGCTTGCCAGGATTAGCTTTCTCTACTAACCATAAATATATAAAAAATGTAACACTCACGTCGCTGTAAGGATGCTGGAGATAGTGTGATGGGGGTGGCGCTGCATTAGTTGCGCATGCTGCAGATGCGCGTGTGCGTGAGGGTGGGCGTGGGAGTGCGGGTGGTTGTGCGCGAGGGAAGGCGGCGGCGCACGCGAGCGACTTCCGTAAGGGCGGATCATGGTGGTGCTGAGCGGGGCTGGCGTCGGCGGTGTGGTCTGTTGCCGTGCCAGCAACGACACCAGTATCTGGTTTTTCTGGCACAGTGGGCTCATGCCGGTGCTGCTGCTGGTGGCGGGGCTGTTTGCGTTCGACGTCGACGTAGACGTAGTGGCTCCCGAGTTCGCCGCACTCGATGACACCTGCTAAATCGTGATCAAATCATAACACTTATCGTGTGGCCATAAATGTGATTTAATCATAATAAAAACAAACACCACTTTAAGTATGATTTTTCAGCAAAAAAATATGTATACTTAAAAAATCTATACATATAACTAGGAATAAAATTATTAATTCTCAATACCTGTTGGTTTTCTGGTGTAGCTCTTTTGGCCATGTTTGATGAAGCTTTTGACTCTTCGTATTTCCTTTTCATACCGGCAATGTACATGTCACTGCTATCGTGCGAACGACCGTTGCTGGAAGGACCATTAGTGTTCGAGAGAAGTTGTGAAAGGAGCGCACTTGACTGAGAGGAGTTGCGTGAGTTATCCATGGCGTTTCGTCTATTTTCATCACCATCTTCGTCAGACTTGTCATTTAATATCTGTACAAATAAAAGATAACATGTTTTAATTTTTTTTTAAATAACGAGTTTTAGAGAGTTTACAAATTTTAAAAATAATCGATATCCTGATAAAAAAACTATAATAATAATTACCCTGAGTAACTGGTTATTATGATGAGAAGATTGATGAGAAGTATGAGTAGGCTGCGGCGCCTGCGATGCTTGCGGCGGCTGTGGTGGCTGCTGGGGCTGCGGCGGCGCCTGCTGATGCTGTGCCATGTGTGGGGGCGGCGCGCGAGGATGCGCCTTCGTCGAGTGCAGTGGCGACAGCGCAGACGCGGGCGTGAGCGGTGTGTGGGGCGTGTGCGGTGTGTGAGGCGTGTGAGGAGTGTGCGGTGTGTGCGGGGTGTGTGGGGTGTGCGGTGCCGACGTCTCGCTGTTTGACGCATCTTCGTCCTCTTGCTTCAATAAATCTATTAAAATATTAGTGTCCGGTTTCTTGCTGAGCAAGCTTCGTAATCTTGTAGGCTCTTCGTGCATGGGCACCGGCGGTTGCGCCTCTGCGTGATGCGCAGGCGCAGGCGCGGCGTGCGAGCCCTGCTCTTCGGTCGCATTGCTATCTTTGCGCTCCTTGGTATCGTCGCTCATATCTCCAATCGGAAATGATGCAGGCCATGTCTCTATGTCGAAATCGTTTATAAATTGCTGGTCGGCGGGGCTCATAGAAGATCGATATCTGGTATCGGACGCGGAGGATTCGCCGTTAGAGACGGAAGTCATCAGTGGGCCACCGAGCGACGGACGTGATCCTCCCGCTTCAATGAGATCTACATCTTCATCTCCGAGCACAGTGTTTGTAGACATTATGAAATCAGGCTCACCGACAGTAGGAAAATGTCGTGTCTGAGCACTCACTCTGATGCTGGGTGCGTCGGCCGCTAGTCGCAGTCGATAGGGGTCGCTTATAACCAGGTGTCCGGCCCGGCCGACAACCTCCTGAAGATGTGTCAGTACGTGAGCACGATCACCGCTTTCTACAAGGTCTAAATACCGAGTCCCCACTAGTGTTATAGAAGAGTTTATACAGTTTTCCACTCCGGATAAATCACAAGCTGAAAACAATAGATGCAATAAAAATTTATATCAGCACAATTAAAACTCTCCCAAATTAGTACACATATGTATATTATGTGGTATTTCCTTACATAGGATATTAAAGTTACAGTCCAATCTGAAAACGATGGTGCGTCCGCCGTCGTTGGAGATAGCGGCCGACTCACAGCGCCGAATGACGCACATGACGGAGCCGGCCTCCTCCGTGGACGCGCCGCGTACTGGCGCAGCGTGGATCACAGTGTCCACAAACCTACGAATGTCACTTATTAATAAAAACCACTAACAACTGTTGTTAATAAAAAAATATGCAGTATAAAACGACGCAATAGAGATAGCAATGCCATATGAGGTATTTTTTGTCACGACTTAACAATATACTATACACAATGCTTCATCATCACCTAACATTGCACATTTAATGTTTGTAGTGACAAGTAGCAGTTGTTTTTAATATCAATTTACTTGTACAAAGATTACAACGGAAACGTATACAAACCTACTACCATCTGGAACATTTGAGTCTTTTATGAGAAGGCGTGCGTGGATGTACTGAAATTTGTTAGAGTCCCCGGAGTTCCAGCTGAAGTTTTGTATATTCCTGAGCAGCGGTTTTATTTTGGCATGATCATCAGCGTGCAAAAGTGAGAATATAGATTTCTTATACAGTTCTGTTCTTTCTGAAAGAACAAGGTCTTTAATATTTTCTGTCACGCACTCAATTTCGCCTTTCGAATTAATTTCCATTAATATGAAACCCAGGACGCCGGTATAATGTTTTATTGCCTGAAATAATTTTACAAATTATAAAATCATATCAAGTGTGTTACTACACATTACAATCATTAACCACAATAGAACGAGCTCTCATAAATTGAATTTTTATATTTAGGTTCAGTGTAAAAGTTAAAAATGAAACTGAAAAATGTGAAAGTAATTCACCTCAATGAGAGTACTCAGCTCAGAGTACTGTAAACCAGAAGATGATGCTTGTGGCTGAGTTGAGCTGACTTCGCCGGCTTGTACGGGCGAGATACATTGAGATTCACGCAATGGACAGTCACCAGGGCAGTCCTGCCGCCGTTGTAACAAGTCCTCGATCTGCCTAGTAGCCTCTCGTACTATCCCGTTCTTATCTGGCTGCTTTACTTCAGCTAGACAAGTCTCTAAAAGTTCCTCCAACTGATTTATAACCTCGTTTTCCAACTCTCTGCGCCTCTTTTCGTTATGACATTTGCTTCTGAAATATGAAAGAAAAATAACTCAAATATTTACTAGTAAAAATAAGTGTTAAAAAAATCTATTAAAAACATAAGTTCAGAAAATATAACATGTATAATACTGATGAGTATCATTTTTTTGTATTGCCCGTTCGCGAGCTCAATTTTTTACAACTTACAAATAGTAATAATATTTGTAAAAGGAAAAACTTTGTGCTTATATTTGATCTTCGGAACCTAACATTATATCACATTCTACGTGCCACGATACATTATGAAACTGTTAGAAATGGTTCCTGCATGATATAAAGGGTTAGGTGTACCATAACCTCTGCTGAATGATAAAGCGCCTAGCGCATCATTGAATTTTGCTTATATTTTAAGTTCTTCAAGTTATTTTAGTAAAGTGGTTAAGTTTTATTTAGGCTACATTCTTAACACGAGATAGATAGAGTCCCAGAGCAAACTTCGGATTATCGGCATAAGTTGGTTATAAGCATACATATAACATAATATGAAAATTTCAAAAAATCTACAAAATATCTAATCCTACAGTCCATCTACATAATCTTTTAATGCAACAAAAAAGTAGAAATTACATTAATAAGGTAAAGGTTAGTCGTTTAAATGATGTCGTATAAAAGTGTTTTCTATGCAACTGGTTGCTATTAGTTTATATAGTATATTACTAAAATGTGTGAATTAATTAATTTGTAATGGTATAATAAATGTCGATAGAATATCGAATATAATTAAATATCAAAGGAGATTGCGTGCCTCATGCTGAGATACGTAAGATAATAATATTAGAAAGGAAAAGATAGTAATTCAAGGATTTGAATCAACTTTTTATTATTATACTTTAAACGAATTTTATGAAATGCAGAGATGATAGATAAACTTTAGACAGAACAAGAATTACTTGAACACAATTGTAAAAATTGTAACCAAAATATTTACATACTCTATCTAAATTGATGGTTACGCGTAATGAGAATTCTATTATTTGATTTAAAAAAATCTAGTTTTACCAATACCAAGGTTTAAAAAATTTTTTTAGATCATTTTGCCTATGGAACAAGATACGCATGGCTCGTCACAGGCACAGAATCCGTTAAATATGAGAGATCCGGCTAATATGTTCTCGGCCTTGGCACTTAATAAATACAGAGTATGTATAGTGTTGCGATTTTTGTTTTGTCACATTACTTTATTTGTTTAACATGTTCTGAAAGAAAAGGTCTGTCACTTTCACTCACGTACGAAGGGCTGGTTGTTATGCTTCATGGAGTAAAATGTTAGAAACAAATATAAACGTAATAAAATTATTTTTGTAACGAATAATAAATAGTAACATGCGTTTCTTAATGTAAATAATGTATTATTATGTATACAAAACATGAATATTTTAATTTTATTCTTTTGCTCGTTAAAATATAACTTATTATAAATAAAATTGCACCATTTTATACGTACAAAAATAAAATATAGAATACTTCCGACCTTTAAAAAATTAATAAACCTCTTTATAAAACATAAACTTATAACAAAACTTATATTAATTATGCGTCAAAAATAAATATAGAACGAATTTTATAATCCATTTCTAGCCTTTTGTTGGGATCTAATGGGTCACAATATATTAGACAAAAAACATTCGTACTTTATGCTCTTTTTCGTCATTTCTTATAGTTTCCCTGTCCCTGTCTACTTAATTGAATTGAATAATGTTTGATCGTGAATATAATTACGTAACGTAATATAATTACGTAACGTACTATCTACAGTAAAGATACTACAGTGGAAGTTAAATTTCAGTGGAGTCTGAAGTGTGTCTTTTTCAAGCATCCCCCGCAATCAAATCAAAGGGTGTAAGCGGCCGAGTTGTCATGTTCAGTGTCGTTCTTAGCTATTCCAGTTCTTCTGCTATGTGCCATAAATTGAATTTTCAATTATCAGGTCATCTTTTTGTCAAAATAACCTATTTTTGAAAAATACATATTTAGAAAACGTAACTTTAAGAAATGTTAAAGAATAACCTATTTTTATCCTAGAAAACGAATTTGCAGAATCATTTATTTTAAATCTTAATCACAATGCGGTCCTTAAATTTTCAGTGCCATTGACATGGCTGTAGTTGACGTGGTCTCTCAAGTAATCATATAGCTACCAAGATAATACGTCATCACTAGACATCGGATTATGCATTTACATATGCAATCATATAAATGCATAATCAACAAACCAGGGTCTCCTAAACTCCTAGCTATAAAAAATTTTTTACGCATTAATAAACGCAGAAATCTCTACCTAAAGAGTTTTCTCCAGAAAAAATTACAAGTTTAAAGTATTGTTTTTCATGTAATGTCATTGGAAGTAGGTAAAAATTTTTAGAGAGCATTCAAATTAAATTAAATAACCAAACTTCAAAAATTCGTTCGTCGTTTACGTTTCTTCTTAGACATCACTCCTGTCGGAGTGGTCGTGGCCACAAAGTGACCATTTGAAAGCGAGATTGCAAGATTTCTCCGTCTGTCCCTATATTCAGCATTGACTTTGCTGTCGTTAATGGAACAACCAGTGCAGGATTTTATCAGGCCTGTCCATGTTGTATTCGTATTGGGTAATCGGCCGCGAGAGCGCTGCCCTTTCACTCTTCCTTGCATTACCAGCCGCTCCAACGCGTGATGTGCCTGAACATCTTTACAATACGCATTTGCACAATCTACGTAAGTCTTTGCTGGGTGCCGAACTCTCTCAATATGAAGACGTTAGTGCGGTGGCAGTCAATTTAATTCTCAACAAGCGCCTCCAGCACCATATTTCAAAGGCGTCAATCATAACACGCTGCTTTTGCTGGATCGTCCATGATGCTGCTCTTAGCAGGAAAAAACAAAAACTAAGCATCGCATTAATCGAAACATCGTGTTTCTGGTTAAGCGGTGATCTTTCCATGTTTTCTTGAACTTCTCCACTTCGGATCGTAGAATAGCACTTCTTCTTATAATATCCTCTTCACAACTATCAGTATTTGTGATTAGGTTCCCAGCGCGCTCCCACTTTGCGCATTTCCCGTAAATTAAGGCGATTCATAGTCTAACGATCCCCAACCATCATTTTAGTCTTATCGCAGTTTATAGTGAGATGAGTTACAGCTGCTTGTCTCAATTAGAATAAGAAGTTGATCTATGCCTATTTGTGATGTCGCACGTAGACTAATGTCGTCGGCATATCTCATATTTGAGACTATCCGGCCATTAATCAAAAATCGCTTGTCCCAGTGAGCCTCATGACGTATTTGGTGTTGGACGAGAGGGGGGAGAGAACCCCAGCCGAACCCCTGTTTAAGTTTGAAAACTATTAGAATCAATTCCTTCTATTGTGATACACCCATTACCGATATTAACGCGTAAACGATTTTCGAAAATCTACAAAATATATAAGCTTTACGATTAGAGTAAGAAAATAAATGTACAAAAATAGTATTGTGCATATTTCGTCCTTATTGTTTATATTGTGCCCTTTTTCAATGCATATTTGCATGCATATTTTGGTGTGCATATGTGGTATTTGTTTTGAATAAAAAAATTTTGTCATAAAATATCTATTAAAATATGCTGTTGTTAATATCCTGTTAGAAATTAATAGCCTAAGCAAACAACAATAGAGTGTGTATTGATAACATCAACAAGAATCAAGTCTGCCTATTCAGGATTATAAAAATATAAAACTTAATATAAGTAACCACAATTTATAATCTTATTATTATTAAATAATGTTGAGTAAATATTCTCACCGATTAACCGCATGTAAATAAAATTCGGCACTATTCCTCACAAAAATCTACCAAAAATTGCTGTTTAAAAAAAACATGTCGTTCAGTTAACTAGTATGGTGTTACTATATGCATGGACATTGTTCTAGGATATCCTAGAACAATGTCCATGCATGTCATTAATATCGAAATATACAGTAACTCAATATCAGTTGTAAACGTGCAAAGTATTAAAATTTAGTTTAAATGTAATTCGCGTGTAATTAAAACATAATAGTCTAACTCACGAAGAATATTTTGGAGGAATAGCGTGTCAAAACAAGTTATTAATCTAGAATCATACAACGTAATTGTTTCCTGCTTTTATACAGTCTGTGCGCGATTGCGCCATAAATTTAACAAGAAAGTAAAATACAAAAGTATCTTATAAGATTATATGATTTAAAAAAAATTGAACGAAGAAGTTTACGTTAAGGATTCATTAATTAAATAAAACAATAATTTACAAATTTTTTGCAAAAATATACAAAAAAAAAAGACATATTTAATGTCGCTTTTAAGTGACAAACCCTACGCCAACAGCGTGTATTTAAATTATTGGTAACTTTCAGATTAACTCGTATTAAGAAAAAATATTCACCATATTCTCGGAAGTTCAGAGCTAACTTAGTACCTACCAGTTTTTATCTATAGCCAGAACTTATAAGATTTGTGTGAATTTAAGAAGGAAGTCAAATAGGGCTCACAAAAATGTATGGTTACGCTGTTTTCCGAAACCTGTCTAAAATTATAATATAAAAAAATAACATCAAGGAATCGTCATCATCATTTCCATGACAGATTGTGAGAGAAAAAAAGAAAAAACGAAACAAGCTTAAGGTGACGTATTCAAATTGGAATTGTTGAATGGCATGCGATAACGCACGATGTATCGCTAACACTCAATATCTACGTTGATGCAGAAAATATGGGGGCGGATTAAGATGTTGCTATTGAGTCTCTCTGCAAAAATTGGTGAAGCATCTATATTCAGAACATTTGAAATTTGGGAGAAAGTTAGAAATAGGAATACGGAGGGTGAGATAGGGGTTTGTTTAGCTTTGCCCCCTATTAAAAATATTATGCAACAAAATAATAATAAAATTTACGACTCCTTTTATAGAAAAGTTTGCGAGGAAATATAGTGATTTATTTTTTTAGCCCAATTTAAATGTGGGTTGAATTGAAAATTAACCGCAAACCATCATAATATATCGTTTTTTTAAAAAATGATTGGTATAATATTTTGTATTTAAATATTTACTAAATGGTACTAAGACATTTTTTGTAAACTACAAATTTTGTTTGGTAATATTATGCGTAGATATAATATGAACATATGCAAAAAAATTGAATCCATAACCTTTGAAATATGGGAACGTAGATAAATTTTATTAATAGCAAGTAAGCTGATACATATAAATATATAATTAATGTATATTCATGAGTAATAGTCTAATATTTCATTCCTACAAAGAAAAAGAAAAAACAATTCATATTATTTATTTATTCTACCTTATATCTTCAACAGATTTACTACTAATTTTAGAAAACTTGTGACGAGAAGAAATATAACGTTTAAATTATTTTAAATACAATGACTATTACATTAGGCTGTAAATAATTTATGAAAAATCTACAATTTTCACGTTTCTACTAATACATTGTAGTATTGCTTGACGCTTAGGTCCCTACTAAGCGCCTAAAAGTATACATTGATTGATTGACCACAATGAATCTTTCCGCGCGACTCATCAAAAGGATACTTATTCATATAAAACACTATTAATGCATTGTCTATCTAATTAAGTATTTTAAATAAGTAACAAAATCTTGAACGAATCCTTTTAAATCGCTAATACGTACTGCTGAGATTTATTGTCTGACGATTTTTTCCTTGTCTTCTTACCCGGCGCGGTCACGCTCATCTTGCCCTGCATCCCCCTCCATGTGTCTCCCAGTTGGAGGTCACAGGATTCAATTCTACAGAAGCAGCAAACAAACGTTCCATTAATATTTAATGATTGGTGTTTTATATATTGATTTGAAGAATCATATAAATATTAACTTATTCTTTTATGGATGACGTATAAAATACCCCATAATTAATGCGTGAAGGATGTAAGCTTTATCACATAGGTATACCACTTTTACTGACCATTGATTGACCTTGTATATATAATTTGTTAACAAACGTAAAGACCAAAATGTGCAAATGTTTTAATTTGAAACTTATCGATGAATAATAAATAGTACGACGAACAAGTTCATTGTTATAATAACTCTGTGTTCATTAACATTCCCATGAATACATTTATAGAGTATGCTTATTTTTTATATCGCGTTTAAAATGTTGCAATGATAAAATATAAAATAACTATGAAGGGACAATGACAGCAGTGGTAGTATACAATAATATACAAATCATATATTATGCAATCTGTTCTGGATGCCAAATAACAGAACAAGGAGCTTATGCTATGATTAGCTGCATGTTTATTTATGATGAAAGTACTAAAGTAATCAATTACATTGTAATCATTAAGGAACAGCTATCAAGCAATAGCTGATGTTCACTTCGACGATACCCATGCCGAATGCCAAGTACAGAATAGCTTAATGCGAAAGCGGGACAGAGACACTAAACGACGCCTACCGAGGAGCCCCACAACGCAACCTCACTGTGACGGGCGACCGCGCAACCTTGAAATAATAATGCTCGGAATATCAACGCGCCATGAGTGACCAAAAATATTAATATAAAGTTATATACAAAAAGTAGCAATTACATAATTTAATCTAATTTAAATCTTTAATCGACAATAAAGCAGTTTTATTAATTGAAATAAATACGAATTATTACGTAAATTACCTGTAAATTATTCATTTTAGTTATCAGAATATTAAGTAATAGAAAGTCATTTAGTATATTAAGTTAAAGGTAAAAAATCAGTGAAAGTTAGCATTGAAAGTTATACGAAGATATCAGTTTCATTTGTTGCTCAAGAGCCGGGGCTATTCGTCATCCACAGCAATGATCTTTAAAATAAACTTTAGTACTGCAACACAGAAGAAATTAAATTTGTATGTGTGATATAGCGTTAAAAAATTATATTTATATTTTTATGTCAGCTTTTTTAGAACAATATTAAATTCTGTTTATATATATATAAAAATATGCTAGTTTATATTTCAAGAAATTTATTACCTACAATACAAGTATTGTATGTAATAAAGATCGAAGATCACCGTCATCCTTATTGTAACCTACATAAATGAACACTAAACTAAATCGCCAAATAATTATGTACTGATAGCTTTCGCTCTCTAGGACAGTAGTAGTAGCCCACATTTAAAAAAAAAATTATATTACGAGATGTCATTTTATGACACGTTTATTCATGCCACCATATAAAAATAATGTCCAAAAAAACTCTAATTAATTAAGCTAATGGCATCTGCTGTGCAATTGCGTCTTTAGAACGTTTGCCGGTATCTTTAAAGATTTTATTAGGATTTAGCCATGAAAAGATACACTTTTGACTATAGTAGACGGTTCGATTTTTTTTATTAATATTATTCAGTGTCTAAATATAAATAATTAATAACACTTGAGTGAGGGCATTTTATAATGTTTAAAGTTTAGATTATGTAGCCGTTAAGAATTTCTTTAAACATAATGTTAGAAATGCAAATTCTAAGTAACTGAACTCCATATTGTTATATTTATTTAAGGTGTAAAAATTTCAAAGGTTACGATTAGTAGTTTTTAATATGATTCTTTATTTGTTTTTTTTTGTTGTATGGTCAAGAATGTTTGCGAGGCATTCATTTAATTAATTCGTTAAGTCACTCAATCCTTACGTGAGCAATGTTTAAAAGTAAGAAAAAAATATTCCATATTCATTTTGACTCCTTTATTTTTAGCAACGTCTTCGGTATATACCTAGCATAATTTCAAAAATACAGTTGTATATATAAACTATATAGTTTTATGTATTCCTTAATTGAAAACCTAATATAAACCGTGTGAAAAAAAGCCAGTTAAGAGTTTAACCTTTAGAAAACGTCAACTAACAAAATACATATTACATATATTACAATTATCACTAAAGCTACGTTTGACCTAAGCAAGATAATATGTTATTTATGTAATCGATTAACCCAACTACACTATCAACATACAGCTTAATGGCTAGGTATATCTTTAAACGTAAACTCAACCAATAGTAGTCAATGCTTTTCAATTTCTTTTACAATTATCGATTACTTCATGACGAATTCCAATCCACCTTGACGGGTGACGTAAAGATAGCACATTCGTACACCTAGATCTGTAACATTTTTAAGTTACAACAATAAAGGATGTATATCAACTCGGGCGCTTCTAGTTAGATACACCCTATTATTATTGTTTATTCATTTTTAAATTTAATGTTATGTGATGTCTATATTGCAATATAAATAATGTGGTGTTCCAAAAATAATCTGTTAAAAAAATTAAAACAAAAGATAAGTGTTTAAAAAAAAAGACTAAAATGTAGGCACGTACTTATCAAAAACTTACGTACTTTAATGGAGAAATGCAAATGTATAAGAGCTTTTTTATTTTTTTAACTGCTTTTGCGCTATCATATTATGTAACTATAAAATATGCATTTAATAAATGAGCCGAGTCTTTATATTACCAATAAATGCGCGTAAAAGCAAAATGGAATAATGTGTCGCAATGCGAAAACATAAGAGAAATAAATCAAGATAAAAACTAATACGTCAGTTACTGTCTAATGGGACTAAAATGCTTAAATATTAATTTAGCATAAATAAATAATTGTAAAAGCAGTATTTTGAAAGAGACCACTGTATTACCTACTGTGTCATATTTAATCAACACATATGATAATGATTAAAACTTCGTATACAGCAAATATTTGGTTTAGTATAGATGAACCTAGCTCCTTCTCAACTTCAATGAAATTATTGATGATAATTTTCTTCTTAGGAAAATATGTACAGAGAATACACGAAAATTTATTGATTACTGTAGGCTAATCCAAAAGTCCAAAATCTTCAATTGTTTATGTTTGAAAAATTTACTAATAGTTGCTACAAATTCAGTTATTTTCAGTCATTTAGTGTTTATCGTCGGACTTCGTATACCTATATACTAGGTCCGATGAAACATCCTGATTCTTGATACTTTCTTTGACATAACGTACGTAAATATTGCCTAATACGCTATCTAAATATAATTTAAACAATTGTCTCATTTTTTGTAGATCTAGTATTTACAAGAAGAATTCATCAATCAACAATATTCAAGTTGTTACCATGTTTATCCTCAAATGTACCTACACACACCGTTACAGAAACCTCAGGGGCAGCAAGTAAAATAAATCTCGGTTGAGTTCTTTCTGGTAGAACAAACTAAACACTTCGTTTTTTTTATTGTTAAGTTTCTCGTATAGTGTTTTCGTCAGTAAAATAATTAAGCAATAATAATAATACGTGGCAGTCTCTTTTTATTAAGTAGTTATTGAATTATAATAAATAATAAATACATTTAAAAAATGTATACTTAATATATTTTAATAAAAAAAAAATTAACTATTATAAATATATATATATATATGTGCGTATAATGGTATATATATAATCGATATTTGATATAATTTTAGCGATCCTTGAAAATCATTTACCATTATAAAATAATTAAAAAGCCATATAATATTCTTCTTTATCTTTAAGGTGCATTTTACTTCATTTACTATAAAGTTACCTATTCACTTTTCTAATCTATAGGAGGATTAGAACTTGTTGAGATTTACGTAAAAGTAGATTTTTTCAGCTTCACGATTTTATCCCTCATGGCACCTATGAGGGGCGGCCTCAACGCCGCGTTTTGTCTACAAGTACGAGATGTAATAGGTTTGAATCCGATTCCATTCCGAATAATTATAACAGATTTTTATCTTACAGCAACATGTGTCATAGATTTTATGTGTCTTTAGCAGGATATTTTTATAAGGTAATTTAAAAAACGGAAATCTATATATTTCATATTAAAATTTATCTTAATATGTTCTTCTAAAGAAAATTATAGGGTTTAATTAAAAATCCTCGGATTAATGAAATTTAAAAAATACGCTATTTATATTTTCAGCATTACGCGAAAATTAAAAATATTACGCGTATGTATAAAAAACGCATTTCCTATACATCTAACATTATATGTTAGGTAGTATATTTATATAAAGGTTCACACAATATACGCAATTACCTTGAAAATGTATTAACAACAGCTACATCTATATCATAAAAAAAATCTGCTAGTCCCTCAACCTCAGAGTCTGGTGTTATTGAAGGAGGCAGGGTGGCAGACGGTGAGGCTCCATCGGCAGAGGGCCCCGCGCAATTGAAGAGCACGGGTTCTGCCTGAACCATCGGCAACATGGCTACAATTTGCTCCAAAACCTTACACTACCACCACTGTCAAAGCGAAATTCTTCATATAAAAACTTTAAACACAAATTATATCTGCATCCAAACACACACTGCATTGCGCCACGCTTGCTGCGACGCTATTGCCTACGCAGACTTATTAAGGCGTTCTAACTGTACTTGATAATGTTTATATATCAAATCTCAACAATTATGTATCTGACAGTCTTATAGAACGTGCATGCATCGACTTTATGACGCAGCTAATAAAGTAATGTAATTTTCTATCGGTAACCGTGCAAAACGTTCACTACAAAACGACGATGAAAGTCAACTGAAAGACGAGACATACATATACATATATCCTTGTCTACTTCACAAATTATCAACACAGCGCGGCGCGCAGCGCGATACGACAGGCAGTGAAGGCGAAGGAGCGGGGCGTTTGTTTCGGAGTGCGGAGTACGGAGTGCGAACTGGTCCAACCATATTGCCGCTATAGTCACTCCTACGTCATGAGTATCTTAGCGACACTCATTCGATCTCGCTCGCCGTTACGAGAATCGAACTGCGCTGTGCTGGGCGAAGCCGATGAGACACGACACAATATTGTTGGAATTCTGATAAACAAATTCACCTATTGACAAACCTCTTATTAGGCATAAAGTACATATTAATCCTATATTATTTGTTAATAAGTATTTACTTAAGTATAAGCAACTGCATTTTGAAGTAATTAGTAAATTATCATATTACACACGTATATTTATTTGTAATATGTTTTCTTAATGTAAAAAAATATTGGCACAGTATCATCAATTATGCCGCGACAGCCGACTTAGTATATATTTTTCAATAAAAACAAGTTTATCACAAATACGTAAGAAGATGAAGCTAGCCATGAGTAGATATCTATAGACATGAAAGTGAAATGGAACAGTATTCGTGTCAAGTGCACAATTTAGATAACAAGGTCAACGTATTGCATAACTTATTTTAGTATTTTGCTTATTCGAGATTATATTTTTTATTAAACTACATAGAAATATACAATAAGTCACTCTTAAAATAACAAACGCTACCCAGGAATTTATTATAATATGCCTTTTTAAATATATGTTTTGCATACAATATTTGTTATAATTTAACTTTTATAACGATCAAGGTTAATATAAAACAATTGAACAAATAAAATTAGCTATCACAGGTGACTCAGGCATAATATATATATATATATATATATATATATATATATATATATGTATTTATATCATAACTGGAAAACATAATTCGTAGCACAGTAGTCAGAGTTAAACGTAAGTATTACTAATACAGAAGTAGAGGAAGAGCAAGCACGCGCGGCGTGTGCAGATATCGGTGCAGGCGGCCCCGCGGATCTGTGTCAGTAGGTCACGGCAATGACGTGGCACACGGCCGCGGCGAGCCGCGCACTTCATTCTAATTCCGCTTCGCCGGTGTCTTCGCATCTACTTGCTATTTATGCCCTAATATGTATTACCAAATAAAGAAGCCAATAGTGATATGTTTTCTTAGAATTCAAGCTTCTCCCCCGCCTTTGCGTAACGCTCCGTGTTAATGAATAAGTGTTTTCAAATTTGCTGAAAACTTTATTTAACAATATACGACATGTTACTTTTAATATAGTTTTTTTGCTTTGCGTTAACCTACTCAAATAAAAAATTATTCATTTTATAGTTGTTAGGCTTCGTAAGAAATAAAAAGAAACCCCGGTTAACTTGCTAATTCGTAAATTAGGCAAATTACATATGTACTTAAAAAAATACACGTGTCATTGAGGCAAAATAAAATTAATTGCATAAGTAATATAATTTATATTTAATATTTATAATAAGAAATATTTTTATTTTTACGCATATCCCGTTTTTTTTCGGTGAAGGCCGTATGAATCGACAGTGACATTTGTTTCACTACTTGCAGTAGCAGAGTAGCGGAACTCAACGCCGACTTCGCTTTAGAAGAAAACTAAATATTTTGAAATACTTTTTTTAAATATTTTTTGAAATATTATTTAATTACTTCGAAAAGTGATCTAGTCCACACCCATGGAAATGTACACTTGTACAGTAAGATACGTTTTACCAACAAACGCTACGTTGAGGTGAACATTGTTAATTTATTTATATTATACTACCGTATATACCTTATAAATCTATAAACAAACACTTACAACATTGAAGAATGAGCTCTTCTCTCAAGGGACAATTACTAATATAATGAAATAAAATGAGTGATGAGAACTTAAGTGGCATAATATATTGTTCTGGGACCAAGAGATTAATGATATAACACGACTGAAAAATATATATTTATCGTGGTTATTTACAATAATGTAGTTAATTAATAATAATTAATATTACTATGCAATCACAATATATTTATTTTAATTGAAATAAAGATAATGCATACACTTAGTGCATAAATAAAATGAGAACAAATTCAAAGACCCCTACCCTACTAAACCTACCCCATTCTTTTCTTAGTGGCTTTTATGCATGGTTTATTTGATTTAAACATAATAAACTACAAGTTTAAGGACCTGTGCGTACGTTGACGTAAGGCCTAATCCATTGAACGTATAAAAAATATCTAATTTAATATCTTAAATCTTCATATATCTTATATAGGTCTCTAATTTATCAAACTAGACATTCTTTATGAATACAAATATTACACAATATTTTGTAAAGAACTGTTCATATTAAAATTTTCGGAACATTTTTTTGGCGGATTAAATAAAACGATTTGCAATAATAATATCAAAATATTGTAAGTAATGATTATACATAAAAAATTATATCAAATCGTTCAGAGATTTTTGTTTTCGATTTATTTTTATTTACAGATAAATTTGAAAACTAAGATAAAAATTGCATTGTAATATTGACATTCCATGTTTCTTATCAAGTGTGAAAATCCAAAATGTTACGTACATGCGAATCATATGTATAAATAAACTGCAATAGGTTTTACACGTTAATAGTAATAAGATCTATCTATATATAATACAAATAAATTAATAAATGACGGCAAACTACTTATTACAATATATTATTATATATTGTCAATCAATATACATTCGTATATGTGATTTCAAGACATTTATTTCGTATTAAAGAATAAGGTAAATTATTATAGACATTTTATACATTGTGCGCGTATTTATTAGAAATAAGCAGCGAGCTTGTCGAGAAGAATCCTAGTAAATGCGTTGTTGCGTCACGTGGGCGGGCAGATCGATTAGGCGGGCGTCAATTCGAGCGCGTGCGCGAACACGATCTTAATTATCGACCGCTTACTTTTCACCCTACACTTTTGGGGCAGGTTAGGCCTATGCTCTAGGGTCAAGGTCACGGTTCTTCTTCCAGCTTAATGTATTACGAAGAGTGAACTATTATCATTAGATTCCTAAATTACTTATTATTGTACTTAAAAAAATTTCTGCCCGTTTATAAAATTTTACTTTGTTTTACATTTATTTTAACTACAATAGTTATTATGTTAAAAAAATAGAATTATACTATGAAATATGTCACATATTGTTATTACTTATTTATTATATCGTTAAGTAGTGTAAAGAATAAAATCAGACATATTGTAATAAAACTTCTAAAAAAGCTCACATTTTCTCCGTCTCACATCCCATTTATCAACGGAGTCGTGTGCCCACAAAATATTTAAAAAAATCAATACTTTAGATATTAGAATCAATACTTTAGATATTGTTTATATTTTTTTAAAGAAGCATTTCTTGCACTTGACGGCATTAGCATGAACTTGGAATTTAGTTAGGTATAGAGAGCAGCTCGGACAGTGGAAGTGAGCGTGCGTTAATGCGCATTTTAAATGGGTCCACTAAGCTTATGTTTAGGTCGCAAATCTCAGGCACGGCTCCGAGCTCCTGTCTCTTTCTTCTTCAAATTGAGTTTCTTGTCTTCTTTGTATAAAATAACTATATTTGCATCGGAAATAAGCTGCTTTGTATCTTTAGCTTATCTTAGCTTTAAATGCATCTTTTTTTATCTTCACATATTGAGTCTGGCAAGGTACATAGAGAAATCTGAACGTTAAACCAGTGGTAACAATTATCTTTAACCAATTTCCTCTACGGGGGATGTCAAGTAGTTTTTTTTTTATTTTTTTTTAATTATATTGAAATGTCATTTATATAACAAAAAGACGTAATTCCATAATTCACCTAGAAATATGAAAATAATGAGGAGGATTAAGTTCATATTACAGTTACATAACTTGTAACTAAATGATAAATGAAAAAAATGTAAATCAGGAATGTAAATTTATAAATAAAACATGTATTTATCATCTTTACTGTACTAATTAAAACATACATATCAATTCGCCATCTTTATTCGATAAGTACAGAAAGGATACTCGTGTCGTTAGTATCAACATCCAGTTCCAAGCACCTGCTACATCAGATGAGTAAAATTTTAATAAGAACAGATATATGCATGCTTTACCTTGAAAAATTTGCGTCTTTTGGGTATTTTAAACCGTAGAAAGATGGCAATGCTAGATGTAGTCAATTGGCGTGAAACTAGTTACAAAGCGATTGGAAAGAGTCCAAGAGGCACTGGTTCAAGTCCTGCTTTCGTTCCAATCATTTAAATCAGTCGTGAATAATATACTTTAATTAGTTTCTCCATATGGACTATATAATAACCAAGTGTTTTTATTATACTTTATTTCAATGAGACGAGTAGCTATTGCTTATCATTATGCTTCATTTATTTGAAAGAAATTCCAGTGTGTAATTCTCCACTTAGTCAATATAAGTACAATAAATTGTATATTTTCCAGAAAAATATATATTTATATATAATTATTTCATTAAAATAAATTCAAACAATTGCGCGGGAGATATGCGCGAATATTATAACGACACTAAACTCGGCTCGTAATTGATCGCAACCTTATCGTTCGCTTGAGCTATAGGAGCCACTGGTGTAGTCATGACGACCGCCAACCGCTGCTGCCGTCGCAGCGTCGCCTTACAATTCAATAGCGTTTAGCGTCGTGATTTACAAGAAAATAATCAAATATATTTGTTCAAACGGTCTTTTTGTTAAATGATTTTATTTGACAAAATATTGTTAATGATGTGTTTGTCAAAACATACGAATATGCGTATAGGTTTTATTTTATGTCTCTTATAATTCACGTAATGCTTACCTTGCATTTTCATTAGGTAGAACTTGCATATATATTGCATTGATGTAAGAGGCGCCATTCAGCGCCGCGTCCCGACGCTCCGTGGCTATTTGTAACTTAATTACAAACTTTATAGAAAAATCTGAAAAACAAAGATTGAATAAAAATCCTTATTACTGCATGAAAACTTAATCTAAAAAATCCTTACTTTATGTATGTATATAAAAAACTAAAATTTCACATGGTTTATGCTGATTTTTAAGAAAAAAATGTTTTCATTTTACACTTCATTCTTGCCTGCGTGCGTGCGAGAGCGCGTGCGCGCGTTTGTGCGTGTGTTTATCAACCTCTTTATACACGGACCCTAGGAGACCGACATGCTTAAAATATGACTTATATGAGGACATATCAATTTTTATACTAATATCTTAAACAAAACAAATTATACAGATTTGATTTACAGAGATTATGATATTTAACCTGTATTGTGTACTACTTAATCTTTTAATAAAATATTGAAATATAAAAGCTCACTTGGTCAAAACATTAGATGTCTATTCTGGCTCTCCATATTTGATAGTGTCCGACATACAGAAATAATATTAATTCGGAAAACACAGAGCAAAGGAATGATAGTACTTAAATAAAACTCAATATATTTCTCTATTTTGACAATCCTTGAGTCTTTCAAATCAACCATTATACGGGAATTCGGGATTAAGCAGCGTCTATCCTCCATCGTCCGAGCTCGCATTCTTACTTTCTACGGACAAATTTCTCGACGTGGAGATGACACCATGGACTGCTTAATAATTCAAGGAAAGAAGGAAGTAGAAGGCAACAGGTCAAGCGGCAGAGCTGCAATAGGATGGACCGATGAGGTGAGACTCTCTTTACGAATGTACTAGGAAGGCAGCCAAACGCGGGAAATGGCTTTGGATTGTGAGGCACACTACCAACCCTTAACTGCCGACCAGAACTCTCTGTCCGTCTGTATAACGACGAAGAAGAATAAAATAAGACTGGAAAACCAGAGAAAGTAGAATAATATTATTCTAAATTCGTAGTTGATCCTTAATTTTTTGAATGTCAAATAATCTTATGATGAAAAAAAATTGCAAAAAAAGGCAAATGCAATTTTGCAATCAAAATCAAATCAATCTGTTCAGAATATGACCATTGTCAACATTATTTGATATACTGAACTTTTTCAGTTTGACAATTTATTAAGTTTCGCGTCATACTAAATAGACCTGGACTGGTATCATTCCTAATAAATAATGTGATGGATCATTTCATACTAAGACAGCTAACTGAGTATAAAAAGAATGTTCTGTTTAATCAAAACACTAATGCATTAGAAACAAGACACTAATAATAACGAAGTAATTTATACTAAAGATTGCAGTTGAAGTGGTTATTAGTAACATTATAGTTTTTTATCAAAACATCCATACTAATATTATAAATGCGAACTGCTGAACCGATTGTGATAAAATTGTAGTAGAGATACTTGAGGGTTTTGGGATGAACATAGGCTACTTTTCTATCAATTTTTTTGATTTCCAGGAATTTCAATATTTTACGAGCAGGGCGCCTAAAATACGAAACAGCTATTTCATGCAAACGATGCCGCGTGTGTGTACACTTTAAAAATATTAGTTTTATCTAAACATTATGTAGTATAATGAATTAAAAACTAAAAACTTTATATATCCATTTGTAATTATTAATCATAACTTTAACATATCTATATACCAGTAAGCGAAAGCAACAATAGGAGATTAGTCACAATCATAGCAATAACAACAATCATTACGTATGGAATATATTAAAAAATGTTGAAAACTTGACGATACAAATCATTATAAAGTTTTTTTTTATATATTTTTATATATTTTATTTTACATTTTTTAAAGTGGTATTCGCACACTAAGGAAATTGAAAGAGACATATTTAGAAAAAGTATAAAAATTTGAATGCAGCGGGATTTGAATCCGCGCCTCTTGAAAACCGTTCAAGCGCCCTGACCGCTAAGCCATGCGTTCTACATCCAGCTACGTTGAAATTCTTATACACTTATTACAACTTATATTTGTTATTAGCATCTCGGTAGAGAGATTTTTGTAAATTTCTGCTACCCAAAGATCATTCTATGAACAATTGTTCTATGTCTAAATCTTTATGATTTTATAATTGGCTCAATCTAGGTGGAGTGGGAACATACACAAAGTGGCTGGTAACATTTGGGAGCAGAGAGCTGAAGATTGAGCTCAGTGTGCTGTTGGAGAGCCCTATATCCAGCAGTGGATGGAGAAGGACTAATGACATGACTTAATCTAAATTTAAAAATATAAATATTGTATATTTAACAACTAATTATAATCACTCACTCAGTATAAGCCTGAGTGAGTGATTTTATGAGCCTAGTTTTAAGTACTGATAATAAAAGTAAAAATTGTCATTTCAAAAAAGAAATTGAAATTATGTTTGCACCATACATCAATAGTGTGCTAATAACAAAATTAAAAGAAAAAATATAAAAGTCTTGTGCAGGGGAGATCTGATGTTTTGTGATAAGCCATCATAATGTTCCAAACTTTCGGGCCCATTCATCCCTAAAGTTGCACGCATAATTAAGACATAATTAATAATAAAATGTGTTACATTTTGTGGTCTTATATAAAACTTTTCCTGCTGTATTAAAGTCAACACAGAGCAACTTATCTTCAAAGATATTTATTTCATATAATGGGTTACCTGTGATAAACCTAGAAAAATAAAATATATAATATTAACATATTATATATTTTATTTCTCTTTTTCTATTATTAATTTAAATGGTAAATAGAAATTGCCTAAGTATGAATTATATAACAGTAGCAAAAGCAAGTATTTGAGAACCTAATTAATGAAAATCTATAATATAATAAAATAGAAAAAACAATGTGAGTACATGCTTTTCTCCAGAACTAGAACTACTAGGTATATTAAGCATGTATGAATAATTAATTTTGAAACTATAATAAAGAAGAGCAGTAATCCAAAAAATAGGAAAATGGTAATTTAGCGAGTATTTATTAACTTCAAAACTGTTCTTTGATATATAAAAATATCAAACTCTAAAGAGAATGGATGCCTGAATGGAGCCTTAAATAATATTATATGTATGTAATAACATAAATTTTAGGTGCATACCCACATTGAGAATGCAGTTAGATCCCAATCTGCAAAAAGCAAATGAAGTCTTGGGGAAATCAGCTAGTTTTGTATTTTTAGGTTAGGTAAAATAACAATCAGGGCATTATGCTACCTCATAACAATGCAATGTCCTCAAATATCAGATTTAAGTATATTTAGATGAATTTAATTTAATTCGTCTTTGATAATCACAAATAATACTTGGAAAATTTTAATACAAATACATATATTATATGACAACATTCCATTATTTGAAATAAATGTCAAGATCTTTAGATAAATGATTGTTAGTACATAAATAAAAGGTTATCCCTGAGAAATAAAACTTAAACTTCAAAATATATCAATTGTTACCAGTTCAGTAGGAAAAGGTCTCACATCTAATATATGATAGCTTTTTAATGCTATTTTATAAAATATCCATCAAGACTAATGAGTTGGGTCTAAATTTCATCATAGATTGGAATTTGTTTAACTTGAACAATATAAATTGGCCATTCTAAAATATTTAAAGAATTATTCTAATTGAATATTGATATTGCATCAAATCAAAAGTATTACAGAAAACTCTTAACACTCCATTTGAAAAAAGTTTATAATTATAAAAAGATTTAAAGTCTATTAAACATATTGTAATGTGACATTTTTTGGGTGATAATTCTCTAATGAAGATATCATTTTTACAAAATGTAAAAAGGAAACAAGCAATGTAGAACAGCTTTCATTATTTTTATTTGCCAACTTACATGTTTTTCTGACTTATATAATTGAAAAATTAAAAATTGGTTTATTTTTTCATATATAATAAATAAAATTAAAATAATAAAATTCAAATAAAAGTAACTTCAAATAACAATTATTAAAAAATCAAGCATTTGAAAATTCATGTACATAAAGACAAACATTTAAAACCTATCACATACTTCAAATGATAATTTCCAATTAAGATGGTATAAAGTTATAAGTATATAGAAGATAGATAGAATATTTTAACTATTTATACATGTATGCAAACATGTCCAAACAGAACCAATAAAATTAAATTTTAAAATATAATACAAAAAACTATGATGTTAAGTTCTATATTATATTATAAGAATTACCTTTACTTTATAAAATCAGAACAAAAGATATAATATTATTCACTTTTATATCAAAAATGTCCTCCAGACTATGATCATTGTTCATGGTCAAAACTGAATGCATAAACAATTTTCTAGTGGTAACTACAAATTACCTATTAGGTATTATGGATCACAAAGATATTTTACAATCATAGTAGCGATAACTTCCAATATTGTTCCATAGTTTAAAGTTCTACTAATTAAACTTTAAATTTTATGTACTATTAACATAAGGAACTTATAGTAAAAATCAAAAATCTAAAACCCTTTTCTATCCCTTTTGGGGACCCTTTTCTATCCCTATCTTAGAATATAGAAATTGAGGAGTGCATCTCCTTAAATGTCCTTTAATAATTTTATTCTACTTCTAATAAAATTAATATCTGGCTGACTTTAAACTCACTATAAAATAAATAATTTAATAGCTAAATAGAGCAAATTTGTTCTATGCTATTGCATATTATTTCAATTAGAATGTGTGTTACAAAATTCTTAAACAGTTTTCTTAATAAGTTACTTTCTTTTGTGTGTAATGTAGTATTTTACCAGACAACAAAAAAACACTGATATCACTAGTTGTGCAACTGAATTAATTTATCCAATTGTGTATGTATAGTGATAAACAGTATAATTCAAAAATGATTCCATAACAATCTTTGTAAAATTATAAGCTTAAGCGCTGGGTGTAAAAAAATATTATGGTAATACTTATTTTACATGGTAAAATAGTCATTAACTATTGCAAATTTTTTAGAAAGGTAACAATAAACTGCCTTGTTTCTAACTTTTAATTTCCTATTTAACTATAACTATTCCTATAATCCTAATAACTAACATTGGAAGAGATTTTTGTAAAAGTAACATAATGTGAATAGACGCCCATATTTAAGTATAAAAATCTGTTAATCTAGTTCTTAGGAGATACAAAGATTATTTATTGTGAAGTGTCGAGTAATTCATATCATACATTTTCCCTTTAAATAACATTGTAGCTCTTAGACATTCAATTAGTAGTGGGATTAACCTCGCACAATGACGTCATTACATTGACAGTCAATAAAACACAGTAAACAAAACCAAGCTAGATCATGTTAAACAATTATTATGTTCGATCAGCTGCTATCAGCTTGGTGAAATTGTACTGATTCTTAAAAAGTAACATTTTTAAAACAAAGATATCAGTATATCAGAGCTAACAGTGATCCGTAGTTGACAGCAAAACTAAATAACATGGCGGCATCTTCCTGCAGCCGGTCTAAAAGGGCTTAAAAATATAGTAAACAATAAACACTTACAGAATCTTTTGACTATACTGATCTATCTTCTTAAAAAAGTCACTTTCACACAGTTCAAATGAAAATAAATAAGTTCGTATCAGACACCAATGTTAAAATGACGTAACATTCTCAACCTTCACGGTCGCACAGTACAAACGGCAGGTAGGTACAAGTTATTTCGTACCAAACACCATGACCACTTTTTCACAACCTTCACACTAAAACACTTTATATACAAACACCACTTTTGACAATAACAGTTCACTGAAAGTTTGACAAAATAAACTAACGCGTTTTATTATTCTGCCAAAGAACAAACGTGACACGCAGTCAAGCAACCTCGTTCATATTTTTTTAATTTTTCACAATCCGCGGCGTGTTATCTTCACTTTGATTAAACGAATACTCGTACTAAAATATTCACGGCGCAATTTAATACTGGTTATCAGGAATATTGTAAATTTATTAATATATGTATTGTATAAGTGATAGAAAGTATAATTATTATTTTTATATATTTAATAAATTTAAGCAATAAAAGCATCTGGTCTAAAATATAGTGGTCTATGTTATATACTGTGAATCATTAAATCAACGTGTGATACATAATACTATTCAGACAATTCTTTCTCTCTTATTCTCTGCTCTCTGTTCACCACTTTTCGCCCGAATTCGAGATATTGTGAGTAGCGGAAGTCCAAGCCGTTTTCTGTCTTACTAGAGAGGAAAAATGTCAATTTGAATGTATAATTGATCAAAATAAATTATTTTAAAAATAAAAATATTCCCTCAAGTAAGAACGGTTTATTTTTATAAAATTAACATGTTCAGCTTATATTAGATTATATACTCTTTGCTACATGCTACAGTGACAACTTCATTAAAAATAATATTAACATTTTGAATTTTTGTTTTTAATTAGTAATTAATATTTTATACATAATGTCTCTCCCTTGGCATCTTCCCATTGAAGCACTTCCTAGCTTAAAGGAAAAAGAACATTTAATTGAATCATCTCAACTAAAGCACTATTGTAATATAAATATTCATCAAAACCCTTGTGAAGAGCTTCAAACGGGCTTAATGTGTGAAATTGGAATGAACAATCAAGATCCGACAGTAATACAGAAACTTATAGCGTCTGGTATGACAATAGCTCTTTTAAACTTACGAGATTTGGACCCTGATGCATGTGCACAATTGATTCAGAATATTAGGCAAGCCATTTTTAATTATAGTGCAGAGCTGGAATACGTTTATCCTTTGGCTCTGTTAGTTGACGTTAGAGGTCCTGATATTGTAACCGGTGAGCTTAAAGGTGGTCCACGTACGGTGGTCGAACTATCTCAAAATGATAATATTAGACTAACTACCGACGCAAGTTGGCGTGAATGCGGCACAAATAGTTGTCTTTTTATTGGATATGACAACTTAACGAATGTTCAAAGTGGAGACTTTATTTACATAGATAGTTTAGCAACTGGAAAAATTAAACTAACGGTGTCTGAGGTTGGAGATGATTCTATTGAGTGTAAAATTGTAAGTGGGGGGGTATAATTGGGGCCAAAATGCCAGTTAGAATATCAAAAGTACCACGTGAGGTTGAGATTTCTGATAAAAAAGACAAGATCCCATTGAATCTATTTCATGTGACTCATCACAACAACCATTTGAATATATGGAAGACCAAATAGCATGGGCAGTGGCTGCTGATATTGATGGTGTTTTAGTACCAAATGCGCAAAATTTTCAAGATATTCGTCAGGTACGATATATTCTTTCTGAAAAGGGCAAGCACATACTCGTATTTGCTTGTATAGACTCTGTATTAGGGTTGGACAACATAGACCAATTATTGGCGGAATCAGATGGAATTTATATTGATAGATGCGTTTTGAGTACTGATCTACCAGTAGAGAAAATATTTATAGCAGAGAAAGTGATTTTAGCAAAATGTAATAGTTACGGAAAACCTTGTATATGTAAAGCCGTTATCAATGAACAAATTCCTACACTTTGTGTAACGGATATAGCAAATCTAGTTTTAGATGGTGCAGATGTACTTTCCTTAGAAATTCATTATGATTCCCCGTTAAAGAAATTTTCGCCATCGTATGATACAGTACGTATGGCTGAACATTGTATTGCTGCAGCTGCTGTGATTTGTAGACAGGCTGAACGCATCATATGGCAACCAAAAACTTATGGAAATTTAGAGCTTATGCAAAATAAACTAGATGAACCTTCGAAAGCGGTATGCGTAAGCGCAGTTGAACTAGCAATGCGATCTAGAGCTGTTGCTATTATTTGCTTAACTAATTCAGGACGCACAGCTAAAATACTTTCACATGCTAAGCCTAGCTGTCCCATAGTGGCAGTAACGAGATCTTGTTATACTGCTCGGCAATTACGTTTTTGGAGAGGCGTCCGAGCAATGCATTATTTTGAAACGGCAAAAAATACTTGGATGCAAGAAGTTGAATCTCGAATAAACTCTGCTTTAGACTATTGTAAAGCAAAACGAGTTATACGCGCGGGTGATGCTTATATTGTAGTTAGTAGTCAACGCAAAGGTGTAGGTTATTGTGATTCTGTTAGACTTTTATACGCAAGCGCTCGTGATACAATATTTGTTGAATAATATGACATTTTTAAATCAATTAAAATAGTTATTCTTGAAAGTGTTTATATTTGTAAATAAAGATAGAATGAAAAAATGGTAGTTTTTTTATTCGTAATAAAATATTACAATATGTTGTAGTGTTCTTAATATAATTATTATTACCATTCCATATCTAAATATAAATAAATATGAAATGTTATTAACGTTTTACATATTTTTACTTCACAGAATTATTTTGTCATGAAATGAATGGTCTACTGATTAATTTAATTAAAATTCATTTTAATACTTTTAATAACATGAAAAATAAATTCAGAAATTACTTCTACGATACCTACGCTAAAATACTAAATGAAAATTTATATTTTTTTCTTTTTCTGAGTTCATTTACATAAATCACACAAGAATTAAGATTCAGCTTAATTAAAAAAAAATGAAATATGAAATACAGGACAAGCGATGCCATATTATAAGTAATAATTTTGCTATGTTTCGAAAGAATGGAACGATATACTTGTAAAAAAAATGCTATATAAAAACAATATCAATATTAAAGCTCTAAAATACGTATATATTACAGATAATCTTAGTCTATGTTACTTTTATTTTGTAATGACAATTTCAACGTAGCTGTAACATCACACGTCAATTGCTAAGTATTTGAATTGCAGTTACCGTACCACTATTCACTATTGAGTATTGACTTTTATAGATCAACCTTCAATATAATTGGTATAGAATATCAATATAAATGTCAATTCGTAAATTAAATATTAATCTTTAAACTATAGTTCTTTTCATTATAAGTCTTAACATTGATTTATATGCACTTATACCAAATATCGTTTTAAAATTAGCTATATACTCTATATAAGATTTATTTGAAATGCTCGATATGAAGTGATTATTTTGATAAAACCGTCTATTACAATTTATGAATAACAATCGAAGAATCCAAACTTAAAGTAGGGTTTAATGAAAAAAATTGTATTTGAAAATAAATGAGAATATATTATAACAATTTATTTTTTACATGATACCGCCTTTTTTAAAAATCATAATTAGAATACCTACCGCATTCATCGCACTTATAAAATGACAGAGGAATCCGTAAGAGAAGCATGTTCCGGTTTAACATCTATACGAGCAAATGAAAGGAAGAAAAGTGCAGAAACATTAAAAGATTTTCTCAGTAGAAATGCTGTACCATCATTACTTACAAAAAACACTTTGAAGAAGTCTGGTTATACTTACATGGAACCATGTCTTTGATGATGTTAATGATTGTATATAATGAAGGTAAGTTTACCATTTTAAACAAATATATAAACTTATTGCATTTTTTAACATTTTTAAGTGTTATTCATTTTTGCTAAGGAAGTGGAAAAGATACTCGGGGTTCAATCCGCTGCGTTTAATTTTTATACGTTTCTAAATATATCTTTATATAATATTGTCTTTTGAAAAGAGGAAATGTAGAATAAGTATTTAAAAATATATAATAAATATTTCTTTACTTTTTAAGGAAACAGAAAAATATGAAACTTCTAAAACTTTCAAAAGATGTTTCTGCACCACTTTTGTACAAGTCTTTTGCATTTATGTGTGGCATGTGCTAATAAAGGTAATTCATTTTCAGTAATATTCTATGTGAATAAGAAAATTATCTTTTATTTTTTACTTTATATTATTATACACTGTGACATTAAGCAATTAGGATAATTACTAAAACAAGGGAATAAATATTTTTTTTTAATTATCTTTACTACAAATTGGCACAATTGTTTGCAAGTCACGCCTTGACCTGTGTGTCTGACTATGTAACAAAATCTTTAACCTTTATTTTTACCCACTTTGAACTGTAAAAGTAATTCAATTGTAACCAATTTTCATGTAGAGCATAACCATTAGACAATACACCATAGAAAAACAAATTGCAGTTTAAACGACTATAAACCACACTTTTATAGGTAATCAAACTAAAAAGTTATTCTTAGTATAAGATAAAATTATTGATGAAAACTGATGTTACTATTGTAAAAGCATGAGATGCTTTGTACAAAATTTTTAAAAGATTTTTTTTTTGGAATGTTATTAGTAAGGAATTATAACAATTCATATCAAGCTAGCTTTTCAGAACATTTTGGTCAATTATTTAATTCTTATGCAAATTACTTTTTAATTTTACTACCCAAATGCATAGTTTTGTGTAATAGTGTAATTTTTTAAACAGTAATTTATAAAAATATATAGGGAACAGTTTTTACTTATGGACAAAATCTTCTTAAATAGCATAAATTTTTTTTTTTTATTTTCTAATAATTTTTTTAAAAGAATTTTTATTTTTCTATAATACTTGGTTGATTAAAGTAGTTTAATGGAGTGTATGTTTTATATTTTTTATAGTATTATAGTTTTTGTTTGTTGATATTTATTATATGTTGATAGTTTAAAACAATTACTATTGACATTTTAATATACTATATTACTTTAATTTTTTTTAGGTCATGCATATATTAAATGTGAAAAAATAACAGATGCTTGTTTGAATGTATTAAATGATATTCGTTTAACAAAGGCTATTGGAGATGCTTATTTAAATTTACTATACAAATATGTTTTGCCAAATGACAATTATTTGGGTTACATAACACCATCTACATGGGAGAGTAAGGAAACATTATACTATATACAATTATATGTTGTAAGGTCAAAACATCAAGAGATAACTTTATTTATAGTATTTTCAAACCATATAAACTTTACTAATTTTAGCCTAAACATGATAAAAAGCATGGCATTATTAGTAAATAGGAAAATTAAGTAAACAATTTTTAAATATATTAATATTTAAAAATAAGGTTCATATTTGACTACCAATCAAAATATATGTTATCAAATTTATTAATTTAATCTATCATTTGACACAAAAATCATTACAATATTTTGAAATATTATTTAAAGGTTTACTGAATATATCCACAACTACATGTCTTGCTGAAGATTCATCATTAGATGAGTTAGTCAAAATAAGGCTCCTTTGGTTTATTGTAAAAAACGCTTCTAGTTACTGCCAATTTGCGATTTCACTACGAGACGCCTTAACAAGTATCAAAAAATATTTTATAAAAGTTCATATTGATAAAAAAATACATGAATTTATTATGGAGATTACAATATTATTGATTGATTCAGTAAGTATTTTATTAATATTGTACATAATTAAATATGTAAATGGAATTAAACTACAAGCAGTTTTTTTTTTTACATGAAGCTACATGTAGAAAATCGATTAACCGTATGCAAGTTCTGTGAGTCAGTTCTGCCAATAATATTCAAATTTTTTGAAGCAAGTATGGGTATTAAAAAAAAGGTATATATTGTATTTTATTCTTAAACAGATATTAATTACATCTTGTGCAAAATTAGTACTTTAATTGATTTTCAACTTCAATTTAGATCTTACTGTTTAAACTGCTCAAAATGATGATCGTAGTACATCATCCTATAGACGGCAATAAAAATGTAGAAGCGCCTTTAGCGAGCAGTTTAAGTACATGGCAAAGACATCTCCGCAGTATATTAGAAATTGTTTGCATGGAAATAAACGGCATACAAAGACAGCAGAAGCAAAAAGACAGTATGGTAGAGTGCAAGGAATTTAATTATGTTGCTGCATCGGCTTTTTACAGGGTATATCTTTCAAATCTTTTGTTATTTTAGTCTAGCTTTTATAATAGATTTATTACACTGTTGGGTATATGTCCTTTTCAGTGTTTCAATATGGTAGAAAGTGACGATGACGAAATAGGTACGTCATCTAAGAAACGAAAATTGTTATCAAGCAAAAATCAATGCTTTTCCGATCTTCTGTATGAACTACGCGCCAATTGCGATCCTTGGTAAGCTCCATATAGAAATAATTCCTAATCGGTATTTCATCATCATCATCATGATACTCGAACATGATGACTCGAAGGAAACTTGACCCCTTTTACGAAAATAGTGCGTATGAAATTTGGCACAATTAAAGCTTTAGTACAAACACCATTAAATTAAAGCCTTTAAAATTCTCACTTTCCTATATTTTACACACTTTTGCACACTTCTAAATAAGCAGAAGGCGGTCCAACGCCGTATCTTGCTATCTTAAAATACTATCAGTATACTACATATATCTTATAAATTCAAATCAAGTTTAATAACGCTCTCATGTTCACCTTTATTTGCAGGATTGGAATTATATTTATGTATGTGAAACAGTACGCCTTTTCTATTTCATATAAAGAATACTTGTCGATTATGACTAACCTAGAAGCAATTATCACTAATAATAAAAACGTCGATTGGGATTGTATGAAGGATCTAACTTGTCTCGTAATCGAAAAAATTACATCTCTTCCAGAATATACGGACTGTTCTAACATTTTTATTTCCCTTTGGAATGTGTGTGTAAGGTAAAGACTTAATGACTTAAGTTTCGTAAATATATTCATAATTTATAAAAAAACAAGCTTTAGTCTTTCCTGTAGTCGATTAGAGAAAGCTTATTGTCAATATTCTTTGTTCTCTACTTTCTGCCCAGAATCGAGACATTCTAAGTTTAGTGGCGAAGCTCAATGCCGCGTTTTGTCTTGTCAGAGCGATAATTTGAATATAATCATTCCATCGAGATGGGATCGAACACACTACCAATTGCATTTATAGTCAAATGTGTCACTGTGCCGTGTTGGCTTCAAATAATCTTAAGTTACTACAAATGAGAATTAAATAGGCTAACTAATAAAATTAACTTTAAACAAAAGCAATGTGCGATGTTTTGTTTCAGAAATGCAACAGTAGCTAATTGTGCACACAGCACTATACATGACATAATGCAAGCCCTTTTAAATGAAATCCCGCTTCGGTATCAGGCTGTGGAGCCCCTGTTAACGTCATGCATTGAAAAAGCTTTGCCTCTGAACAATCACACCTTAAAGACACTAAACATTTTGTACAACAAGTTTTATAGAAAATTGTGCCACATAAATATCAGGCAAAAATGTTTTGCTTGGTTGACGCAGGGTTATATATTTAAGTTAGATTGCGAAATCGTCGCGGAATTTCTCACGCGGCTTTTATGTAATGAAAATTTTAAATCGAAAATTTCCATCAAAAATACTCCAGATGTTGGAAATGTATATCGTGCTATATTTTTGTCTATGAACACGAGCATTTTGTATAGTGAATTTGAATATGAAATACAAAGCCCTGGAAGTTCTAATGAAGATATTATTCAATTATTTGATATAAATCATGAAATGAAGGATATAATATTGACTTACTTAGAGCATAATTTGTCTAACAGTATCCTGGATGTGGTGAAAAGTGATAATAAAATAATCGATTACGTCAACTACGTCCCTGTAATTTTAGCATTATGCGAATCCCTTCTAAATTATCACTTAAAAACAAGTGACCAAATGAAAGTTATGCCTTTATATACAGATTGCTTTATTGCAATGAAAAAAATATACAAGACTTTGATTGACATTTTAAAATCTGATACACAAATACGGGACAAAGTAGCCGCCTTGAAGGCAGTGCAGAACATTTTATTAAATGAGTATCATGATTGTCTCAATACAGTAATAAGGCGAGATATAGACACAGACTTGATTTATTGTCTTTATAACATCATTATACAAGATATTACACCCGAGGATGGCGACGACTACGAAGATGATATCGAATTTCATACAATGGGCTTGAAGCACAATTGCATTTATTTACTTACGGCTTATTGTAGGAAACGCAGTGAATATACCGATGAGCTCGTGAAACAAATTCTAGACATTGCCTTGTATAATTTTACCTTAAAGGCCGAAATTGAATGTGCTCTTAAATGTATTAGTTTATTGAGTAGTGGAATTATGGAACGTTCGACATTAGGTATTTTACAATTATAATATAACAAAGTAGTCAGAGAAGACTTCTCATCTCAAGATTATCCGTTTTCGCTTTTGTTTATTTGTCGCTCTCATTCGAGACATTGCGTATTTAAAGGCAAAACTCAACGCTTCGCTTTGTCACGCTTTGTCCCAGAGCGAAGAAATGAAAACAATTTAAATATAATCATTCCTCCGAGTGGGGATCGAACCCACAATCACTCCGACGCTGTCCCACTGCACCACGGCACACCTAAACCAATTTATTTAATCAGTTATATCTGTAAAACTTGCAAATGCTTAACTATACGTTCTTTTCCAGAATCCATATTTACCTTAATGCAGGGCATGTGCAAAGAACTGTTTAGAAACCCAACGGTGACTCGTGGTCTACTTAAACTACTGTTGCAACTTATGGAGGCGATTTGGTCGCAAAGTGATGAGGTGATGCGACATAACTGTCTAATAATGATTAACAGTTACTTACGGAGATGT
Source organism: Podotricha telesiphe (assembly GCA_038994665.1). Lineage (NCBI taxonomy): Eukaryota > Metazoa > Arthropoda > Insecta > Lepidoptera > Nymphalidae > Podotricha > Podotricha telesiphe. The sequence goes on from JAOYRR010000031.1 coordinate 422,406, forward strand.
TCCAAAATGCCGCCAGACGTTTCCGCCTTGGTGTATGAATGTGTAGCGAAAGTGATCCAACTGAACGTCGCGAGAGACGCCGAATTAATTCAAGAATATCGCTTTAAGGAGATTCTAATGGATACTGTTACTGAAAGTAACCACTGTATACGCTTATACTGTTGTTACTTATTAAGTATAATAGGTGAACAAATTAAATATGAAGATATCATGTATTTATCGGATCGTCTGTCTAATATATTTATTGTGAATGTAAGTTTCACAGTTTCAGAGTCATTATTTGTGGATGTAATTAATACCAGATCGCTGCTAAACGATACATATAATATATTGTCCAAAAATATAATTAAAAAAGCAGTTGAACAATGTTTACTGTATTATAAACACATACATATTCTCGTTTAGTTGTTATTAGTTGCTACGATGAAACTAGAATAGTTTTAAATCATTTAACAAACAATGTTTTATTGTTAGACTAGCTGAGTTATATCTAATAGCATTTATAAAAATCAAATATGCTATTATGATGGTAGCTCTCCTAAATTAGAAATTAAATTTGATTGACATGATGTTTTATTATATTTAGCTTCACTTTCTGTTATCATTTAATAATATTTCTTTTTTATAGATATCTAATCAAAAGGAAACGATTCTAAAAGATGAATCAATGAACCGAGCCCTTACAGTGTTGCGTTGTTTTTATGTCTTGGGAATAACGAAAACATTTTATATTCACGATATCGTGCTTAAAGTGATATTATTTGAAAATGAAAAGCCATTGGATAAACCTATCGTAAAAAAAGTATTAAATATTCTAACACAAGCCGTTACGTCTACTGCAATTAGTGTCTACATGAATAATAACAAGTTACGAATATTGTACTATTGGTTTGAAAAAGGAAAAACATTTGAAAGTTTACCCATTTATTTATTTGGATTTGAACATCTAGACGATTTTGTTGTAACACATATGAAATGGCTTGCGTCTACTGATATTGCGTGGAATAGCAACGGCGCTTTGAACGATAGTGCCGTTCTCAAACGATTAACGACACAAACTAAGAAAGATGAGGAAATTTTAGAGGTACGTTTTACTAACATTTTCTTGCTATTATATATATAGCTGTACTAAATATGTAAAGGAAATAGCGATACAAGTCGTCGTGGTCTCTTTTCTATTAGGTCTTTTTTTTATAGTATATGTTATTTTTCTATTTTGTATTACAAGTTTTTTGTAATTGACAATTTTCACTATAAAAAAATTATAAATAGACATTGAAAAATATTATCCTTTAAGAAATCTGAAATATAAATACAAATGTAGTTTGTGTTATTTTCACAGAAACGCAGTTACGTCTTTATTTCAAATCCCACTAGTAGTAAAAAGTATACACTATTATAAATATATAATTAATGCGTATAATATTTGAATTAATAATGATGATACTATTTTTTTTTCAGACTTGTTTCTGTAGTTTAATGTCATTGTGCCTTCCGCACGTAGCTGCTGGCAAGTATAAATTGGAAAATGTAAATTTAAAAATGACAGAAAATGCAAACAAAATATTTCAATCCACAAGAGATATATTGAAAAATGAAAAATGGAGTCATTTATTTGTAGAAAATCTAGGAGAATTACTATATTTAACTGCTTCACAGGTGGAAAATGTTCGAGAAGCTTCTGAACTATTTAGCTTGTGTCTCCAATGCAAACCGAATTCATACACATATTCTAAACATACATTTTGCGCTGTTCTGAGATATTTTGGTGTAGGTATTATATTTATTTTATCTCAAGCTACATACTGCTGCTGCTTAAGATCTATAAATCTATACAAATAAATAAAATTGGAGTGTTCTGTTGGTAATATTAAGATTACAGATTTTTACTAAACACATATGTATTTTACCACGTTATATATATAAAACTATTTTTTCTTTATTAATATGTTTGTCTGTCCGTTTTTTCCTGCTAATCTCTGAAACAGCTGGACCAATTTTGATGTTATCAGGGGAATGAGTGGGATATAATTTAGACTACTTTTATTTTAGAATTCCACGCGTCAAAACCGCGGGCCCAGTAAATAATAAAAACTGTTTTTCAGGAGCTGATTGATGAAAATATAATGCCATACCTCTGCAAGAACCAACCAATATTAGTTCTGAGCATTCTGTTCAAATTATGGGACAGGATATTAACTGAAAAAGTGTTCGACTTCAAAGTGTGCATTCTGTATGCGTACTTATCGTTTGTAGAAAATATCCCATTAGGATTTCCTTCCGACACACTATTCTGTAACTATTTATTTACAAGTTTCACATCTGCAATTAAAAATTCTAACAGTAAAAGAGAAATTTACATCTTCATCGAAAGCCTAAAAACTATTATTTTAAAAATTACAAATTTTTTTCCGAACTGCTTAGAACTAGTACAAAAATCTAAATTATCCAAACTTATTTCTGTATTGAATACAAAAAAAGAAGAAGGGTATATTGACCAATATAATACTCTGTTGGAACATCTAACAAAAGATATAAAATGTGACATAGATGAAAGCATCGACGTCGTTGATTGTATGAATTTGATGACAAGCTATGAAGGGGAGACCAAAGTTACGAAATGTGGTTTTTTAAGTAGACTTAATATGTTTGCTTCAAATTTAACCAGTGCAAGGTGTGTATTTAAAATCTTCAGCTAATAATAAATAATCTTATTACTTATTATAAACAAATATCTGAAACTTAGAGCTTTTATAAATTCCATAAAATTAATTATAACCAAGCCAAAATAAATGAAATATGCCTATTACTATAATTATAACTACTATACCACTGTGGCCATCAGTTCTGGGTTCGATTGCAATTCGGATGAATGATTATATTCAAATTATTTTCATTTCTCCGCTCTGGTAACTGAGAAGAAAATAGAAGCGCGGTGTTGAGCTTCGCTACTCAACACACAATGTTTCGATTTCTGGCTGAAAATGGAGAACGGAGGGCCTTGAACCTAGGTCCTCTCTAGTCAGAGAGGACCTAGTTTCAAGGCCCTCACTTACAGGGTAGTCACCCTGCTATGCGGAAAAGCGTGAAACTGCTGATAACTATATAATTATTTTGTATATAATACATGTTAAGAAAATATCAGTTTACGGTTACATATTATTTGATCTATATATGAAGTAAAAATTGATTTATTTTATGTTTCAGCTACAATACCCTCACTAGAATGTGTCAACTCCTAAAAGAGAACAAACCATTTATAAAAGAACTTTATTCAGAAGTAAATAGTAAGGGGTTTTCGGAAGATTGTGAAACAAGTTTAATACATAAAATTGTTTTCGATTTAACAAATATGCTACAAACTAATTCTGAGGAAAAGGTAACGTTATATTATAATATTTTATTTTCAACTCGCTCAATACGCAATTTCTGGAAAGTGGTGAACGTCTTGACTCTAGATTCTCTCCCACTGCCACTCAAAAAAGAGAACCTAAAAAATAATTTAAGATATATGGTTTGATCGTTATTAGTATGTCTCATTAATATAATATTTTTTTATTTTAAGATTACTATAGAAGCATGCAACTGCTTGGCGGAAATTTGTACATACGATATGAAAACACTGGTGACAGTACCACCCGCCGACTCTAAGAGAATTATAGATCTGAATCCAAAGCAATATTTCGCCAATATGCTCTTAGAAACTCTTCTTGAGCATATCTTCGATGAGGATCCGTCTGTAAGCAAAAAAGTTACTAAAGCACTGAATGCCCTCCTCAAGTACAAGGATGGGCAAATAGCATTAGGTAAAAAATTATATTCAATATATTTCTGTTTTATTTAAAATTTACTACATTTAAAACTGAATGGAAAGCATATGTCTGTAAACGCGACGATTGTGAGCTCAGGGATATGTAACATGGAGTATAGTTAGACTAAGTAGATACAGTATTATCAGCCGCTAAATGGGATAGAAAGTGGGAAAAGATGGGCCTTCGACGTCCAGACAAAACAAATGCTATTGAAAACAGTTAATTCCTAGTCATATATAGATCATATCGGCACCCTAAATTATAAAAAAAGTTGATAGATTAGAACACTTTAACATAATATTATTATTTTTAACAATAAAGTAATATTGAAATATTGTTATTTGAAGCCAACTTAGTGCAGTAGGACAGTGTCTCATTGTAAACGCATTTGGTTGTGATTGATTATATTTAAAATATTTTCATTTCTCCTCTCTGGTGGCACATGTGACAAAAACTTTATTTTATTTAAAATTTACAGATCTAGAATCTGCAAAAAGTGATACATTAAATATAAACATGCTCTCAAGAAAGATCCGAATTCAAATCTATCTTGTGTGTCAACAATATCTTCCACATTGCGCTGCGATAGCATCTTCTATTATTATTACATTATTTGGATAAATATTCTGTGTATAGGTACTTGGTTATATTATTAGAAAAATAAAATTAAAGAACTAAAAAAAATGTGTAATTTTAGAACTGGTGGATATCGACAGAGCCATATTAAAATCACTATCGTCAAAGGACTGTGACGTACCCGCCGAGTACAAAATTGACAATTCCACATATGATGAGTACAATGATGTCGATTTTTGGGTGCCCACTCGTAATGAAAATCACTTTGAATGGATAAATCGAATAACATCTTCTCTTCTAGAATTACTTGCTTCAAGTAACAACTATGTGTCTTGTCTAAGTCCGGTTTGCAATATAAAGGTGAGGATTACATCTTAAATTACGTATTTGTGTACATAAACGTGGTTTTGTTACTAAAAAAATTGAAAAGAAATTAAGAAAAGAAATAAAAAAATAGCATTAAAATCAATATCTCTATAACACTAGATTTGTTAGAAGGTTTTCATTTAATCGTATCAGTGTTTATATTGCAAATATATGTTGTACGTTTTTTGATGCGCTGTATATTATATGTATTGTTATGGTCACCCTAGGCGATGAGGCCATATTAGCTTATTATCTTCTTTATTTATTTAGAGATTCGCCCTTGAGTCAGCCTGACTGTTGTGGGTTCGTCAAACTATTTTCATATCTCCGCTCTCGTAAGACAAAACGCGACGTTGAGTTCCGCCACTCTGTTTACACTAGATTTAGACTCAGACTACTTGATTTTAACGCCGCTTTTTTATCTTCTTTGTTTCATAGTTGACTTTGGTAACTCGTTATAAAACTTTAATACTTCCATTGTGTATGTACTCAAATATAATTAATTTCGTAATTTAACGCAATTAATGTGTATTGTAATTTCAGCCGATATTCTGTCGTAAAATTATGCCACCTTTAATGGGACTAATACTCACTTGCTCGACCGATATCCACGTGAACGTGTTTACGGAGCAAATTAAACAAGTTTTCAAGTACATATGCTGGAAAACTGACGACGATGACTTTGAACAAAGTGAAATTGGCAACAGTGCTAATAAATCATACAAATTGAATACGAACGACAAAATGGTCGTGGAATATATGTTGGACATGATTAATTTTGTTCGTATACAAGCCATTCACTATATAACACGGTAAGATTATGTTTATTGTTAATTTTTTTATTTACATTTATAATGCCACATTCTGATCAGATAGGAAGTGATGCTGAAGTAGGTCACAAATAAAATATTTTTTCTAAATTAACTAAAACTGGAGAATGTGTTAAAACTATTTTCTCTGTCTGTTATATAAATATATTCTTAGTTAAATTGGTTACATCCTTCATCTTAAAAAATATATAGAGACTCATATCTTACTTAGTAAGTCTCTAGTCCACTATAAGTAAACTATTTGACGTTATGCTAAACGATATAAAAACTATCTAAACTACATATGACATAATGTGTATAAAATTGTAGAAAAGATTACGTAAACGCTCCTAATCCGTGTGGCGGTACCACGCTGACGCTGCAGTACGAGCAGGTGTCGCGCGCGGCGGCGGCGGCGGAGCAGCACTGGGCGGCGCTCTACTACGGCGAGCTGCACGCCGACCAGCACGGCCCCGACCGCGTGCGGGATGTATTCAGAAAGGTATGCTGGTCTACACTCTTTTTATTATATCGGCCTGTCCTACGTACACTGCTACAAGGCCAAATTACTATTTTACACGAGAAAGATTTATAGGGGTTCTTAAGGTCGTAAAACATATATTTTGTCAATTTACTTTATACGCAAACGCGTTACCTGGAAGAAATAGCTCACTTAGCGATAATTTTGCCTATAGTACTATTTAAATATTAAGAACAATGTTGTATCTTTCTGGTGTACAATAAAGAGTATTTATTTACTTAATTATGTACATCTAGCATTACTTGTAGCTTATTAGAATTATAATGCCAATCTGATGGCAAACTGAAATAAATGCAACTAAAATATAGTATGTTTATTATGTTAAAATTCAATTGCCTAGTGTGAATAATATAAATGAATCTATGATTAATTGCAGAGCTTCGTAGCGATCGGAGAGATGGATGCAGTCGACGGGTGCGGGATAGCGCACCTCACCGGCGAGGAGGAGAAGCGCAAGCACCTGATGAACACGGGACAGTACGCAGACGCGCTACTGCTACACGACATAGCCTTGTCTCGCTCGCACACATCCCCGTCTGCCTCCGGAGGAGCGGGGGCGGGCGCGGGCGGGGAGGCGCTGCGTGGCGCAGTCGCGTGCTTGCACCGCTCCGGCATGCATCACCTCGCGCTTCGCTACATACAATCATATCCGGAGAACGACGAACTTGACGATATCAAGTATGATTGTTTGTCTTATCTTGGTAAGTTATGTTCATTTTCTATTTTATAACTTTATTATTAATAAACCAAATGACTCAGTAATTGGCGATTATTTGTTAAGAATTTAGAACAATTTCTTTACGGAGTTGGTAGCTTATTTGTTTTATTCTCTATAAGTACGTTATAGAATTACTAATGATTCATAATATAATATTTAATCTTACACCAAATCACCATGATCATTTTAGGAGACTGGAGCGAGTTTGTTGATACTCCAGAATTAGAAGCGAGATCCAAAGTAGTTGTGAATCAAAAATCCGCTATAAAAGCTATGCGATACGTCTGTCTGAAAGACTGCATAAATATTCAACCATCAATTGAAGCCAGCGTTAAATTCGAAAAGCCGTTGAATAATGCGAAATTAACCATAGCGAAGCTCTGCCAGAATCTGAACATGGAAAATTGTCAAAGTGTATATAAAATTGTAGGATATTTACACCTGTTCAGTGATATTGAAAATTATTTCTCAGTGAGATGCAATAAGAAAACAGTGTTCAATCTTATTGACGATTGGAAAGTTGATAATCTACCAATTTATAATGATTTTAAACATCTTGAGCCATTAATATCACAGAGAAGTCTAATACTAGAACAAATTGATAAAACAAATTCGATACATTTATCTATAGTCAACGATTTACAACTCCAGTATGCTGGTATGTATTATTTGTTTCACTTTTAAGTTATAAATGTTATACAGGAGCTTATGATGTCCAAGAATTACTTGATTTTGGATTCATTTATATTTATAACTTTAGATGTAAAGTAACATGAAGAAGAAAGTACCGACTTATATTTTACACACATTAACAGGGCAATTTTTACACGATGTTTTTATTTCAGAATTAGGCCTCAAAAACAACAGAATACAAATGGCCCAAAGATTAGTAGCAGCTGTTAAGAAAGAGGAGTCTTGCAAAAAAGTTGTCTTACTAGAAAGTCAAATATCATGGGCTAAAGGACATAAAGATATCGCTTTGTCATTGCTTCGCAGTGTAGTTTTTCAGACGTGTGAAGATCCGAAATTAACGGCAATATCCTTAAGGTAAATTGAGCTAATAACAATTAAAAATACAGTAGGATGTCAATTTTTTTTTATAAATGTATAATACATTCTGTAAAATGCTTTCATTGAGATTGAGTCTAGTGACTCGTGACGCAGAGGCACAGCGTTTGTAAACTCGCTTGTTGGGGGTTTTATCCCCCACTCGGAATGATTTTTATTCGCTCTTGTAAGCTAAAGAAAGTGGAGAACGGGGTGTCTTGATACTAATATCTCTCTTCCGACCCCGCAGAAAGAAAAGTGAAACTGTGAAATATGTAATATATAAAGAAATGACACAAAATTTTGTGTGATTAATTAGACATAAAAATGCACAATATCAAAACTTAACGATATACGGTAGTTCATGACGTCATTATTATAAATTTAAAAATTATACATTATACATACATATACTCGTTTATGTAATGTTCATTTATTTTCATTTGAATTTATATGAGTTAGAATAATAATAAGATTATTTATTTTAAAGACAATATGGGCTGTGGATGGCCGAATCAAAACGTGAGAACTCAGGCGAAATACACTCCTACCTGAAGAAGAGTCTAGAAGCTTTAAATGGACACGACGATATCGACACGCGTAGAAAAGTGTACTATGATATCGCGAAGTTCGCAGATGAAGAATATAAGCAGGTAATTTTTCAATATTTGTACAAATTTTACTTTAATAGTTTTTCATTGTAATCTAACAGAATAAATTAAAAAAAAAAACATTTTGATCACATATTTTTAGAGTCGCGGGTTCGTGTCCCGATACTTTGAAATGTTTATACGTTTTCTTAAAAAGCTCTATGTTTATAAAACTGATACATTCATTTTCGTTAAAATAATTAGCATTTCTACATACTGTAATATACATAGTTAACTGAATAACTAATCTGTTAGTGTTTTACGTTTGGATACATTTCCTAGGTGGTGGCGTATATGCAGTCCTCCATATTTGAAAATAAAGTGAAATGTGTTGAAAGCATGAAGGGTACAGCCGAATCGCTGAAAACTTCCCAGCAAGCTGTTACTAGGTATGTAAAGTTTATTATTAATTTGTAGCTTCACGCCTTTTACCGCATAGACACTTTCACGCCTTTTACCGCATAGAACTTCATTTTCCATATTCCGCCCGAAATGGAGATATTGCGTATTAAGTGGCAGAACTCACGTTGTCTTAGGTACTAGAGCGGAGAAATGGAAATATTTTAAATCTACTCTTCCACCTAGCAGGAATCGACAGTCACACGCTGTCCCATTGCGCCACGACGGCCTCGATACGATGGATATGTAATTGTAGGAAATTTTATGCATTAAACAAAATTATACATTTTTAAATAAAAATAAAAAGAAAAACGTTTATAAAAAATCTTTTAATGGCAAGTAAATTGCCACAGTCAGCAAGCTAGGGCTTCAGAGTGATGACCTTATAATACCTACCTAGATAGAATACCTATAGAATACCTTACAATATAATGTGCTGATTCTGACATTGAAGCCATTTTAAAATAACGTTGGATTAAGAATGTTCATTAAGAATTATAATGTTGCAAAGTGATGGTAATGTAATAGCAGTCGTTATTATGATCAGATTGGGAGAAAACTTATGTTACATTATAATTTTTCGTGACTATAAATTGAAATCATATCTATGGTATGACTGTTTCGCAGGGACGAGGACAAAGCCTTCCTAAGAGTAAGATATAGAGTTAATACTGCCTTTGGAGAATTGGATGAAGCAGACATTGCAAGCACTAGAGCTGAAAAGGAAAGCTACTTAAAATTAGCTATGAGGTAATTAATTTTATTTCTTACGAAACTTGTTTAACTAATAGATATCTTCTCTATTTTTTACAATTTCATGCTTTTGAACGCATAATGAAGAAGTAGGGGAGAACCTAGTACCAAGACACTCTGTACACCAGTTTCTGCATGAATTCGATACATTGCTTGTTCTCCTATTTATTCTGCCAGACCGGGAAAATAACATTCCTCTGAATGGGTATCGAACCCACGGCCAAGCGCAGTCCCACTGCGCCACAATGGCCTCCAATTAAATATAACATTCATATTTTGAATTTGAATCCTTACTGAAGAATTACGAAATAAATAGAAATAAACAAATAAGATTGTTTGATAAAGACATATTTAGAAAACGTATAAAAATTTAGTTTAAAATTTAGTACTCTTAGTGTGCGAATAACACTTTAAAAAATGTAAAAAAAGATTGTTTGATTTTTTTTTTTTTTTAGATATTATCTTCTATCACTGAAACAAAGCGATGAAAATGATTTATCGGTGTTTAGAGTGATTTCTCTGTGGTTGGACAACATTGGTTTTGATTTTGAAGACGAGGAATTTGATTTCGGTCAGCTCCTCGATGACATACCGTCGTGGAAGTTTGTGGCGGTGCTGCCGCAGTTGGCGCCGAGGCTCTCTGACGACAGCACTGTTTTTTCTGGCCACTTGCGGAAGGTCATCCGTACGTCTTTTGATTTCAATTATTAAGTATGGAAATGTTATCGACGAATACTGTTGTAACTTTTATAAATTTTATTTTGTTATCAGGATATTTTATTGAGGGCTATGGTGTTAACAATAATATGAGCTATTTATTCAGTTTTCTATTAGTAATTAGTTAAAATATATAATATGAAAATTAATTTTACTTTTAAAAAAATTGAAAATTGTTGTTGTCTATTTACCAATGTGCTATTTCACTATTAAATTAAAAATATTGAATGTTATTGAACTGTTAGTATGGAGTGAAAGAGATAGTTTGTTCGCTAACCAGACTAGCCCTGATCTTGTGTAGTCACTATACAAAATAAAAATAACATTCATAGATAATAATGTAATTATATTTGCTTGATTCTCATTTCATATTGTGCTTTCTGCAGTGAGATGTGCAACTGAGCACCCGCATCACACCCTACCCATACTATTCAGCTTGAAGAACTCCGAGAAGGGCGAGGGGCGCGCCCCGGCCTCCGCCCCGCCGGAGCCCCGCGTGCGCGCCGCCGCCGCGCTGCTGGCGGGCCTCGCCACGAGCGCACCCCTCGAGCCCGTGCTGCGCCACATGGAACTCATTTGCGATGGTACCACCCTGTCATACCTAGCAACCTTTGTTCGCTGTTCTGTATAATATTATATCAAACACTAGATAAATTAATAATTCATTAAAATTAGCAATGTGCGAAAGTAGGATGGCTAAGTTTATTTATTATAAGTGGAGGATAATGTTATTATGTTTTCCACATAAAAGTAAAAAAATAAAGAAGATTGTATTGTAGAGAAGTATTAACAATATTTAAATTAAATGAACAAATCAGAAAAAGCTGTCGAAAATACTTAAATATTTTGTTTATTATAAAATTAAAACAAATATTTTTCAGCAACAATTAGTTTTGCATATTGTGTACCCGAGTCTAAAGATTTGAAGCCACAAGCGGTGCCCAGGAATGAAGCTATTTCGACATTGCGCAATCTGGATGCGATCCCCATACCCACCGATAATGTGCTTCTACGCAAAGACTGCGACTATTCTACTTTAAATAGTAAGTTTACTTGTGTTACCGAAGATTGTTTATTTCTTAGAAAGTAAGGAAAACATACATATTTAATTATAATATTTTAATAAGGAATGAAATTGTCGTTTCGTAGAGAACAACGCAAACATATTTTTTTTATAATAACATCTTTGGTTTTCGCTATTTTTACACATTTTGAAATCAAACTATTTTAACTAAGCGTCCTTCCTGTGACCACGGACTACTGTAAAAGGTTCAAAACGTCTGGTTGTCTAAAACGTATTTTTGTGAATACCAAGAATATATACGACTAATTCGGTTAAAATAGTTTTATATTTATTGAATGTTAAATATATTTATTTAATCAAAGTATTTACTATAGGCTATGCATTTTTACGATTTAATTGGCATATAACTATACATTTCAGCGTTGATATGTTTTGAAAAGTACTTCGAGCTTGTAGGAGGCATTAATTATCCAAAAAAGATATCGTGCCTTAGTTCCGACGGTAAAAAAAGAATTCTTTTAATAAAGGTACGTTTATTTTTAAATATACGTATATATACGTTTAAAATATAAATAAATGAATGACCATATAATATAGGTACCTTGATAATATTTTTTTTTATCAGGGTAAAGATGATATGCGACAAGACGCTGTGATGCAGCAGGTTTTCAATATAGTGAATACGTTGCTGGAAAAAAATCCCGTCACAAACAGAAATAAACTTTTGATTCGGACATATAAGGTAATATTTTTATGTTTATATTTTTATTTTGTAGTTTAAACAGTAGTAGATGTTTCATAAGAAATGTTATATAGTTTATTCAGTTATTTAAAAGCTTCTTTAGTTCTACCTTAATTCGATTCTTTGAACGTAATTAATTCAATAAAAGAATACGAAATCGATTTATAAACATATATACACATAAACAAAAGGATTTAAATTAGCAAATTTGGCTGCAGCTGCAGTGACTGTAAAACAATTATTATTCTCTATAACTATTAGAAATATTGTGTATTCAATATATATATATATATATATATATATCTTAAATATAAAGTGTATATAAAAGTGGCGTAGGTAAAAGCATGTTCAAGGCCTGTGTGTGTTGGCCTGTAGGTGGTGCCCATGTCGCGGCGCTCCGGCGTGCTGCAGTGGTGCGACGGCACCACGCCGCTGGGCGCGTACCTCGTCTCCGCCCACGCCAGATACAGGCCCGAGGTTAGTCCTCTCCGCGTGGAGTTCTACAATCATAGTAGCCTAAGTTACTACTTATTACATCAGCCATCTGCCAGTCCAGCCGTTCCAGAGATTAGATAGCACAAATAGACAGACAGACAAAATTAGTAAAATAAAATATGTTGGGTTATGTACCGAGTATAGGTACATATGCATTTAGTAAAAAGCGGTTATTTGAATATTACATATTATATCCTATATATAATTGTCAATGCTGCCATTCAAAAGCATCTTTCATAGAGTTAACAAAGTTGTTTTCTAAATTATAAATAAAGTTTTAATTTTTAAATTATTTAGTTACAATTTTAAGGCGTGTTTTTTAAAAGATTAGTAACTTTGACATTGCCATATTTACTTTGACAGGATATAACACCTACGGCCGCACGCAACAAACTCAAAGTCTGTCATGAAAATAGAAAATCAAACAAATATAAACTGGAAGTATTCAAAGAAGTATTAAAAGTGTTCAAGCCTGTGTTCCACTATTTCTTTTTCGAGCACTACCTTGACCCTGTGACGTGGTACGAGCGACGACTTGCATACACTAGAAGGTATGAAATTAACAATAGCTAGTTTAGTTTTATTAACACGTTAATAAAAAATATTGGGGGGCAAAGAACAGTCTTTATAAACAACGTTCTCTCTTCATACTTCCGCTAGTTTCGGAAGACAATTGACCAATTAATTAATTAAATAATAGTGCAAAATTTCCCAATACTTCAGATTTTAGTTAATCATTTATAAAATTACTAGCAGCCCGCTCGCGGTTTCGTTCGGCAGCGTTTTCATTAAAACAATGAAACCTGGAAAAATTCCAATAGTCTCTATCTAAAATTACATCAAAATCGGTTCAGCGGTTCGGCCGCGATGTCTTCACAGGCAGAGAGATTGTTAATTTCGCATTTATAATATTATTATGGATAATATTTTCTTTACAGTGTGGCAGCTTCTTCCATGGTTGGATATATTTTGGGCATCGGCGATAGACATGTTCAGAATATTTTGATTGATAAGTCAACAGCTGAAATGATACACATTGATTTTGGTAAATATTATTTTATTTTTTTTATTTATTCAGGTTTACACTAGGTGCCGCATATAAGGGTAGAGTCAGAGAGAACTTAGCGACAAGACATTCTGTTCATCACTTTCCGATCTATGATAAATTAACATAATTTAAATATAATCATTCCTCCGAGTGGATATCGAATCCACACCCATCGCATATACAGTCAGACGCTATGTTTGTGGATTCAATCCTACTCGGTATATGGTTATACAAAAGTAAAAATCTCTAATTTGGTATTTTATAGGTCTCTGATATTAACTTGTTTATAATATACGTAAAATTTTATAGTGTTTTTTTTGTAATTTTAGGCATAGCTTTTGATCAAGGAAAAACATTGCCTACACCAGAGACCATCCCATTCCGACTCACTCAAGATATCATTGCAGGGTTTGGGTCCAGTGGCGTTGAGGGAAGTTTTAGGAGGTAAAACAATCTATTCAATGTCTCATATTTATATTTGAACTGTTGTAAATATTTTTTTTTAGTATTACAACTAACGTTATCGTTTATTTTATTTTATAAATTAAAGAGTTGTTTTTGAAAGTGAAAATATAAATATTGTTATAACAGGTGTTGTGAGAAAACTTTACAATTGCTGCGAGACAACCAGGACACTTTGCTTACTATTTTAGAAGTGCTTTTGTGTGATCCTCTGTACTTGTGGACTGTGTCCACCGGGAACAATGCAAATGCTTCACGTGAGTTTCATTTAATGTTTATGTAGTTGTCGAGTTAAAACTTAACTCACTGTATTGTAACTGTACTGACATGTGTCTAAATTGTATGATTTGGTGAAAATAATTAATTTACACTATTATTTTTACAATTGACACTATTGTTGCAATTTTTTTTTATTTTTCTTTTGCATATTTTAAAATAATCGATGGTAGGCATTTAAAATAGTCTGACTTGTATCGGTAAAAGAAAGCTTATAATGATTTTTCATAATTTAAATCTGTACATATATGGTTTTATCATGGTTTTATCTAGATTAGAACTGCTAAACTAAGAAAACGTTAAACGTAAAGGGATTCGGACCGGCGCCTCTTGGCCATACTTTCCACTTCTTTTGTGCTTATTACAAGTTATTTTTGTTGTTAGTGTCTCTGTAGAGAGGTTCTTACAAATTTCTTCAATCAATCATTTGGTAAGAGAATGCTATTTGTTAAATATTTAAATTCTAAGTATGGGAATAGAATTTTAAAAATGTTAGACTAGAAGTTATAAAATAAATATATTAATATGATGCATAATTGTCTTTGTTTCAACATATTCGATATAGTTATAATAATTAAGATGACACTAACAGGCGCGGGTGGCTCGGGCGGCGCGGAGGGCGGCGCGGGAGGCGGCGGCGGCGGCGGCGGGCTAGCGGCGCGCGCGCTGCTGGCGGTGAGCAGCAAGCTGTGCGGCGCGGAGGGCGGCGCGGGCGGCGTCTGTGTGGCAGGGCACGTCGCGCAGCTGCTGCGCGCCGCCGCCGATCCCGCCAACCTGTCGCGCCTCTACCCCGGCTGGCAACCCTACATGTAGTACCTACCGCACCTCTACACTTGAACGACGCCAAATTACATACGAGTACCATTACAATTATCATAAGAGTATCTGTAAGGCAGTAGAATTAGTCATTGGTCGGTAGCAGAGCTGAATGGCAACTTATTTTGTATTGATTTATCTTTTTTATTTCAGTAATATGTTTGAGTAATTTAAAACATGTTTGTTGTTTAATGAATTTAAATATGATAAAACTCTTTTACTTACAAATCGTGTTATAAGTATCAGTGTTATAATACAAAAAGTTAAGTAATAATATTTTGTTTTTATTGTAACGTGTTTTATTATTTACCTGCCTAATTCCATTTCGTGGCTGACTCCTTTTTGTACAAAGCTTGCACAACGGCTGAACTTATTTATACCTGTAGTATACAAGAACTACTAATATTACATAAGCGTTGTATTTCTTTTATATCAAAAAGGACAAGTGGGCGTAAGTCCCACACAGCAGGGTAGGCAGAGAGAACCTAGTGTCGAAATACTCCCATTTCCGCAAGAAATTAAGACATTGCGTGTTGAGTGGTGAAACTCAACGCCACGCTTGGTCTTACTAACCATATCATCGAGCGGGAATCGTATACACAATCATCGCGTATACAGTTAGACTCTTTCACACTGAACCATGATGGTGTTATGGTGCCATATCACTTCAAAAAAAGAAATAAATTGTCTTTTGTGTGGATTTATGTAGGATTTTATATTAGTATCGTATTAAAAAGTTTCGTCATCTACTTAATTAATATTTATTACTTTTAATTGTGTGCAAACAATCTATGTAATGGATAATGTAGAGCATACAGATACATATAATATATAGCTACAACGTATATAATATTAAACAGAATATGTTATAAAAACAGGTTGAGACCTTCTTGGCGCAGTGGCACAAAGCCAAGTAAGTATTGAGTTGGCTGTGAGTTCGATCCCCCAGCCGGTTAAAGGGTTATATTTTAAATTACCTGTATTATTACAGTAGTCTATACTGTAATATGTCCATGCCTCCGTTCAAAGTCTTTGTCAATTTAATAGTTTAAATTGTAGTTACATGGCTAAGGAGTTATTTTAAATTTTTTTGGTATTTTAGTTAGGTTTGAGCATTTAATATAGATGATAAAAAGTTCTAAATTCTTGGTCTTTGCAAGACAATATGATTAGGTATGTTGAACATATTGTATTACAATAAAATTACACGAATAAACTTATTATATTTTAACTTTATTTACATTTTATACACAGTCTTATTAAATTAATTGAGTGTGTTTATAATATGAGAAATTCATTTTAGAAAAAAATCTAATTAATTAACAAGTTCTAAATGGTTAATTATTTTGTACTCCGATCTGATAGCTTTATACTTAGGGCAAAGAAGGTGAGTGTTTGAATCATGCTACTGTGGCAACGCGGTTTTCAATCTTTTCAACAAGACTGGCCACCAAGCGTTGTTGAAGGTTGCCTATAAGGCATCGAGGGATACAGATTAGTTCTCTATTTTGTTTAGTTTTAAACTATCTTATGTAAATCCTAGAAAACTAAGAATTAAATATAATTGATGATTATTTAATTTTATATACAACCTATATGGCAGTTATTACAGTGTATAAAGTTATCTGTGCTAAATATGTTTGTAACCATGGTTACTAGCTTCCAAACAAAGCAATACACTAAATAGTTTCTAATGGCAGAACTACATATTTTGGGCCAATTGCGGAGTGCCTGTAATTTTAGTGATCCTTACTCTTTATTCTGCCGTTATTCATTTCAATCTGGTAAGTATTTCATAGTTATTAGTGCCGCGTGAGATATGTGTGTATTAATGTGGTACTAAACTCATATTTTTATAATAAAAATATATATAATTACATTTCAAAGGCCCAAATTGGACTCTTATCGCTGGATATTCTGAAGGTCAAACAGTCTCAGGCAAAGCTGATCATAATAGAATTATTGAGTGGTCTCATCCATTCGATTTACATTACCTAAGTAGGGGTATTCAAGGTCAGTATAAATACAATATGAAAGATATGAAATATAATCTATGAAAGATTAAAATTTTAATTTGTTATATGTAATACATAATGTTTTAATGACTCTTTTCCTTTTTTATTACTAGGGTGGCCAAAGTTGATTTTACAAGTAAGTTGTCTGGATTCCATAGGACGCTCGTGGGTAGTAGGATATGGTACATGTAATATACCGTCCAGTCCTGGCCACCATACAGTGCAGGTCTCTTGCTGGGCTCCTGCTGCAACTACAGTGACTGATAAACTAAGGCAGATTTTTATTGGAGGTTCACATGAATTGTCTCAAACTGATATTGTTAATTTAGGAAGCGACAGGTTGATTTTTAAAAATATTATATTTTAGTGTGTGATGTAACTAGTCATTTCATTTTCAACTCCACTTATTTACAGGTATAAGTTAATAACTCAGTCGAAAGGAGAAATAGAATTAAATATTTACTTACTTTTAAGGAATTTCTCACAATTTGGTGTCGAGTATAAGTAGAAAATGAAGCCTATAACTTATTTGTGTTTTTCATTATTTTCAATAGTCATCCAATTTTGTCTTATGGACTTTATAAATGGAAGAACCCAGAATAAGGAAAACATTGCTGATAACATTAAAAGTGTTGCTGAAAATCTGACTTATATACTAAAAAATATTAAGGAAAAGCCTCATGCTTTATTTTACCGCACTCAGGGACAAAATTTTAATACTACAGTACCCCAAAAATACAATAACTTATCTTTACCAATAACACATTTGGCTACTTCCACCGAGTATGCAAGTACCGTAATTGATTTGCTGTATGAGGAGAACTCGTCGGTAACTGATGATGATATATTAACGACTGACAAATATTATACAAGTTTGGAGTTGGATAATGTTACTGAGATTACTTTTTTTGATAAAAAGAGTACAACCATAAAACCTACTGAAATGCCAAAGAAACATAGAAAGAAAGAGAAATGTTACTGTGATTTACTGGTACGTAGATACTCAAATAAGCTTC
This sequence comes from Podotricha telesiphe, assembly GCA_038994665.1. NCBI lineage: Eukaryota > Metazoa > Arthropoda > Insecta > Lepidoptera > Nymphalidae > Podotricha > Podotricha telesiphe. The sequence continues at coordinate 440,688 of JAOYRR010000031.1, forward strand.
AAAAAATTCTAATACTACTAAAAGCTGGACTCTAAATATTTTTTAGCACTATATTCAAATTAATCGTTTTTATCATGTGATTATTGTTTTTAACATTTTATAGTATTAATCACACACTTAGGAAATTGAAATGTATATTTAGAAAATGCATAAAAATTTGAACGCAACGGGATTCGAACTAATCTTTGTGAAGGGGATATTTGTAAAAATTTCTCTAGGGATGCTAACAACGAAGGTGTAATAAGCGTATAAGAATTTCGACGCAGCTGGATGTAGAACGCATGGCTTAGCGGTCAAAGTGCTTGAACTGTTTCCAAGGGGTGTGGGTTTGGATCCCGTTGCGTTCAAATTTTTTATACGCTTTCTAAATATACATGTGATTATTGTTTTACATCCAAAATAGCAATACACTTATTGACATATTTAGAAAACGTATAAAAATTTGAACGCAGCGGGATTTGAACCCGCGCCTCTTGAAAACCGTTCAAGAGGCGCGGGTTCAAATCCCGACTTAACACTTTATAAAATGTTAAAAATAAATACACTTATTTTCAATACGTTTTCCAATATCACAAATATCCTAAAAAAAAAATATTATTCTTACTTTATAAATAGTTATATTTTTTTATTTAAATCTATAATAAGTAAAAGATAACTTTTACGTTAAGGACTTTGTTCTCTATTTCTCTTATATTAAGGACTAACCATTAGGCTTAAAATTTTAAGTGTTTTTTTTATATACAAGCAATATTTACTAACATTGTATTTATGATTACAAGCGAGTGCAGTTTTCACATGATTGTTTAATTCTTTGGGAAATATACATTTGTTTCCAGTATAAGCGATGTGATGTCGATTGTTGCTGTGACAGTGATTGCTCAGAGAAAGAGAATAACTTGTTTGAAAACTGTACAAAGCCCAAATGGCGATGTTTTGGACAAGAAAAATCGCAATACCCGCAGTCATCTTTACTTACATGTAATTCAAAAGCAACTAGCGATATTTTTCACTATTTTTTTTGTATTGACAAAGTCAATCTGCCTGGCAAAATAAAATTAAATCGAAATAAGGTTGGGATACAATTTTCATTATAGTAAAATTCTTTATCTTTTTATATGGTAATTGATCTTATATTTTTTTAATGTTTAGTTTCATTCCATTGACATCAGCAAAGTATTCAAGTGGCATGGCGATGAGAAAGATGAGCGTACGCACAAGTTTAACAAAACTGTGTATAAATCGGGTGATCTTGTTAGGTTGTTAGAAAATGGATATTTTAATATTATTAGTAAGTATTAAAGCTATTTGAAACGAAATTCTTTTAAAAATATATATATTCTAGGGCAGTTTTCTCTCTCACAATTGATTATAGTGCTCATTTTTTTTAACTCTTCACTTTTTTGTCACGCATAGCGGACTCAGAAATAACCTTGTGTTGCGCTGCTGTTGACTTTCTATCGAGTAGGATTCGAACCCACAACCAATCGCGTTTACATTAAGACGCTGTCCCATTGCGCTACGATAGTAACTTTTTAGTAGATATTTCCAAATATATAAGCAATTTTTACAAGTTCTTTGTATGAATATGTGGTTACACTATAATGATTTTACCATTTTTTCATATGTACATGAAAATCTAAACATACTTTACACTTTTTGCAGAACTTCCTGCAACTTTTACCAACAAATACTGCAATGGACAAAGGGCAATGAGATTCCTACAAAATGAACACATCAAATGCTATGTAAAGATGAATGACCTTCACATGCTCCACATTTTGAGATTGATCATAAATTCAAATATTATAAGTGCAACAGTGGAAACCAACAATAGCACAGTACTGGTAATTGTGATTTTTATTTTTATATTCAATTAAAATGCCTATAGACATAGACACCTGTTTTCTTTTGACACAAGTTTTGTCTGTGGGATTTTAATATAAGTTTCACTTAGCTATGTTTTCCAGTTTTTTTTGCTAAAAAAAATACAAGTTAAATATTAATTTTCATACTTTTCAACTTAAGTGGATTTTTCAAAAAAGTGTTGACCGGCACTTAATGCGATTAAAGGGCAAGAACATTAAAATGATTTATACACTTCAGATTTTAAATATAATATAATTTATAACTAAAAAAAACAAACGTAAGGCTTAATCTTCATACAAACTAGTGTTTGACAGACTTTTATATTTCATGTGGTTTTATTACATATGATTTTTTAAATTTACAGAATTGTACCGCTCTTCACTGTATCAATTGGACTCTTCTGATTTGCGACGAGAACGCTTGCACTAAATATAATGAAACTTTACATCTACCAACATGCACAGACGATTATTGTAATAATATTGCAACTAAAGTAGAATATATAATACAATGTAATAGTTCCCTTATAACCGAAGCTGTCATTAAACTTCATGTTAAACAAGTTTCAACAACCTACAAATATGTTACACAAGAAATTCTGGTTAACTTTTATATGGGGAACGCCACAACGAATGAAATGATAAAATACAGTGGCAATCCAGGTTATTTAAAAGGTTATCCCGTTATTATTTCTTTCGTTGAAAATAATCACACGAAATATTTCTACAATCGAACTCATTCAGAAAGGAGTTATTTGTCGTTTCCCATCAACGACAATGGCGGTTGCCTATTTACAAATCTTACTCATAATATATATAAATTTGGACACAATACACAAATGAAATGCCGATTATCGTTTACACAGAAATATGTTACACAAAATAAAACGGATGGATGTATTAAAATTCAAGATCAAATCATCGAGTATTTAGAATTGAGCAAACCCATTTCTATATCACCAATGGGTAATCCAAGTGATCTCAAAGATGACGATTGGCTAAGTGTAAAAAAATTCAATAAGGGCAATATTTACGGAGAATATAGTTCAAATGACTCTAAATTTGTTTGCCACAATATTATAACGAGGTTCGCATTTATAGTTGTATTTGGCCACATGAGTGAAGACTGCACAGATCAGTACAAAATATTACGCGCCTCAGTGGAAGGGGTGATGCGAAATGGTTCCTTTAGCTTGAAGTCTTTGTCAACAGTCGTGACTGTGGATACTCGCTTTATAGACGCGAGTGTGCGTCAGTATGGAGGCGCTCCACATTTACCACACAATATTTTGTTTCCTTTAAAATCTACAGCCTGCAATTATAGCATTACAAAATTTACGTTTCTATATTTAACAATATGTGTAATTGTGTTTTAGAATAAATAAAATAATTATATGTAATAACTAATAATTTTTATTTCGAAATAATTTAAATACTTTTGTTGCTATCACTTTAACTTGGCATTTTCACCCATCAAAGACCGGAAACCATCACGCCCTGCAAACAAAACCCATTACACCTGACGTCACACTAGCGGAGCGGGGTCGCGAGCCGTCGCAATGAAACAGTCGTTATAAAAGAGAGTTTAATTTAACATAGCTACTCTAAGAAATCATGAGGAACACTTATAGTACACATCGAAACGATCGGACTAAAACCACAAAATTTGTATATACAATATTTTTACAGCGATTACAATTCAATCTGTACTCAAGTCTGGAGCGGTGTCTCGGTATAGGCGAGGTTGCTAAGTCGGGGAAGCGGGAGGCGGGGGGCGGGGGGCGGCGCACCTATGCCACGTAGGTGTAGACCTTGCGGTCGTCGGGCGTGCGCGCGAGGTACTCCCGCTCGATGAGGCCCTCGATGCGCTTCTTGATGACGACGGGCGACGGCAGGAAGCGCGCGCGCAGCTGCTCCGTCACCTCCGCCACCAGCAGCGTGTGCTGTCCCGCAACACAACAGTCTTATAAATCACCGAAATAGTGGGAAAGGCTACTCAAATAAGAAATATGTGGGCTACGGAGCTTGAACCCTTCTCAAGATGCGCGGTTCAAATCCAGCTACATTCATTTCTCTAAAATTATTAATAGAAAAATATTTTAAATATAGTCGATTTTATTGTATAGTGAAGTGAAATATAACCTAAATATTTTGAATATAGAAAGAAATTTATTTTGTATTTACAATTTCCTTTTGTGTATGAAAATAATTTATATTTGTATACCTACGTTCAACTATATAATGAGATGATTTAGCTTTAGAAAAAATACATTAAATAAAACATTTAGTACCTAAATTCAATTGTTCAAAATGAATAAACCCATGCTTACCGCCATTTTCTTCCTGGCTTTCATAATGCGCACGATGGCGGCCTCTATCTCGTGCTTGCGGTCCTCATCTACTTTATTCCGTGTCTCTCTTCGCTCGGGCTCAGACTCCCCTTTAGCTGCTACCGTTTGGATTTTAACCCTGAGATTTTAGATTTTAATGATTATATATAAAAATATAATATATATATAAAAAAATATATTTAATTATTATATTGTTATAGAAAATCAACAAATAGTAAAAATGTATCTTTAAAAAATACACTTTAGTTTGATTGACACATTGTTATAATAACTTTAACAGATCTATATATGAACGGTACATATATTTCAACTATTGCTTTTGTTGTAAAATTAAAAATATCCATAAGGTATAGTACATAAGGTATATTTTAACTTAGTATGACAACAATAGTTTCACGTTTTGCCTACATAGCAACCCTGCTATCAAAGAGAACTTAGTGTCAAGACATTGCGTTCTAGACTCTCCGCCAGATTTCGAGAAAATGCTTGAGTGGCGGTATTTAACCCCGCGCTTTGTCTTGAACCAGAGCTAAGAAATGAAAATAATATAAATATACTCCTTCCGAGTGGGGATTGAAGACACAACCAATCGCGTTTGCAGTTCGACGTTGTCCCGCTGCGCCTATGTCAGATGTCCTCCACTGTATAATATAGTGCTGAACAACTTTAATTTTATCAAAATTAAAGTAAATTTACAAACCTGTGTAACTTGGACGTGAAGGCATCATTAACGTAGAACTGATGGGAGGGTTCAATCTCCTTGGTCTTGGGGTGCTTTATGAGTACTCGCTGCGTGGGCTTGCCCATGGCTAGCGACTGCAGCGCGCGGACCAGGTCCTTCTCGGGGATGTCGGTTTCATTCAATATTTCCTAAAATATATATATGATTTCCTATATCACAATATGCGCTTTATAGCCAAATCTAAAGTACAAGGATAAGGCGTATCTTATGTATTAAAAAGTTATGTGCAATTATCATATAACATAAATAAGTAAACTATTAGATTCAAATTCAAATTTGGGACATGTTCATATTTATAGTATGGAGTTATCCAGAACGTTTGTAATTTATGTCAGATTTTCTGTATCTTTTGTAAGATTATAAAATATTAATATGAAAAGCTCTTAATATGAAAAATAAAAGGTGTTATATTCTTCATTAGTAATATACACTAACATTTAATTTCGTGTGTGTGGTAAATGTAAATAATTTTTGTTTGTTCTGTTTAGGTAAAGGTCGCTGTATTGTTACTACATCTCTATTTAACATGCAATCTATTATAGTATAAGTTTATCTCTTTTTCACCAATCAACTGGCAGATTCTAGGCGCCACAATGAAACAACCGAACTGACCTCATAAGTGAGCCGTTCCCGCTTATTGAACAGCAGCAGCACGCACATCTGGAAGGTGGACACTTGTATGATGTGCCGGCGGGGCGCGGCGGGGGCGGAGGCCGGGGCGGCGGGCGCGGGCGCTGCGGGCGGCGAGCGCGGAGGGCTGCAGGAAGCGTGCGCGCGGAACGTGGCGTGCAGGTCCGCGCTGCCCAGCTGCGGCTGCAGAGACAGCTGGCGGCCCGAGTGCTTCGCGAGGTAGAACCTGCACATTTTACGTTATAAAATATTATGTGATGTGTAACTTTACATTCAACAAAAAACATTAAAATATAATTTGATATTTATGTATTTTTAAATTAAAATTTTAACTTAAAACTATGCCACGAAACTTACCTAAAAATTTCAAAATTTAAATTTTCCTCTGAATGTAAAATAAAACATTATGCTTACATAAATACGTAATCATACAATTTTTTTTACATAAGAACTGAACCCAATGCCCTTTTTCAATTACTTTTAAACTGAAAATTTGAACTTGGAACTATTAAAGATTAAATATTTATTAAATAGCATTTCTTTCTCTGTTTTCAAACGATTGTCTCTAGGAATAACTTTGGGTAGCAAAAATATATAAAAAAAAAAATGAAATAATGTTCCATTCCGAATCGTTAAACATATTTAAAAATAGTATCAATAATTAAAATAAAGTAACTGACAAAAAAGTAATAATAAAAACTTACGACTTAAACACTTCGAAGGCGCTCCGCGGCGGCACGGGGATGTTGCACTTGGGCGTGGCGCTCTGCGTGGGCCAGAAGCCCGTCGTGAGAACGCGCACCGACAGGTCTACGCCGTGCAGGTTGGTCTGAGAAATATTATTATATTAAAAAAACAGCTTCACGCTTTTTTCACACAGTACCTAGTGTCAAACACTCCATTCTCCACTTTCCGCCCAAATCCCAGACATTGCATGTTAAGTGGTGCAGGGATATGAAAATATTTTAAATATAATCATTCCCCGAATGGGAATCGAACCAACAACCATCGCGTATAACAGTCAGATGTAGTCACACTGCGCTAGGATGCCCTTGATAATAATATTATTACAAGCATAATATAAAATGTACTGTAACTCGATAGTTTTAGTGTCTCATTTTAATAAATATACATTAATTCAATGTGGACACTAAAACGTCAGCGACTATTGTGTACTGGGTGACATACAACCTAGCAACATTAAAAATATTAATGAAATTAATGTACAGCTGCAACAGAAAGTGAAGAGAATATGCATTTACTTTTGTAATACATTGTGTAATTGTATAATGATACACATACTAATTATAAGAAAATAAAAAAATTGTTACCCCAGATGAGAGCACATGCTCTTTGAACTCTTCCATGATGGTGTTGGAAACTGTCATATCCTTAAACATGCCTTCTAATTTTGATGTAAACTGGCAACCGCATTCAGTCTGTGAACAAATAACAATAGTATTTATTTTAGTGTCATTTACACAGTATTCTGAGTAAATAGAATTTGCTATTTAAATTCTAAACAAAAATACTTAAGTTTTATATTAACTACGTTTCTGCTTCACGCTTTTCCCGCATAACAGGGTAGTCAGAGTGAACTTAGTGTCAAGACACTTCGTTCTCTACTTTCCGCCCGAAATCATGACATTGCGTGTTGAGCGGCGGAACTCTATGTAGATATGTGATGTAGAACATAGTGGCTGCTATATTCTTTTTAATTTCAAAATTAAAATAATAATTAATAACTTTGAATGCCGATATTTTAATATTAATAGCCAATATAAATAATGTAAATTCGTTTTAAAATATTTATGCTTAACAAACAACAATGTTATACATGATCCTGCTTAAAGTCTTTATTTAACAAGTTATAATTCTGCAAAATTCTTTACTCGTAGCCAAATGTTAGTTTCTTACTAAAGACACAGACTTTAAGCAAGATTTTTGAAAATAAAACTATACAGCACTTACAATAACATATAGTGGTAAAGAATTTTGCAGATGTATGGGGATAGGAGGTGGAAAGGTTTAAAGCGTTTTATGTATCACTCATAGTGTTCTCAATTTGCGAGACATCACCAATGATGCAATGAAAATCTCGCGGCTCCACGTCTTTCAACAAGCCTTCTCTCTGGGGAAATTCATTGTTATCGGTTGACCATTTTGAAAGCCTATATAAATTATTTCAATCCTATAATCAGCAATTTCAACTGCTAAGGAACAAATTTACGTAAAAGTTAAGTTTCGCAATACAGAAAACATATTATATCATCAATAAGGAAAAATATATAAATAAATATACAGTTTCTAAATATTTCGCACTCATATTGATATTTAGAGATACTTTTGAAAACATATAATGGATTTGAAAAAAATATTAAATAGATAATATAATATATTTCGATTGTTCTCTTGTTTACCTTAAGTTTTGAGATCATGTTCTTCTCACTGTCATCTGAGACAGATTTGTTGAGCAACAAACGTTTGGCGAGGTGCTGCTTGTAGTAGCGCTCAAACACGTCCTTCTCTTGCAGGAACCGGAACAGCACCATTGTCTTGTCTAATACGGCTTCTATTTCTTGCTCACTCATCTGGAAATAATTAATATTATCAGTTATCTCTAGTAAAGTAATCGAAAAATTGAGTGCCAAATGCTACGGTCTCTCTGCATACTTCTTACGCCTCGTCCACTGACATCAACCTCTTCACACATGGTCTCTGGTAAGTCCTCGTGCCTGCCATTTGGCCTGTTGGTCTCATGGATGCCGAGCAGAATTCGCGTTACAATGTCTACGTTTTTTGAAAAACAGCTTACAGATTTCTCGTGTTACAGAGAACCTAGTGTCAAGGACACTAATATTGTCACATGGTATATTTTTGAGTAGTATCGTATTAAGTGCTGAATTCAAAGCTGTTTATCTTACTACAGTGGGCTCAATGGGATCAAACTAATAACGATTGCATTTACAGCTAAATACAGTCACGGAGCGCCACAATAGCTTCTAGGAATATGAAATTAGAATAAAAAACGTTCATTTGTCTGTTATGGTGACATAAACGTCATAATAAGGCACTGTACTCTTGTCTAATACAAGAACGAGAAGCCATGCGAGTTGTCTTAATTAGTTAATTAATTTAAATATAACGAAATTATTACAGAAAAAAAGACAATCTAAAATATTATCAAAATATTTGGCAGTAATAGCTCATCTTTCCAATCCCACTGCATTTTAATTTTTATACGTTTTCTAAAAATATGTTTTTAGATAACTTACGCCTTTTTCTCCTTTCTTGAGTTTTCCATCAATGAACAGCGACAAAAACTCTGGTGACTTATTGTTAAGATTTAGGAAATATTCAAAGTCAGAGGCGATCATGTGTTTGAATATTTTGTCGTTATTGAAAGAGTTGTGGAGGAAGTGATCAAATCTGTCTTTTAAGTCTAGCAGGTTCTGTAAAAAAATACAATAAGTGTTTACTTTTCTTAAAAGTTAGTGTCATCTTAAACAAGTGGCATTTGTATGCAAAATTATACACAACTTTTGCACCTGCATATGAAAGCAGTATATTTTTCTTTAATTGCGAAGAGATATATACTAATTATTACATTAAAAATGTTCGTTTAAAGTGTCATCAATTGTAAGAACATTTGATGACATTACAAACAATATTTTTTTGAAAATAATGTGTATTATTTAACTTAGCTACAATATCTTCTAGTATCTCCCCCAAAACCGGGTCGCAGTCGACGGACGAACCTGCACGTAGGCGATGGCGTTGGTGTTGTGGTGCGTGTCGGTGACGAGCGCGCGGCCCTGCTGGCGCAGGTGCGCGGACACGGCGTCGGCCACCGTGCGCAGCCCGTCCGCCACGCGCGACAGCAGCTTGTACACGCACGCCAGCTCCGCCGTGCGCGTGTGCATCAGCATGTGCACCACGCCCGAGTTCTCCATCTGCAGCAATTCACATTCTATATTTCAAATCTAATCTTTAAACTTTACGTAGATTATTGTTTTTAAGTTAATGGCCTTTAGTGTACCATTTCAAATTTGTAATTGAATAAATATGAATACTTCTGTTGTTACATAATTTCATGAGAGGTGCCATTTCATTTTTTGCAGTAAATTTTTAACATAGCTAAATATCAAACTAAATAATACCATAAAATTTATAGTATTTTATATAAACGAAAAAGAAATAGAAAAGTTAAAACTTTGACAAAAATGTAAGAGATTGCATGACAAACAATAAGGCTGGTCGGCGTACCTCGACGATGGTCTTCATGTGCCGCTCGATGAGCTCGTGCTCGAGCACGGCGACGACGCGCGGCTCCGTGCTCTCGTCGAGGTAGTGACGCGCGCGCTCCGCCTCCTCGATGATGCGCGTCTCCACGCGCGCGATGTACACCGCCGCGCTGTTCTCCGCCAGGAACTTCTGAGATTCCATCTGTGCGACGCCCAATATACACTAATGTTAATAGAGACTTATTTAAGTATAATTAAACTTATTTCACAAGACGACCTCCGTAGACCATTCACTTTTTTCATGTAGTACGAGTAAACATATAAATGTTAAAAGGTAAGCCATTACTTTTTAAACCTAACTTATTACATTCTTTTAATTTTTATTGACCTTTTGCCTCGTCGCCTCTAATACGGCACGTCCAGGGGGTTGTGACCCACATGCTGGAAAACACTATTTTAGCATATTGAAAAAAGTATTATTCATTGATTAATAGCTAACATAGAATTAAGTTTATTAATTCTAATACTTACGTTTCGAAAATATAACAATAATAATATTACATACAATATAAAAAATGTAAAGTACATTAACATTAACATTTCCTTACTCTATAAAACTCAGCGGACTGATGCAGGAAAGGCTTCTCAAAGTCCTCCTCGTAGACGGCGCGGGAGTTGATGCCCAGCACCATGAGCATCTGGCACGCGTTGCGTATGGCGAGGCGGTCCACCACCTCGCCGCGCCGCTCGCGCGCCACCAGCTCCAGCAGCGTCTGCCGCAGGTGGTCGCGGATGCAGCCGTAGCGAACTACCTGGACATCGATACGCCAAGTATATCAAGTATAACTAACATAAAAATGTCATACAAATATTACTAACAGTAAACTTTGAGATCATCGTGGCCGTGGGACAGGATCTGCCTCAGTGAATGTTTATATTTAAACTATTTTCATTTTCTCTTTCTAGTAATAAAATGCGCGGCGTTAAGTTCCAGCACTGAACACGTAATGTTTCTAATTGCATCTATGCAGGATGAAGCGTGAAATCTTATTTATTATATGCTGCTTATGATTATCATAAAACTATTATGACTCATAACATCATTTAAAACAATTTAATTCTAACATTCATTCTTTCGTTCTAATGGTGGTCTATGCATTGCTGTAAATTATCATAATAAAGAATGTAAATGACTTAATACTATATAACTTAAACATGGATTAGAGGCACAGCTCTATAAATATATGTTCTTTTTAAATAATATTGTTGGAATTAGTCGGTCCAGTCACCAAATGTGGTGAAACTACAGGAATAGGGTAAAAATATCAATAATTTAACATATCAAATTCAAAAACAACCTTATTTATTTGCATATTGGAATAAAGACTATAGAGCCTACATGACAAATTATATTTTAGCTAAATTATTAAGTTATATTTAAACCTTCTTAATAAAATTACACCTTGATAATAATTTAAATACAAATTACTTTCTAATATAAGGGTACATTATATTTAAGTATAAGTCTTTTTATATAAGTCACATTTAAACACATTTTAATTTGACATTATAAAGTTGTATAATAAGCTTAAAACTAAGTTGATAAGAGCAAGTTATTGAATAATAAAATACAAACTTCAAAAATTAATTGATTTTTATGTCACTCATATTTTTTTTTGGAAAATGTGTAAGCAATTACAGTATTATATTTTATCCTGATGATATCATATTTGATTATTCTATTTATGAATAGCTAAATGAGTAATTGTTTTGTCAGTCGTGTTTGGCTGTAAATTACATTAAACTGAATAATATTTTTATATAAACACATATAGATAAAAAGGTCTATATAGAAACCAAAAATTAAATTAAAACTCACTTGATCTCTGAATATAATGAGTCCCAAATTGTATACATTATCAACATCATTTTGTTGTACAAATACTCTGTCCATATACATGAGTATGTCGCGAATCATAACCATACTTGTTTGGTGATCCGTCCAAGCATTATTTAAGGTTTGCAGGAAGCCATTGTGTAAAGAGTGGAGTACATCTTCACGCACCTATTCAAAATATTGTGATCAATAAAGAATATATAAATTGTAATTATATAGATCATTTTAAAATATTTTAGTTTGTTTTGTTATATACATATTTTTATGTACTTCTTGTGTAACTGTGAATTAAAGTTCTTTATTTAACATGTACCTTATTTTCAAGATGATGTGTAACAACTTCCTTCAAGCCTGTATACAGCCTCTCCCCATGTTTATGAAGAACCATAGTATATGCATTGCGATAGAGCTCCTCAAATGACAAACCTGAATTATTTTTCTTTTGTATTTCTTGTATTGCATTTTTTAATAAGCTCCATATACTCTCCACATATTTTTCATCCATAGTCATCTACAAACAAAATATGTAAATATTTATTATTTGTGACTGTATATACAGTTCAATTCTAATCAAGATAATCTATGCATAAATGTGAAAAACAAACATCAACTAGGTAGAATAAATAGTTTAAATTATTACAAACCCATGTGTCCGGGTACATTTCGTAATATGGTTCTGAGTAGTTCCATACTTGAAATTTTCTAGTCATTGTGTTTTATTTAAATTATAATATTTTTAATAAACATTTTAGTAAATAAAGTGTATATAAGAACAATGATTTGTATATTGTAAGCTTTGATTGATTCTCAATTATGTCAAATAAAACATTAATTATGACATATTATATAAAAAAAGGTGATGTTGATAATGAAGTACTACAACACTTCTAATTTTAAAAATTCCTGTCAATTACACTTGACATTGCATTATATTTTGTGGCAGAGACATTTAAATCTATAAGGTCAAAAAGCATATAAATTGTCTTTAATTAAATGTACATTATTGCTATATAAATATGTATAAAAAGTATAAATCCTAATATATTTGTGCATATTTTTTTTGTAGCAAAAATAGAACTTGAGGCTAAGGACTGTGAATCACAGTCTTGACATTATGAAAAGTAATAAATAAAGTTGCACCTAAATAATCTGATTTCTTAAATTGTTCTGCTAAGGTTAAAAATAAGTTAAGAAAGTTAAAAACTTACGGGGAAAGCTCTGATCCTCATCTTGCCTGGTTTGTCTTTTGGCAATGTACTCTTCATCGTTGCAGCTACGAATGTAATAACTAGCGTACTAAATAAAGTTCTAAATGTTTTTACTATTTCATTTACAGTTAAAAGAATACTTCATTGTTACTTTTCCATTTACATCTGAAATAAAAGTCATGATTTACAAACGGCAACAGAAAACGACATTGGATAAATAATGTTAAGTTGTCTATGTACTGCCAAGAACTAGTTAATGATTTTTAAAGAATTCCTTATGAAGTTACAGAATATTAACTCACTAGGCTAATCATTATTATCAAAATGCGAATGAATACGATTTTTAAGACAAATAAAATAGTTGCATATCTCTTTCTCTCAGTTGTTGAATTCCTACAACAGCGCCACTTCACGATATGGCGTTCTCCAATTTTCAAATAAATCTGAATCTGAGTATTGAACTTAACTTACATGGATTATATTTCCCTATTTTGCACAATCAACTTTAAATTCACTCTTTATGCCATAAAAATTTCATGTATATTTTGCTTATTGAATATCTCTATTGAGTTCTCAATAAAGATGCGCTATACATATAAGACATCGATATTTTATTACAAATCGATTTAATACTAAGTGAAATATCGATATTCCTGCTATTATTTCGTTTATATTATTGACAGATATTATGATAAGTAAACGATTACAATCAGCATACACTTTCAAAACCATAAACTGGTTTTAAATGAACGTTACTTTAAAGAAAGTTTTAGATTTATATATCATAACAATGGCATAGAAATCTAGTAAAAATATTATAAGCATCAATAGAGTTATTTATTGATTTTATCATTATTTTATTTTGTTTAATTCACATACCATCATAATTACCTATTATTGAATTGTGTGAATTGATGGCCCTACAAAGCTCCTGCTTTTTCAAATTACTTTTTTTAACAAAATCAAAATAACTTTTAATGTTTTACGTGATTCTGGGCGTCATAAATTAGGTATAATAAAAATGGAATAGTCTTAATCTATATACTTTAAAAAACAATGCGCAAAAGAATAGCAATTTATAATATCGATTTAACATTACAGCAATTGATACTCGATAAAAAAGGAAAGGCTAGCACAACTCTATTTCTGAATCTCAATTGTTAAACAAAATTTTTAGCACAGATAATATTTACACACAGACCAACATAAATGATTAGATGGAAAAGTTGCAACGTGAAATTTTGCTATAGAAAGTAAAACTTCTTCCTAGCACTGGATAAAAGTTTACATAATACATTATATTTTTAAAATAAGTTTATGGAAATATTGTGTTCCCTGATAATTTTCATATTATTCTTTTTTATATCATATCAGTTTTAACTGTTAACTATTATGAGTTTTTGCGAAAATTATACATATTGATTGAGTACCGCATCCGATTATGAAATATTTAGAAACGGTCATAACTAAAGTAATATAATTATTCATAATTCAGTGGAGTCGACGAAATTTGATGGTGTTTTTATACATTTCAGTTATTTTTTTAGGAGAATGGAAAAAAGTTTTCTTTTGAGTCAATTTGAACTAGCTTTTTCGTAAAATGAGTTCTTAAGTTAAGATTGACGAATTTCTAGTCTTTCTTATAGGGGTAAACAACATTTTGTCAAAATTTAAATAAATTTAAATTGAAGTATAGAGGCTATCGTGGCGTAGTGTGACAGTATCAGTCTGTAAACAATATGGTTGTAGGTTCTATTTCCACTCGGAGGAATGATTATATTTAAATTATTTTCGTTTCTCCGCTCTAGTAACAAGGCAAAGCGAGTCGAGTTTCGCCATTCAACACGCAATGTCTCGAATTCAAGTGGAATGAGAAGAACGGATTGCCACGATACTCGGTTCTATCTGCCTGCTGCTATGCGGGATCAAGCGTGAAGTTGAAAACAAGAAAGTGATCGTATCATTAATTGCTATTTCAGTCGCGTTATTGTATTTTGGTTGATAATTTGGATGGTCACAACATGGTTGATTTAGGCATTTTTATATATAAGCATAAACAGTAAAAACGCTAAGAAATGTCTTGAACTTGTCTGAACATAATATTTATAATTTTAATTTTTTGTCTGATAGGTAGTCGAACACGATAATCCGGTGACTATGTAAAAGTTTCGGGTCGTAACGGCGGTGGGAAAGGTATTTGCCCTTGGGACTTTTGTTTCTAACATCGAATACATCGGTTCTATATTCAGTTAGTATATATTATTTTATAATTTTTATTTTAAGAATTTAGTTGAGGTAAGAAATCGTACTACATTCAATCCTCTCTATAGAGAGAGGCTGCAGATAGCTGCAGCCTTCGTAATTCTGCGGTTATGTTATTTTTGCTTTATGCTTAAAGTGATGAATATTATCGATTTCGATGTTTGTTTTGAGCGATTGGTTACTGTTATACATATGAGCAGTTATGCATGGTCACAAATAAAGTGTCTTTATGAAGCTTAAGATACTTGAAAATTAAAACGCACAGGAGTTGTCGTGAGTGTTTCAGAAAATACAGTAATAATTATTTGTTTAATTAAATAAATATTACTATATTTTAGGTTTATAAATATATTAAGATATTTACAAGAAATTTGTTGATTACTTTATTTTGTGCAAAATATTAAAAACCTGTTGTTATTTGTAAAAGATTAATCATGGCAAGATCATCTTTGTTATACATATACTATTAAATGTTAATTTTAGTCATCAAATTGTTGCTAAATACTTATTATCTTTATTAAACGTATAATGAAGATTTTATCCACTAACATGTGTATTTATTTCTTCACAAGTTTTAATAAATTACTGTTATGATACAGTTCTCCACTATCTGCACACAACCGAGGAAATGTAATAAATGTAAATATAAACGTTCTTACGAGTGGGGTTCAAATCCATAACTATACTTGCCAACTAACTTATGAAGGCGGCATTTCGTAAATGGATAAATAATGCTTTTATACTATATCGGTCCTTTATACTAAATAACGTTCCGAATAAGTCTTTTGTTAGTGTAGTGATAAATTGAACAGAAATTGATAGTACAAAGAGTGTTGACTGATATCAAATTCTGCCGACGACATGACCCTCTGTCAGTAGAAGCAATAAAGTGTATTGGAAATGGATTATAAAAGAATCTGACAAAACAAAAAAATATATAAATTAATTTGTTGAATAATTATTCCATATCTTATACATCATAATTAGTACATCTAAATTCTAAAGAGTATAATATGTTGATACTCCAATAGCTAGATACACGATTGCTTATACGATAGGCATGTTTTATAAATGAAAAAGGATTTAATATAAAAAATAATTTATTTTAAATTTCAAATACATTTATTATTAACACAATGATATAAACATCTAATCATAATACTTTATACAGGTAACAGATATATGTACATCAAAAATCGTTTAATAATCATATAAATGCTATTAACCATACTAAATACTTAATATTATTTTAAAAGTTTAAAACATATTTAATTTCATCTTTTTTATATTATACTGGCTATTTACTCAGGCACATACATTGTAACAATTTTACTTATTTAGGTCAAGGATCAAGGCCTCCAATCATGGCAATTGTACTTTTATTGTAACAACGGGCTTAGTGGTTCGTAAGAAAAGTTCCTTAATAAACATTCTAGTAAACACAGATTGGAGCGTGGCAATTTTGAGATCATAATTTCAATGCTTATTGACGTCTTTTATTTCCTCTTAGATCTAATTACCTTTTCTAGTACGTCATAATAAAATTAAACTGATATAGTGGAAAGAAAGCAAAAACAATAGAAGGTATAGAAATATAATACAATACATACTCACTACATATAATAATTAATAAAATAGTAATAATTGAAGATAAGGGATAATTTGAAGATAAGCTCATGTCAAGGTAAAACAAATAGTAAAAGTAAAAGAGGGATTAAGAGTTAAAATAACTTCGTTTGGAAAGTTGTTCATTAATTTCTTTTTATAAAATGTCATTTATTTGTGCATTAGTAGTATACATTTCATAAATTGGAGATTTAATTCTTCCAGTAAGAAATTTTAACTAATTGACTCCATTCACTCATAATAGGCTGGATTTCCACGCAGAACCCATCGCAGTAGTAATAGCACTAAACATAGCATTGCAAAAAATGATACCATTACGCGTAGAGTTTTCTCTGATCTTTGGTCGCGTTCACTTATTCGAAGACGTTCGATGAGTCCATTCTGTGAAACATATTGTTATGTTAGTTAATAAAATTTCATTTATTGAAAATGTAATATTACTATCATTTTGTATCAGCTACATCCTTTTTTCTACATAACAGGGTAGCTAGAACCTGGTGTCAACACTCCTTTGTCCAATTTCCGCAAGAATTCAATATCCTGAATAATTATTCCCCGAGTGGGAGTTGAACACACAACAATTGTGTTAACAGTCAAACGCTGTCTAAAATAAAATCCGTAATCTAGTCTAAAATATGCAAAATTCATAAAACCAAGTTATAAGCTATTTAACTTTAGCTTGAAACAGTTTTATCAGTAGCGTTCCTATGTTTAAATAATTCAGTACTAAAATGTTACTAAACCAAAATCAATATTTATAGTTAAAACTTTAGTAATTTTAAACTAAACAATCGGTAAAATTTGAAATCGTATTTATTTTGGATTCAAGCAATAGAATAAATAAATTAACTATAGAGTATGGTAAAAGGTTCAAGAGTAAAATTAAAAGTAGGTTATATACTTTTTTGAATATGTTATATACTGTAATTATTTTCTTTAATAACAAATAATACGTAAAAACCGTAATTTTTTATCACGTCACGTATTTCTAGACTACGAGTATATACTCTATTTGAACTATCTACACTTTTGTAAGAAATAACCCATTTTATTAAATAATATGATTTTATAAAGAAACGTTCGTTCTGTAGGATACGTAATTATATGCTATTTACGTTTTCGTCATGATGAACAGTATTTTATTGCCTACAGTTTCATTTTCGTAAAAAATCATTTTTTTCTACAATTACTTTAAATTTTGAAATGGTACAAAACTGAAAAATACAAAAACTCAAAATTATTAAGAAAATTTATTACCCATCCACCGTGACTCGCAATCCAAGACCCAGGTTCTTCATGTAAAACGTCTGCTATAGCAGCAGCTGGCGCTGCTACCAATTCCAGGGCCGGTTCCCCGTCAGACGCTTCGGCTGCCTCCCGACTTAATGCACCGCATATACAGTACACTGCTGCAATCTGCATGTAAGCAATGTTATAAAATTAGTCTTGTTTTATACTTATAATAATATCTTGAATTAAATAATTAGCGATCAATTTTAATAATGCGACTTACTTTAGACCAGGTAATATTATCTCTAGTGATTCGTCGTGCAAGGGCAAGGGTTAGTTCAGAGAGTGCAGTGTCTGATCTCAACATTGCGGATGGGGCGCGAGTAGCTTGCCTGGCTACATGTCTAAACGCATCAGGTCTTTTTCTTTCTAAAGCAGCACATAAAGCACGCAAGGCCGCTAGCACACCAGTCTCTGTATTATTTAAAGCTTCCTCCCCACATTCCGTTTCTAGCATTGTTTGAAGACGTTTCATTACTATTTGCTGCAATAAAAACTCATATAAGATTGTACTGTATATTCTAATAGTCTTATTTATTTAAAATAATTGACCGTTGAATTCAAATTCAATATGATGATGAATTGGCATACTATTAGATAAGTTAAACCGTCTAATATGAATAGGTTATTGACGATGCCAGATGAATTATAATTTCAAATGAGAGATATTTTGTGTAAATAGAACTGAGGTATCTTGTATAATTTTCTTACTTTATTGGGGCAGGAAGGTGAACGTCGTATTTGAGTTTTTATGTATTGTAAGCATAAGGCACGTCCCTGCCTAACTATTTGAGGTTTGACTTGAGTGGGAGTGGCAAGGCACCAGCCGATGGTTGCAGATAGGCGGCGAGATACTGCAGCAGCTGCGGCACTTGATACCATAGTGCTAAACCGTCGCTTGGTTCGGTCCAAAGGTGATAAGCAGCGCATGGGTGATGAGCGTAGCAGATCTAAGACATACAGAAAAATGTATAAACTTGTAAACTGCGATTTTAAATTTTCTATAAGATTCTAAATGATGAACGTATCTTATGTATTATAAAATGTACCTTGACTTCCAAATCCATCCGCTGATACTGGAAGCCCGCTAAGTGGGGTGCTAAATTTACGGCGCACGCGCAACGGCGGCACAAATCCATCGTCTTCTTCTCCATCTGGTGGTGTGACGTGTATTGCAATGTTGTTGTTTTCTGGACGTTTTTTTTTTCCAGCTTGCCATCTTAAGTCTGTTATTGGCCCTATCTAAAAAAATATATTTATTGTTTATATTACATGTAGCTATTAAAATAAAATAAATTAACTTTGACAATGTTTAGTAATAACAATGGTCTTATATTTTTCAAAATGAGATATTATTTAAATTTTATATAAAAGTTAATAGTTGTTATTCATAATAAGTTAGTGTAACATTAAACCTTAACCTTATTATGTATAAATTACATCAGAATGTTCGATTTTTAAGAGGCTACCACGCCGTAGTGGGACAGCGTCAGACTATAAATGTGGTGAAATGTGGTGGTGGTGGGGATGTAAGTACAATCTCACTCGTGAGAATTATTGTATTTAAACTTTTAATTTCTCCGCCCTGAAATAACAGTGGCGTTATACTTCGCCACCCACTACGCAGTGTATTGAATCTTTAAAGCGGAGAACGAAACCGAATGTTTTGACACTAGGTTCTCCCTGCCTATCGTGAAATTGCGTATTGAACATTTGTAAACAATTTGGCACCAATGAAACCGTCCTAATTGGAATGACCGTAATGTTTCTGGTATATTATCTCTTTCATCACGACGTCTAATACGTGCACAGAGTATTAACCTAATATTCGTGCTATCGTATGGAAAAATAATAAAGTCGCGACGTCTTCATTAATTTTAATATTAAGAAATTTTTCTTAATATATTTTCAATTTATGAGCACGTTTAAAAATGGTAGATTGATTTGCTGCAAACAATAAAATATAAATGTTATTAAATTTCTATTTATTATAGGTACTGTGTAGGTTTTAGAAGGCTTCTTGTAAAACTAATTTCATATTTCCCAAATTGATACCCGTCTCTTGACATTGCTGTAAAAAGAAGTTTTTAAATTAAAACTTTTCTTTCTTAGTCCTTGCGGCACACATATTGATTTCTATCATATATTAATAATTTTTTTGTAAACTGTTATTCACACAGGATAAGATGAATTTATTTTCAACGAGTATTTCATTCATTCTAGTTATTGTAAACTTTGAAATATCAAAAAATGCCTAACCCTGAGTATGTTCAGGCAAATTTCCTTTTAGATATATATTTTACTAAATTATGTATTATTAAACTAAGCTATACATTGATACTAAGAAGCAATTTGCTATAAGGCAAGTTTGTTGGATACCAATAGATAAGGCTACTGTGAAGTTGCTTACTACAACTTCACAGTTACTTCGAACTGGTAAAAATAAACATTGACACATTTTGAAATGAAACTTATTATATAAACATTGACAACTTAGAGCATAAGTTTAGATTAAGTCCCAATTGAATTTCAGAATATTGCTTGGTTATGAAAGAATTCATAATTAAATATATATTTTTTGTACTTATGTACAATATATAAAGTACATTTTTAAACAACATTTAAATTTTTAAAGTAGTTTACTTTCAATTTTGGTCTGGTAATAGTACTAACCTTATGTTTCTGCATAAGCTTCACGCTGAATAAGATCTTTGATTTTCGAAAATACATTTTAGAACCCCGACTTCCGAACACTTTCCAGTAGTCCGTGGTCACATGTAGACTGTCTACCTGTGACCAAGGGGGTTCCAAAATGTATTTTTGAATACCAATAATATACGCGATTAATCCGGTTAAAAATAGTTTCATTTCAAAATGTATGCTGGAGGTTTTTTAACAGCATTTGGAAAATTTGGGAATTACATTCACCGCATAATGCATGGTTTAGCGGTCAAAGCGCTTCGATGGCTTCCAATAGGCACGGGTTCCAACTCCGCTGCGTTCAAATTTTATTTTATGTATTACAAAAAATTAAGTAAAATTTAAACTCACTCTTTGCATGGAATAAGTTTTATAAGTACTCTGGAACTGCTTTCTTCCTTATACCAATTTACGCAAGTAGATATATTTTTATTTTTATATATTATTTTTAATATATGAAATGTAAAATTAACATCTTATTGAAGTTATAAATATAGGTAATTATTTAATTTCAATAAATTATGTAACATCCATTAAACATAATGTGGCACAGACAATTGCACTTCGACGTTGATATATAACAATATTAATTATAGGTATTAAATAAAAGTACTATGGTAAACGATCTTAAAACCTTCGTGCTCTTAAATGAAAACGGTTACTTATTACTCAAGTCACGAATTTCTATTGTAACTTGTAAAGACACATTTGCTTTAAATGGGATACATCTTATTTGGCATCATTTGAATCTAGGCTATCTTTTTATCATGCCAGAACAAATTACCTTTTATGTTTTCTAAATTGGCGACAGTCACTTCGCGTCCATTTTTAAATTTTTGAATTATGAGGAATAGGCATAAAAAATA
Organism: Podotricha telesiphe; assembly: GCA_038994665.1. NCBI lineage: Eukaryota > Metazoa > Arthropoda > Insecta > Lepidoptera > Nymphalidae > Podotricha > Podotricha telesiphe. Next base: position 462,369 of record JAOYRR010000031.1, read on the forward strand.
TAAGAAAAGACTAAAATACTCTATATTCTTCATAATATTCGATATTCTACCAAATTGCGTACATGTGATCATATCTAACCATTATAAATATGACCGGATCAAAGAAAGGCAATATTTGAGTATAAGCTATCTGTCGTTCCCTATGCATTTTACCTTACCACCTACCACCACGACCACCACTACCACCGGTGGTTTTACCACCGTGTACATTTTCAGTACATTATTTTTCGTTTTTATTAATCAAGTAATTAAGGACGTTTTATATTTTTCATTTAGTATTTAATATTTATTAAAAGTATTTATTAAAGTTTTTTGTCTATGCTTCATAAATCTTATGTACAATGTAGCCTTTGTCTGCTATCAAACAACTCCAGAGATGCTAGGAAAGTTGGTAGTCTGAAATATAAGTTTATTTTTCCATTTTACTCTCCAAACGAATAGCAAAGATGGATTAATCAAAAACCAAGTAATACTTATTTCTAGAGCTATTCATTATTTTTAATTAAGCATAAAAAGCATTTGCGTTCTTTAACTACTTGAAGTCATTTTAAGTCCTGTAATATATAGCAACCAACTGCAAATATTTGGAATTCGTATTTATCATAACGTTATTAATACTTTGCCTCGTTTATTTTCTTTAATGCGGTTACTGTTTCGAGGCTTTTAATATTGTTATTTTGATGTTTCTCATCGCAATACAACTAGCAAAAAGGAAGTTAAATAGTAATTTTAAAATAATCATGTGTTCTTTAATAATCTGTTTCAGTTGTAGGTACTAGGTATTATATACATATAAAGTATATAATAATATACATATAAAGTATAATATATAATAATATATAATAATATACAATAAATAACATACTTAATTAAAATATACATTGAATAATAGTCTGTTATATCAAATTATTTGAAACGCTTGTAGGTCATACGAAAGCAACTATTTAGTTAAATTTTAATCTATAACTTGATAATGTGCTTTATCTAAGTTTCGCACACGAGATTTATAAAAGAAGCAGCACTTGTCAAAGTATAGACATGACATTTTAATTCGTTATAAATAACAAGAGTGTGGCAATTAAAGTTAAATCTAATGATTTATCACCTGTTTCTGTTTTACTATAATCTATTATTATTTATATCAAAAATGTTAACTAGTTTTTTTATAAGGTTTGTACTAATATATTATGTAGTAGATATTTTGTTAACATTTTTTAAAGTGTTATTCCCACACTAAGGAAATTGAAAAAGACATATTTAGAAAACGTATAAAAATTTGAATGCAGCGGGATTTGAACCCGCGCCTCTTAAAAACCGTTCAAGCGCTTTGACCGCTAAGCCATGCGTTAGCAGTCAGAGCGCTTGAACGGTTTTCAAGAGGCGTGGGTTCAAACCCCGCTGCGTTCAAAATTTTTATACGTTTTCTAAATATGTTTTTTTATGTAGTAGATGTCTATAAATATTAAAGCATCAAAGTAATATCCTAATATACATTTGCCTGTTCTTTGTCAAGTTGCAGAGAGTAAAGGTATCTATTACATTACATACAGTATTAAATTTAGGTAATCTTGGCAATGTACTACAAATTAATCACGGTTTTCCAAATGTCGCTTCGCAATGGTTTGTTTTCGTAGCTTAAATAATATGTGACAACTGGAAACATTACTAAGGTACCATCTGCAGCGCTCTAAACTTAACAATACATGCTATGTCAGAATTATTTGTATCAGAGTTGGACTTCCAATGTAAATTATGAATTGAAATGTTGAAGTCTGTGGAATCTCAGCTTCCAAATTGAGGGATAATTGTGTCCAGTTTCAATGTAAGCACATTTTAATACATCACTTGTGCATACTTTTTTAAATTGGTTTTGGATAACAGAAATTCCTTACTTTATCCAAGTCTTCCAAGATATTAGCCAAATAAATTATCTATAAAATGTGATTCATTCATATAATATAATCGCTGTACACTTTATAAAGTATATAGTAGTATTAGTAGAGTAGTAGACTTTTTCTGTAACATATACAAGTTTTCCCATTTTTTAAATAAAACTGTACTTAATTCCGTTTAACTATGTCTAAAGTGATAATCTGAAACTAATAGAAGAAAGGAAAAATTAGGTAAGTTCAAATTGACGAGTAGTCATCGTGAGTCGCATTAGTGATGCTATCCAAGAGCGTGATAGCGTTCATGTGTAAGTCGATACTCGATGAGGCCGTGGCCGTTGTCGCGTCGGCAATGTTAATTCAACATCTCAATGCTACTGATATCTATTGCGCTACATGAATACCTTATTACTTGACAACACGAGGAAATATTTTCTACACTCTTTTCAAATGTAGTGTCGCTTAAATTGATTAATTCTATAGTTAATAATAAATTATTTAAAAAAAGTTAATTTAAAAATTAAAAAAGAAATTAAACCGAATACCTAATTATATATACCTTCAATTACAAATGTATAAGAATTTAAAGAAGAAAAGATAGACAAAAAAGAAAAGAAGAATTTAATTAAAAATATAAGTGAGTAATTGCAACTTTGGAATATAACAGCAAATCTACGCATCCCAATGGTTCATTTGAGCTTTTGCAATCAGCCCTCGTTAGCCTTATCATTTTTATCAAGTATTTACTCAGTACATAAATGATACGCTATTTTCATGAATATTGATAGCACTTGATGTGAAAGCTATTAGAATCTGACTTCGCAATGTTTGTGTGTATAGATTAATATAAAAGTCAAAGTGAAATAATATTATATATTCCAAATCAGAAGGGTTTCATGCTTAATTTCTTAAACGTCAAATAATAAAAAAATAAACGGTAGTAACACCGTTTCACTAAAGTTAATGCCTCAGACTCGAGAAGAACCGGTGCTAGAACCTTAGCAGAACTTCTTTTTCAGTCAATAATTGACAGATTTACATTTATTTATTAATGAAAATTATTCCTTTGAAATACGCTGGAGTGAGCATTTCATTCCCAAGGTGTGTTGTCATTTAAGAAATCATTAATTAGGTAATAGGTAACCTATTACCTAATTAAAGACAAACGTCTTATCACAACTTTTTAAAATTGTGATATAGAAATTTCTCGGACGCTTTCTGGGATTATATTATATCGCTGTATAACTTTTGTTATACAGCGTGTTGAACATTATCCTTTGACATCAAAAAATTAAACATCTGATGAAAAACCATATTATAAGTTTAGGTAAACTATAGGAAACAAAGAAATGGCAGCTTAACAAAAAGTGTTGGATGTGCGGTTTTTTATCTATTACCGTTGTAAGTTTAATAATCCTCATATCATATATTATGTTTTAATTATTTTGGAGCACATATTCATACATACGTGGAGAATATAGCTACAGCTTACATAATAGTCAGCGATTTCAAACTGATTATAGAATGTGTTGCTCAGAGAACAGTTAATGGGCTAAGGGCTTTGTCCCGTTACCCGATGATGTGCATTACCGCGTCAGTATGATAACAACGTCTATACTTACGACCGGTCTGTTATCTCTAAAGACTAAATTTACCTATTTTAAGTTATTGTTTGTTTACTAAATTTTATGATGATTACCTCGTATACGTTAGGTATATTGTTAATGTAAAGTAATAAACCGATTAAAGATTTTTGTATAAAAAAGTTAAAATATTCATGACAGATTACTCATTGTTGATTTATTATATATAAATTAATTAAGAAATTTCCACTTAAACTAACACTTTTTCATAAAAAAAATTATAATGAATTTCTTTGTATACAATTAAGTCTCTTTATAATTTATAAAATAACATAATTGGAAAATTATTATGAGGTGATTTTTTCATATAATTTAAAAATCATAATACGAAAAGATCCCCTCTTCGTAATCGCCGTTAATCACTTGAACTCATAAAGTGGGTTTCTATATAAACGTTGATTAAAAATTGTACGAAAATCTGGAAAAATCTCTCCAATTTAAAACCGCTTTTCTATATAATTCAAGTATTCTATATTAAATTAATGTCAGTAAAATATTATACGGCTGAAGTTGATTTTCATTATATTATATCCGTTGCCCGAAAATACTAGTGGGTATTATTATAAAAGTTGACAGAAGAACACAATGGATTGAATCGTCGAGAGATGGCACGAGTTTGTTCTTAAGCCCGACTAAGCCGCGACCGTGTGAAACCGCGATAAGCGGTTAGAGGACTTGCAATAAAGCTAACAATGCAATCGAATATGACAGATAGAGTGTGGTGCAGTGCGGCAAGCCGTGCAACGCGGCTGTTACGAACTTCAATGAAATCTGCATATTTAGATCGTTTGTCACCTTAGTTTATTTATCATTGTCATCGTTCTGGTCACGATCATTGAGATATTCGATTTTAACAATACGCGAAAGCACATATAGAAATGATGCGATTTAATAAACAAAAAATTGCAGAATAGCACTTTTCGTTTTCATTTTTTGTTTTCACCGTCCGAGCACAATAGCAATGTGCGTAAATGTACTTGATATATAGTTATGAGTTGAATATTAAAGCGGGGAAATAGGGAAAAAAAAACCACAAAACATTATTTTGACCACACAGGAACACAATTTGTCCCAAATACGCCATAGTGACATGTTACTGTTAAGTGCTACATATATGAACATATTTTATGACCTAGATATACGATTTAATATTGAAAAGTTTTGATATAATTTTCAAATTTTCTAAGCGTCGAGGATTATTTGAAAATTTACTTGAGCAATACTGCGTCATAATACCTGCTAGTAGTCACCTAAAATGTAAATAAATCTGAAAATTAATAGCTTTGGTTATATTGTAGGTATATTTTTAGGAGATTATAGGTAAATGATTCTTTTATTTGACGTAGTCTACAATTCGTATTAATTTGGCAAACATTTTTTATTACAAACATAATTAGTGAAGTAAAAAACAATTAAATCCCTTGTAACAAAGGAAGGATTCGAACGAAGGAGTATAAACTTTGGATTAGTTAAAATTAATATGGGGAAGATTTTTTTTATACTAATACTTTAGAACCACATTGAATTATTAAAATAAATATTACACCAGCCTGACGTGTACACTTTTGTATAAAATGTAATACACGTTGGTTAGGTAAGTCATATTTAACTCATCAACAGCTCGACTAGAGAATAAATAAAAGGAAACAAATTAGTACAATATGAGTCTAGAAACTTACTATAAGTACAATAAACATTCCCTGTAACATTCTTTTAATTATATAGAATCGTCAGGTAAAAAAAGCATAATATCTTTTTATTAACTCAGTATTTTATTTATAGAAGCCATGAATAAAATTCTCTTCAATAAAGACCTGTTAACGTTTCGTGATCTCGGAGTTGTCTTCGTAATTCGTAATTGAATAAATGACATACTTTATGCGGGATAATGGAGGGTAATAACTTAAACTTATGTGGTAGTAAAGGCATTTACATACATCTCTTCTGAGGTCAAATACAGGACGATTGTAGTAAATTGGAATTCGTATAAGTGATATCAGCACAAACACACATTGTCTACGGTATATTTGTTTTGCTATAGGCATTATGTAACGTGTATAAAATTACTGGGTATCATCATCAAGTAGAAGTTAAGTCAATGAAAGTATGGTTTGCATAATTAAATTATAAATATTCATAGAAAACTTATTAAATATGAACAGAGCAAGATTTAAACCCGCGCCTCTTGGAAACCGTCCGAGTGAAGTCCATAGATATTAATTTACGAGTAGACATACGTTCTTATCGAGGGTCGCTATGTAAAATGCTTTACCGTGTGTTGCATTTTTGTTGTCAGCAATTTCTGCTATCTTTATACATAAGAATAATTGTTTGGCAAGAAAGAATAGTATTTGATTTATTTTTTTTATATTTTAAGTAATATTTAATATATTTTAAGTAATTGAATCACACTATATATACGTTAAATTTCTTTTTTTTTTAAATAATTTATTCATACATATAATAAAAATGTAACTGATCGCTGTATGAACGTGGTAGATATATAATTAAAAATATTTTCGGGGGAATTTATATTTAATAGAACAATGATTTTGTATTTTCTTTTCTGTTTGTCTGTGCGTTCGTGCCCGCTTATATCAGAAACCGCTTAATCGATTTATTGCAGTGTTGACTAATGTATTATAATAGCTTCCTTTAAAATTTTGTGTATATAAAAAAGTAACAACCATTTAAATTGTAAATTTAAGCAATGTTTGTGATTTAAATGAGAACGCGGTCAGGCGCAAAAACTAAATAGTTTAGTCGTGTAGTTTACGCAAGCGAAGCCGCGAGCGGATCGCTAGTATTTAATATATATGCGAGTATAGTGTTGACTCACTGACTAATATAAATTAAGAAAACAATGTACCTGGCGTCTAAGTCTAAATTTGCGAATAACGCGCTTCTCGTCGTCGCTGTCGCTGTCGCTCGATTCGCTAGAATTTCTCATGAGCATTTTTTTGACGGTACATAGAGAACTTGTCTTGTTGAGACAAAAAACACGAAAGGAAATCTAACAGTTTTAGGATCAAAATAATTTCGACTACCATAAACTATTTATGAGCAAGAACTGTACTGTAATGTTGACTTTGATTTGCTCAAAAGTAACAAGTTTTTAAAGAATTTCTATAACTAATTAGTAAAGTGCCGATATTAATTTAGTTAACGACTTCAAGAGTCATTGGCGAAACTACATAATTAGTTCGTATATCGTTATAATAATTATTAAAGTTGCCAACTGGCTCATTTTATTTGGATAATATGCGTATAAGCTAAGAAAAGTTTTTAATTTTTATGTAAATTTTCTTATATCGCTAAAATGTCTCCACGGGGTCACAAGTGAGACGTGAATGTACTATATATTAAATTAGAAGTTCTTACAAGAATTAATTATTTCATAAAGATATTCTGTACATATCATATCTCTAAATAGATAAAGATCTGCTTTAGATTTAGATAAATGTTTTTATGGAATTAATTTTAGAATTATTTTTAATTACATTTTTTATTGACATTAGCTAACTAAGACAAATTAACACGCAATGTCTTCCTCACTAGTGTCTTGACACCAGGATCTCTCTGACTACCCTGCGATGCGAAAAAAGCGTGAAGCTATTCATACAAATAAATTTATTATATTAGGCACACGAAAATGACATATGAAGCTAAAATTAATACCTATGCATAACGCAAATAACATTTTATTGATACAAAAGTAGAAGGAGAAGGCTCGGCTTTTATTAATGAAACTTTTTGTAATAACAATAAGCTCCTTCATACGGGTGCTTACAAGAGTAAAAACCCGTACTTCCAACAATAATATCTGCTCCTGAACTATCGCGTACGTTCTCATCAAATATTAATTCAAATTCATTTATTGAGGTCGTGTTGCTTGCCTACATCTGAAATGTATTTATTCTTGCAGCAGGTCACAACGGTGTCATCTTATTCTTAGCTATGTACCTACTAACATGAATGTTATCGGACAATCTTCTATTTAAATACTCGTAGGAATAAATTGGAATACTGATATTTTGAAACCTTATAGTTATTTACAAAATAATTCTATGCTTATATTATAAATCTCAGAAACTACTGTTTCAAATTCAAAAAATCTTTTTGTGTTGGATAGTCCATTTATCGAGGAACGCTATAGGCTATAATAATATCACACTGCGATTAATAGGAGCGGAGCAGCAACTATGACAGCTTCCGTTGCTTAAACGGTTAAAGTTAAAAACATTTATGACGGAATTATACCCCTCTTAAAGTTCTAAAAAAAGTCCGAATCTTTTAAGTTCAAGTCAGTATCCTAGTTAACCTTTTTATGATAATGAAGTTTGTTCTAAAATTATGCATTACGAGCATGTGCAAAGGTGTTTTTATAAACATGAGATTAATCCTTATTCAATACGTTGTTCTTCACAAGTAATTAATTTTAACCAAAATGACCCTTTACATCATTTTATTACAATGAATATAGTTTCAAATAGTTTCATAGTTTTAAAATAAATAAAATACTAAAATACTAAAAAAGTTATGATCAAATATGTGCAAGACTATATAATAATCTTAAGTAATATTTTTGAAGTAATGGAAAATAATTATTTTAGTAAGTTTTTTACCATCTATTACCACGGGTGAAACTAAAAACATGTACATTTTTCTAATATTTCTCTGTCTGTATTTGTATATACATTAAACTAAAACTGCTGAATTCAGTACAAAAGTTGATAAAATATTCATAGTGCGTATTTTTAATTAAAATTCTTATATACTTGAATAATATCGATCAAGTTTTTAACATTGTATAAATTTAATACCGCGCTTCACACAAAAAACTCATTGTTAAGTTCCGCTAATCACGCAAACGAAGTCACGAGGACAGCTAGTAATGATATTAAGACAATTATACAAAAAAATATATAACTGCTTTAAAATCATAAATTGATTCTTACGCTTACTGATAATTACCTAAAAATATTAAATTATAATATTTTGTATAATATTCAATTAATATTTAAAGTAGATCGACAATTTTTTTTAATAACGTAACAAAACTTTTGGTGTACAATAAACCATGTTATTTTTTTTATTTTATTTAGTAATTTAAATTATAACAACGAAAAAAAAGCAATGAAACGTTTAAACGAAAGCTTACTAATTTTTATCTTTAGCAAAGACTTTTAATATTACATTACATTGCATGTGATAGTGATATTACTTTGGTTTATGAATCTGCGAAGGCAATTCGCAAACACTATTGGATATTAGCATCATTTAATATTTTTACGTCTAAAATTATCAGCATTGAAACTTCTTTGTTCTTTGTTTAATGTGATAATTGTTTACGCGGCAGGGGCGCTCGTAAACGGAAACTGATGCGGCGCCGCAGCCGACACAGATAACTACGTTTGTTCCAAAGCAGAGTTCCTATCTCTTTACATGAGTTTCATTTTAAGTTTTTAGACTAAAACTTTTCATATAACCTTAACTTATAACAAGCACTTAACTTATAAGAAGTGTCTTCTCACCTATTGTACCTGTCAGGTTATGTGTCTTTGTATAAACATAGGATGCACCAGGCATCCTTGAGTACTTTGGTTTTCTATTAGTATATTATTCATTGATAGAAAATTATATTAATTCAACATTATATATTGTATATAAAATTGTACTATTGAGTTTGCAATAATGTAAACGATTTGAATTAAAGTTTAAGTTAACTTAAGCTTATGTTTACTTAAACTGAAGTCAACTTAATTTTACACTTAAACTTAAGCATAAACTTAGGCCAACTTAAATTAGTACTTAATGTTAAGTTTAAACTAAACTTTATGTAGCTACACTGGTCGACGAAGGGTTCTACAGGTATCCGTATTGGGACCAATATATAGAAACCGCATTAAAATCCGTAGCGTAATTTGGAAGATCAAAGCATATATATAGCGCAGGCAACTCTGTTTTATACTATGTGATTATGTTATGTCATATGATATTTAAATTTAAATAAAACATATATTTTATAGCTTTTTTCTCGACTGGAACGGTATATCTGTTACGTACTCTACTCTGGTCTTTTATTATATTAATATATATATATATATATATATATAAATATAATCTTGTTCTCTTACTGAATTTACGAATATTTAGAAGAAAAAAATGTTTTTTTATAACGTTAAGCAAAAAAAAGACATTCTTTATAAATAAAACTAATAAAAAATAGTATTCAACAGAAACTTACAAAAAACCATCTTACTTTTATCTTGGGTTCAATGTTATTGGTGTGGGCCTGACGGTTCGCGGTGCAAGGACTTTTAAAAATGTATGTAAATGTTGTACTACTTGCTTCCTGTCTCTGTGTAGTTTAGATATATAGGTAGTAGGTACATTTTCTCATGACATGTTAAATAATAAACAGGATTGCAAAGTGTAACTAGAAAACATGTGACGCTGGTACTGGTGGTTTTTTTACTATTACTTTTATTGTTAAAACTATGCAGACATATACAAATCCATTACTTAAAAAAATAGGCCTAAGATAGCCCAATTCTGTTAAAATATTAGACGTGACTAACTGAATACTAATAATATAACATTAGGTTCGATTTTCCTCCGCCATAGTAAGACAAAGCAAAGAGAGAGGCCATTATTTATTCGTATATTAAAAGTGTGGGAATGAACCCACCAGCAATAGTAAGGTATATTTATTTGTAGGTTCATCTCAAAGTCCATACATACATACATGCATATGTACGCATACTAACTTGCTGAAATTGGAAGTCGTTTTATAAGCAAATTTTCTTAAAACTATTTCCGTATCTCCGATAATGCTACGGTGTTTTTGAAAACTAATTAACTTGCAACTGTCTTGTGTAGTGTAGGTGCTGAATAAAAATATTACCAAATTTCATAAACTCATCTAGCAAGAAAATCAGACAAAGCCTCTTTAAACGTCTCTTAAAAGTTTGTCTAAGCAGACAGAAACAAAGATGTTCAAACTTTCAAGTTGTTAATGCACCATCACTGAGTTAGCTTATACATGTTCCAACAGCGCCATTATGGTGTTTAATATTAATATACACTTGATTATGTAACATATCTCATAAATACTCGTGGCATGTGATCTAAGTAAAAAAAACTATTTTAAAATAATATTATTATAATCTTTGTATTTGTAGCAGTGACATATTTTAAAATTTTCACCTTGGACTTTATGGACCGTGCACCGTGGACTTAACACGAAATTCACATCTAATTACAACGTTTTCTATTTGTTACTTAAATACTGATAATATTAAAAAGCTTCATTTCTTGTTAACAATGAATCTTGCGTAATAAGGGAGCCCCATCCGATTATAATGCAACCAATTATGATGAATGATTAATTAGAAGTATACTGTCATATAATTAAATTATACTTAATATATATTAGTATATTATTATTACCTATAAATAACACTGATTTAAAACAATATTTCATATTAAATTTATCCTATAGGGAGCTATCCTATACAGTCTGCCCCTATGGGAAGACTATAATTTGCATTGTTAATATTGTGAATGTAATGCAATTGAAATATTTGTACAATATTAATACATGAAGGAAAACTTTCGATCCCTTTTTATAAAAAATAAACAGATAACAATCCTTTAAGCTTTCCTGAAGAGCCTAAGCTTTCATGAAGAGCCAACAGGTGTTAAAGAAACAATAGCTTCACTTCAGTACGTAATATACAACACTTATCTCAGTAACGAAAATGTTTCAAGGAATTATATTTATTGTACCTTTTATTTTTATTATACCAGACCGTTGAAATTATGATAAGAATATTGTTCAAATTTAACTTATTCAAGGCTTGAATACTTTCATTGAAGCGTTGAAGTCTTTTTTTAAGCTACGTTCTGATTTACGAGTTTAACACATTATCATGTATTTAATATATGAAAAATGACAATTAAAGCAAAAATCAACATCTATATTTAAGTGTTATTATATCAATCTCAACGAAAAAAAATAAAGCAAACCGGTCATCATCACTTAAAAAAAGTCAAAATCAAAAGGCTGTATTTCGAACATTTTTATATATTTGAAATCACAGAGTAGGTATATGATGCTAATAATACTGGTATTGGTACTATAAGTCAGATCGATCTATGTTTTGTCCTGCACTACTTATAAAAGTTTTTTTAAGCATTACAAAAATAACAATAAAATTTAAAACAAATATATGTTTAGTGGAAGACAGTACAGAAACGGTCAATAATATGTATAATACGGTTTCGATAAAAAAATTCTTTAAAGGTTACCGTTTTATTTACTCATTAATTATTAATTATATAACTTATTTTGAATGTTAATTAAAATTTAAATTAATCGATTGTTAAGTGAATTAATTTAGGTTCGAAAGTACACGTATACAGTATTTGAGGACTATGGATTTTGAGAAGCAAAATATTTCTTTCTAATTTACATACAATTATGTTCGTAGTTTCGATCGCATTAATAGCATTATATACCTCCGTAGTACGGTTTTCAAAACATTATAAGAGCAATAATAATTAGTACTTGAATAATAACATTGAAAGAATATATGTAAGTAAGACATTGTCACAAATAAAGGAAATATAATCAACCAAAAGAGCACTGTCTTATCCCTCTCGGATATGAGAAAAGCAGTGATGGCCTAACATAATATTTTGGCGACATTATTGATAAAAAGTACTGTTTGGCATGTCTGTTAACATTATAAAAAAGTCGGTTCTAAACTAAAATATTAATTATGATAAGTTCCTGATAACTGCTTGTGTTACAAAATTTGTTAAATATTCATATAAATAGCCTTAACGAATATAGTTGTAGTTTGAACAATAAATTTTATCTAAAATTATGCTCATTTAATCTCCATAAAGAAGATTAAGTGAGCATTATTTTAGATAAAATCATATATTTGAGCATTCATCGTAAAGCCGAGTCGGAATCAATTAGTTTAACCAAGTCTTCTAAAGACTTAAATTACATACTGTTTTTCTATAATAATTTAGTGTGAAATTGCTTTTCTTTAGACGTATTCAGAACTTATGGATTTTCAAATTTCTTGGTTTCCTATGTGTCTATATTTGCTTTTGGGATTTAGCGTATGTAGGTGTCATAGGTGTCATGTCGTAGGTGATATTAGGTACTACTCAGCCATAAAACGCTTTTAGACCTTTCATTTAGTAAAAGACTTTATTCACTTATGTAAAGAGACAAGAATTGCTTCCTGTGTTGTGTTACTATATACGACGATAAGAAAATCAATTTCTACGATAAAAATGGCAAATTTTCAATCACGGTACGGATTACATTAAACGTGATCGCATACGTGCTTTAAAACGAAAAAGTATAGATAGATTAAATTACCATTTATAATAGACACATTGGATACAATCGAAAATTTTATTCAATCGAAAACTGAGACCCCAGTGAAGCTATAATAAATTGCAAAGCTTTTTAACATCTTAAACATTTGAAAATGAAATCAATATGGATATTGCGCATTCACTATTCAGAGATAAAAGATCTTTAAAGTACCCACATATATTTCCCTATGTCGCACACGCGGAGGAAAACTGTAGCGTATATTATTTCAGTCTTCTTTCTTCCTTCAACCTCGTTTCAATTTAAATTATGTATTTTTTCAAATGTAGGTAACTAAATTAAATAAATGTATTCTTTTCTTGAGCTAATAAATGGTTTTATTTCGAAGATGCTGACACTTACCATAGTATACAAAGTTATTTAAATATAAATACGTGCGCTTAAAAATGTATACAGACATACCGTAAATAATAAATAAACTGTATAGTTTTAGTAATTTGTATAGCGATTTTCATTGACCTATATTTTATCTATATCTTAATTATTAAAATGTATAAAACCTTCCATATACCTATTTCTTATTAATTACAACGCAATAAAATGTTCTTAAAATATACAATGAATTTACTGTATACACATTTGTGTTCATTTATATAAAAATACATATTATTTTTAAAATTTCTGAAACAGTATTTTTTATATAATTACATTAAGCAATAATAGCTTCAAAGTTTACTTGGCCGAAGAGGAAGTTATTTAAGTGAATATAATAACACGAAAGTAGTCCTACTTTCCTGTCACCATTGAAGTATGCTGTATTAGACCAAACACGCACCAGATACTATAACTAATGGAAGTCGTGGGCTCCATTATTATACGTAACAAATGGTTTTATCATTCATAAAATAAAGGTAGCATACAGAACTAGTAGAACAGAAGCAATGACTTTTTAAAAAAATACATTCATACTTTCATACTAATACTATAAATGCGAAAGTGACTCTGTCCGTCTGTGACGTCATCACGGCCAAACCGTTGAACCGATTGTGATGAAATTTTATATATAGATACTTGAGGGTCTTGGGATACACATAGGCTCTAGTTTAGTATGACTTTTATTTAGCCCATTTTTTTTGTATTTGCAGGAATTTCATTGTGTTACGAAAAGGTCACCGGAAATACGAACTGGCTATAGTTTACGCAGGCGAAACCGCCAGCAGGTCGCTAGTGTCTATATAAAATACACTTGATGTACATATATTGTACCACTAAAACGCGTATCAATTTTATCGCATATCAAATGGTTTACATATATGTATGTGCTTTAGCTAAATAGCCTTAGTAAGCGTTCTGATAAAAGATAAAAATTCACAACTAAAATGTACAAGTATAAGCATTAGTCATATACTCCATTGTTATTTAAGCCATTAGTCTCTACAAATATCCTTGAAAATTTGGTGAATAAATAGCTACATTTTATATTTTTTAGCGAAAAAGCTATTGTTCGCCAGAAAAATATTTGTTCATTTAGCAGATTTTATGGATTACAGCATTTGGTTATGTAGTAAAAGGAATCTTAAAAGATATTATTAAAATAATTCGCTTCTCCTCAAGAAAGTATAAATATTTATACAAATATTAATAACTCTCTTGGTTTAATTTGATTGACTGCGTTAATATTTGCAAAGTTTCTTACTAAAATAAAACGATTTAATTAAAAATGCTTATCAATAATGCTCGAAAGATGTCAAAATGTTTAAGCGAAATATTGCACTATGGAAAGAATAATTATTTCACTATTAGAAAAAACATAGAAGACAATATAATGATGAAAATCATACTTAATCATTCATATATAATATATTATTAACACTGGATAAGTATTTAAGTAATTATGTGTAAAATTTCTTTAAACTTTAATATGAGTTCGCGCCAAATAATTTAAGATGATCTGACTCGAATTCCAAAGGTACAGAAGACATGAGTTCAACAAAATTCTTACATCCAAGTTTCTATATTATTTAACCATCACGCGTAGGTTCGATTTGAGAAATTAATGTATTTTTTTACTTTTACAAATTTTAAGAGATATTATGTGCAGTGGCAAATGTCGTACTTAGTCAAACAAATATATTCAATAAAAAATACATTAATCTAGCGGGATTTGAACCCATAGCCATCTTGTAGTTAAGCGTTTTCCTTCTGTGCCACGATAGGATTTATAATTTGAAAATTATATTAACTAACATACTACATGTAATTTGCTTTTAGTAATAATAAGAATGATAAAAAATTATGATGACTTTTCGTAGTTTTTGCTTATATAGTTAATTACCTTAGGTAGGTAGATATAATTTAAACTCACCTGTTCCTTTTAATAGTTGCTAATAAGTTAATATATTGTAATTATTTGTTAAATGTTTTATTTTGTTCTTATATACAATATTTGCATATACTTGTGAAAATTTACTTAACTTTACTTGATCTATGTTATTGAACACCTATATTATAAAGTAATAAGGTTTTATATACAAATTAAAATACACTGTTTATAAATATTATGTAAGCACAATTCTACCTTGGTCAATTATTATTTATTGTCTGAAAATTTTCAATATGCCGTCAAATAATTCCAATCAAGCTCTCGACGCGGTTCCGGCTATATGTTTTATTTATTTTATCTTCTTTAAAGGTGTTAACCGTTAGGATGCTTGTAACCTAATCAAAATAGGTCACAGCACGCTTAATGCAGCAGCTTAATGCACGCACGAGCGCCACGCACGGCACACGGTTATCAACTAAACACATTAAAAATGCCGGTTGCTACAACCAATGTATTTTCTTATGTTATCGTAAACATCAACTCGTATTGTTTATTCGTGATACGCCTGCCGAGAGGATCTTTTATTTTTGGGTTAATGTCACCAAATACAAATTCGGCAGGATTTGCTATCAGTACCCAAGATATAGAAATCGACTATAGACTTCGGCTAGTGGTTTGTTTTTTTTAGATGCGGTGATATCAATCATAATACAAAAAAATCAAGGTTAAGTTTCGTTGTACTAATGCAAATGCACTCAGAACAATCTCTGACGCAACAGTACTACTCTAAACGAACTCAATAAAACGCACTCTTTGCTTTTAAGCTGTACCGTAACTTACTGGGCATTGGTTAATGTTTGATCTGATATTTATATTAAAGTTAAAAGTACGGATTTTAATTTAATCTATATATTTAAAATTTAATAATACTAAGCGCTTGTTAACTTAATTTTCAAATTAAAACATAAAAGTTTATAATTTTGTATGTTAGATACAACGACACTAAGTCTGTACTGAATTATGAATTTTATTTTATGTCATTTTATGTTTTATATGTCAATAGCTAGTTTCTTATATACTTTATATTTCCTTCCGCAGGCACAGAAAAAGATAAAATTAATTTCATTACCGCACGTGCTAAGAACTTGGGAAACACAGTATAAATCTTGTTTATTTAAATAGATTGGCGAGTCTTGTCTCAGACACCTGTTCGGAGTCTACAATTTTAAGTAAAAATAAATAAATAAGATTTACAATTTATTTAAATATTTAACATGTTATAAAGTATTTATAAAGTTATTTAACGGTAATAAGGCAAGCCAAAATAATGCAATATCATAGAAAATTATGATGACAGGCTAAAATGTAACCCAACATTTATCTAAATACAGGCACTGACACGTGGTACTGATGGGAAGTGTTAATACTCAAGATTCGATTAAACTTTTCTGTAATATCCGCTCAAAATCGAGAAATTGCGTGTTAAATGGCGAAGTTCAACGCCGGGAAAATAAAAATATTTTAAATATATCATTTCCCAAATGGGTACCGAACACACAATCAACCACGTTTACAATACGCTGTTTCACCGCAATATAAAATTGTAATTAGATATTCTTTACCTATTACGGAAATGTAACAGCGATATTTTTTTTGATGAGGTCACGGCAATTAGATATACAAAATATATATTAGTTAATATTTAATAACATAGAGTAGCATAGAAAAATGGAAAAGTGTTTATCAGTTTCTTTTATATTCTACAATTTTTTGTAAAACTGTACCTTACTATTTTTACTTCCTAAATCTTTGAGAGTCTTCTACCAGAAGACTGCAGATTCTACGAAACTGGAGTGCCTTTCTAAAGATAGGAAATTTCTCAGAACCTGCAACATGCATACAATTCTCAGCATATCTACTCTACATCAGAGGGCACATTTGGCTTCCGTGGCACACTCAGCAATTTTATGGCCGCTTTCGCCGCATTTAAAGCAGCATTTTGTTCTATCAACCTTGTTGCTAAATTTATTTGCAAGGTAGCCATAATTCCAACATCGTAAGCATTTAATCGGTTTCTGTGCACTTTGAATTCAAAGTGCACAGAAACCGATTAAACCGATTAAACAGTTAACCTAATCTATCTTAATTTTGCTATATTTGAGGACTTATTTAGCTAGTTTTAAATGTAATCTCACATATGCCGTATGCCTTGCGCATACCCTTGATAGCATTAAGAGTCTATGACTTCACCTGCTATTTTATGAAGCGCTTCTAGATTTCCTTGCTTAGTTGTTGTTTTATTTAGGTCTTTTATTTCCAAGTCTTGTTCAGGTACTTTGCTTACTACTAATGCTTTCTAGTCAAGTAGGACAGTTATCGTTTTCCGCAGATAATACATTTAAAAAACAGTTATCAACCACCGGAACAAGAACTTTGGGTTAAAATTAATTCTTTTAAAAGTATCATTAATGGAATATTTCGTGGGTATAGTCTCAGGTATGTCTCTGCCAATAGTATTAAAGACGGTACTTATAGCATCAATAGAAATTCGTGACATTATAGGTCAATTAAGTCAACTGCTGTAGTACGCAGTTTGTGTGTATGAGTAATAGCTAAGTAACCATCTTTCAAAGTTTTTTATTGTTAGGCGCATTATTGAGCCATCTACTATCATAGATACGTTTTATTGTTTTCAGTAGATTATTACAAAAGTTTCTGTATCTTTTACAGATTATGGAGAATATTTAATTGAGTATGTAAAAGTAATGCGTTCGTTACTTGTTAGAAGAAATTTAGTAGCGAGGTTAATATCACAATATTCGTACATTGGGGTAAATATCATATAGAAGATTTCATTATAGTATCCATATATAGATCATTGTAGTTAATGATATTAATAGACTTTTGAGTTTGATATTAAGGAATGAAATAACTGAGTCGTGATCGTTATTAGACATTTCAGCGATGCGGCCAATTGAAGGTTTACAGAATAATGCCCATCTAAAATTGCATGTTCAGTGGCAGACTTCAATGTAGCGTGTCTTAGGTACAAAGGTGAGAAATTGAAATATTTGAAATATATCATTCCAGAATCGAACCCACAACCAATCGTGTTTACAGTCAGATGCTGACCCAATTCGCTACGATGAAAAGTATTTTTTGTAATATCAATTAATTGTGATGATGTAGATATTTCTAGCAAAAATGGGCCAAAATTTTTTTTACAGTTCCAGTACATTTTTTTCAATTAATGGCCTGATTTTGTCATGACAGGGGCAAATTCTGCCGAATTCACACAAAGTAGAGAAAACACGAAACAGATGAGGCAGTACATTAATGTAAAATTTTAATATTTGTTTTGACAGTTGACAGTGCATTCACGCGTATTATGCGTCTATGTCATATTTTTAGTTCGGAAAGTTGCAATAAAATGTTTGTTACTTTTATTAATTTACATTTAATTTTTATCAAGTTACTTCATATTGTAACTTTATCAATATTATAATAATTATCATAATAGTAAGTAAAGATTGTTGATTTAATTTGTTTGTTTTGATTTAATAACTTACTTTTAATCATATTTTTTTATAAGTTTTAATATATGTTAGATAATCATATTTATAAGATTTTTTATTTATTTGCATTTATATTTGTTTGTATAGTATTGATTTATTTACATAATTAATTATTAGTATTATATTCTTTCCGTTCTATTTATAGATACATCCTACTAATATTATAAACGCGAAAGTTTGTAAGGATGTTTGTTACTCTTTCACGTAAAAACTACTGAATGGATTTTAATGAAACTTTACAAAAATATAGCTTATACATCAGAATAACACATAGGCTACAAGTTATAAAGACATTGTGTGAATTGACCAAAATATCAAGTAAGTTTCTTATGTTCAAGCCATTAAAGCCTAAATAGTGAACCATTGTAGTCAATAAATTAATATGGTAGTTAGATACTTTAATCGCTTCTGGTAATCTATACAAAAAAATGTAACTGATCTCCGTCTGTACATGGAAGATATATCAAAAAAATATTATTCGAGGCATTTATCAATAAAATAGAACCCAAAATAATTATTTTAATTTTCTTTTCTGTTTGTTGGTTTCTGAACGCTAACCGAAGAAACGGCTTAACCGGTTTTAATGCCATTTTGAATATTGTATTATAGTAAGCTTCCCTTTACATTTAGAGCTTATTTCATATCAATTGCTTCATAAACAAACAAGTTAAAACTATTTAAATTGTAATTTAAGTAAAGTTTGTGTGAGAACGCGTGCGGGCTAAAAAAAATAAATAGTTTAGCCATATAGTTTACGCAGGCGAAGCCGCGAGCGGGTCGCTAGTACGTATATAAATTATACTGAATATATAAATAATGAAGTTTTTAATGAAAACTATTTTTCATGTTCTTTATCTGAAAGTTTTCACAATGTAACAACTGGCAGTAATTTATCTGAAAATGCCAATTTATCCTTGGAATGTAAACTTTAATTATTATTTATATTGTTAGCTCTTGCTTAAATGTAGTCATATCAATGCTCAAAGCATACCAGCTCACTTTACCGATCTGATAACATAATTAAGCAATGTTATCGTCGATTGCATTTTAGTTTCCGAGTCCTGGTTTAATCCTACTCATTCTTCCTCTCTATATTTTCTTGCTAACTTTAATCTCATTAGAATTGATCGTTTTAACAAAAGAGGGGGTGGCATATGCAAATACATTGAAATACATATTACATACAAGATTGTACAGAATTCTTCTAACGAGTACTCAGCAAGCTTATAATATATTTTTCTTGAAATTAACTGTCACCATACTAAACATCTTGGTATTGTTTATAATCGTTAGAGGAACATTAATTATTTCCATACTTTTGAGGTTCTCCTTGAAGGGTTTTGTTTATCACAAGCTTGTTATAGTCAAATTATTATAATGGATGATCTAAACACATACCTTTTAAAAATGACTCGAGATATAAAAGACTGCAATCATGAATGAACTCCTTTAATTTATCTACTCTTACTCTGTCCGATACACACTTTCCTTTAAATTTTGACTCATCTTTTATAGATATTATTGTGGCTTCCAAGCCGGAGAACTTTCGCTTAAACGGTCCAAACTGCTCCTTTCTCGTACCAGGATCGTCTCTGTACGTCCGTCCGTCTAATAAATACCTGTGTACCTATCGAAGAGGTAAAGTTTTTTTATGACGTAACTATAAATATATTGACTTTGATTTATTTACTTCTGATGCGTTGTTAATAGACTGGTCTTCTTTATTTTCGTCTTCTGACTTAGACGAAAAAATATGACAAAAAACGATAGGCCTGTACGCACTTGTGTCATTCTTAGAAAATTTGACTTCCCTATATTTAATACCTCATTCTATGAAAAATCTTTTACAGTTCAGGCAGCGCGGATGTAAAATTCATTTTCCAACTGTACACTGGTTGACAATCCCTCACTTAATACTTTTAAAATCAGATTAAAGCAGCATTTTCTTAATGTCAATAAATATCTTCATCACCTTATCCTTTCTTCATTTCTTTCCTTTTTTATATATTACTTTTATCTATATTTCATGTTTTCTTTTTATTTTAGTATGTTTTACATATGTATGGTTAAATTATATAATTGTATACGTATGCTATTTATTGACTTTAAGTATATTTGTGTATAGGATTATAATATTATATTTGTAATAAAATAAATAGTATAAGTATAGCTTCTGTTCACCTCAAACTTTCTCACATTCAAAGGTTTCTGATAGAGACCTCTTATCTTTAGAAAAGTCATCCTTTGTACACAATTTTTCTTTTATTTTAAGTTACTGTACATTCTGGTATGTGGTTCAAAAATAAACTTTAAAGAAATCTGTATATTTTAATTTACGCTTTCATAATTATGGAACATAACATCTCTATAGTAAATATGCTGGAAAATTAGCGTTTGATATTAAGAAAGGATATTAAAAGACGCGGCAGTATATTGGAAATCTTTAGAGTAGATAAGATTTTTCAATATAAGTTACAGTCTGCCTTATAATTATATTTTTTTCTCTCAGGGGTTTGATTGTCCTTGGGTACCCAATATCATAAACACTTGTTTGTAAATTATAAACGACTTTTTTTCAACTTGCATCAAATATGGTAAAAATAGCATGTTTAAGCAATTTAAAAAGTGTGGGGCCTTATGAATATGATTCATTATAGTACTAGCGACCCGCTCACGGCTTCGCCTTCGTGAAACATGTTTCGTAATTTCCGCGGCCTTTTCTTAAGACAATAAAATTTCTGGAAAATCTAAAAATAATGAGAGAAAAAAGTAGCCTATGTTCATCTCAAGACCAACAAGTATCACGATATATTATGATAACATAAGTCACCGTATGATTATATTATCTCTCAACTCTATTCTTTATGACTTGTGTCACACCTATAATTTCTCCCTTTCCTTTAGTGAATTTCCCAATACTTGGCAAAATGCACTTGTGATCCCTATTCCAAAAGTATACAAACCAACATTCTTTCAGTGCAGCGGGATTTGAACCCGCGCCTCTTGAAAACCGTTCATGCGCTCTAACCGCTAAATCATGCGTTCTACATCCAGCTACATCGAAATTCTTATACGCCTATTACAGCTTATATTTGTTGTTAGTATCTCTGTAGAGAGATTTTTACAAATATCTGCTACCTAAAGATTATTACAGATGTTGATTAATTCTATACAATTAATGTATACTCCACAATATTAGTAACAAAATTTAGTTATGATAATTAGAGACAGTATACTTTTGTATCGTCTGTACTATTTATTAATCACTTTAAGTTACACTCCTGATCCAACTCACGAAATTCCTCAATAATATAAATAATACGTTTATGTCACGTCTATATAACTTTATTACTTGTTTTACAGCAATCCACTGTACAACTAGTTCCCAAATGTCGTGATATCTTCTCACTCACCGCTGAGGGGGGATGGATCCAGGGCCAAGCCCTCTGTCCATGAAATTGTTTTCTGCGCATCAATATGCGCAGGTCGTTGGGGAGGCCTATCTAAGGCCTGTTGATGTTTGTCATCTTGCGAGGGGTGGGGAGTGGATGGAGGCAGGATGAGCTATGTGCTGTCCGGGCGATCAACCCAGCCGGGTGATAACCTCGATTACTCGAGGGAGGCCCAGCTTAGGCGATCAGCGACCGCGGCAGCAGCTCAAACTCAGGACTCTAATTCTCTCATACTCATATCATAAATCTCTTGAATATTGTTATTAATTGATGTTAGAGTAGTGAATACCTAAAATTCACTAAAAAAAATAAGACATTTTCTTCCAATTACATATTTTATTACAAAATCTCTCTCTCTCTCTCTCTCTCAGCCTATCGACGCCCACTGTTGGATGTCCACGACGATCGGTCCTGCGCTTCGCACATCCAGCGATTCGAGATTCACCACCTGGGGTCCATTGGTCCACCACTGAGGTCCACCTGGTCCCCTATCACTGAGCGTCATCCAGATCGTGGTCGCCACTCGAGAACCTTACTGCCCCAACGGCCATCGGTTCTTCTGGCTATGTGTTCCACCCACTGCCACTTCAGCTGGGCAATCCGAGTCCGATCCGAATGAATCCGAATCCATTGCCGAATCGAGCAATGTCGGTTACTATTGTTTGCCTATGGAGGTCATGATTTCTGATTTTATCACATAAGGTAAATACCAAGCGTACAATATTACAATATACATTTTAATTTCTCCGCACTGGTAAGACAAAGCGCGGCGTTGAATTTCGCCACTCAACACGTAATATATCAATGTCAGGCCTGTAGTTCTCTTTCACTACCCTGCTATGCGGGAAAAAGTGTGAAGCTAGTTATTGCAGTATATGGAGCACTTACTCGTACATATTATTTCTAATATAACCTTTGATTTCTTTTTTTTTTGTTGGTGGTCGAAATTCATCGGGACACCATGTAAAAAATAAGGCAATGAAAATCCAATGTTTTATTTTAAAATATTCAAACGAATTTGGAACCTAACCTATAACCACAAATACCGTGCAACATTTTTCAACTCCTCCAAGAGTCATATACTTAACTTCTTTTTTTAATATTCGTCATGAAATTTACAACTTTTCCTTATAATATAAAGCCTGGATTAAAAATATCTCTTTGGCGCACAAGGACCAGCACAAATAATTTTGATGTATGTTAAGTTGTAACCTTAATGTTAAATTTATGTTATCGACCCTTACCTTTAGTAATGGAAGCCCTTATCTCGAATTTAAGATGTAATAAATTTGTGTTTAAAATATTTGGTAATCTTTTTTATGGCAAAAAACTACCTGGCATTAATAACAATGAGGAAGAATTTATATTATATTTTAAATGAATTATTGTTTTTTGTATGTTGAATATATTTAAGTCGATATATGATATCGATATATTAGCTAATGAGTAATAGTATTATGCTCGTGTATTTGTGGGGTGCTTATTTTTTTATATTTTTATTTTTATTTACCTAACAATTAAAGTCTAAACAAAGTCAGGTGACGCATTATGCGTGCACACCTCTAAAATTTTATATTTTATTTTTATAGAAATCTTAGCTTATAAGTCAGTTAAGACATAATGCTTTAAAATTGACCTACCACTATACGTGACCCAATATCGTATATAGGGGCATAATGTTATTAAGTTAAACTTTATTTAATGTTGAGTACCCTAGTAGTATATAGTGACTTGTTCATTTGAAACTTTAGCCTTTGGGTAAGATTGCTTACTATCGATTGGACTTCTGCTCGTCCGACCTCTTGATTGAATTAAACGAAGAAAATCATTGAACTGGTATTTGTTCAGTATCCACGGAGTTGGGTGCTCTTGAGAGACTTAGTTTCTGCTGGAAAAGTCCGTGAATGTCGTAGAAATGAGTGTTCAATTGGTCCCGGTCAGCAAATACTGTGAATGCTGCATAAGATTCCAACATAGCTTTTTTATTCTTTTTATGTATAACTGAAATTTAATATATCAACAAATAGTTTGCAACTTACTGTCAATTATTGGCCCAGAGTAAGAGATAATAAGTTATTGGGTCTAGTTATGCAGAATACATTTACTCTTATCGACGGTGGCCTTTTTTGGCTTAGTTATATTATATTTTATTAAAAAAAATTATGTAAATCTTTCATTAATCAAGTGATCCCCTTGTGGATCAGCGGGCTTGGACAGTTACCAAGAGGCGTAGGTTTGAATATCGCTATGACCATACTTTTTTACGATTTCTAATAATGTATATTATTAATTTTGTTATAAATATTATTAAAGGTGCGCGTAAGAGTAAAAAATTGTAATTTTGTATATATAAGCACAATTATGTTTATATTATATAAGCCATAACTAACCAGATATAATCCATACAACTACAAATAGGAACTATATCAGTTAAAAATTATTTGCAGTTTACGGACATTGCTGTATTCTTTATATATGGAATAAACATAAGCGTCTCTTTATATAACAACTTTAAGGGGATCTTTTGATATCCGCGTACCCTCTGCAAATGTTGAGAAGGATCTTTTTATTAAATTAAGGGCTATTGATAAACATTTTAGCTTGGCAATATTAGCTTTATCTGCGACGTTAGAAGGAAATCACTTAAAACGTAACTCCATTACTGCAGCTCTTTTATCAGTTCATTCGTAAAAAATAAGAGTACTAAGCTGACTGATTCACGAATCGATATGCCTGCACAACGAGCTTTGTCTGTCAGAAAAACATGGAGCAAATAAAACAAAGGTCACATGTTTTATGTGACGTTCACTTTTCCAACAGTTTTTAAACTGTGTTCATTCAGAAATTGGAATTTATCTTGTTATTTTGCCAAAAGCTTTATATTTCAATGGTGGGTAAACAATATAATATGTAATTCCTACATCAAATACCCATGTAATTCTTTTGAACAGTTACTGTTTGCATCTGTGGATATTGACTACTTCGATAAAGATTACCACTATATAACTGTAGCTACACTGCCATCAATTTCTAATGCCTTTTAACGTCAGCCATTCCATTGCTATACATTTATATGCAACAACTAACAAAAAGCTTCATATAAAATCCTGCTATGTATAATAATGAAGCTATCTTTAACATATTGCATATGTTTTTTTATTATGAAAAAGATCGATCGATGTCGAGATGTCGACAAAGACATTTGCCTGATAAAGGGAGGCTTTATAATAATATTCATAAAGCCATTGATAAGATTACAGAGTTACATTGCCGCGTGTTCTTCGTGCATAAGTCAATAGAGATATAGTCATTTTACTGATTTTTACCGTGCACCAAAATGTGGAAGTATAATAATTAAATATGACTTTAATTGATAAGCCTTATTTAAAGTTAGTACTTATAAGAAATATTACTTAAGGTCATCGTGGTGCAGTGTGAAAGCACCTGACTGACGTGATGGTTGTGGATGCGATTCCAACTCGGGGAGAGATTATATTTAAATTACTTTCATTTCTCCGCCCTGGTGACAAGGCAAAGCCCTGCGATAAGTTCCAGTTCCTAACCTGCGGGAAGGAAGTGAGGTAATATAAACTTATACATTGCTGCTATATGGAAATTCTAACATTGCAACGTCACGACCTATTTGAGCTATAATTAAATATTAATTACAGCTTCAATAATTAGTGAATATTATTATCGACGTTCTGGTGGAGTGATATTTTGATAGACAGGCACAGCTTAGGGATGAGAATTAAGGCACAAATTCAATTATTGGACTGTAACTATTTGCTATAATCATGTGAAACAAAGGCTTACACATAGCATACTAATAATAAATAGTAGTTAAAACTGATGAACATTGTCTTTCACTATTTCTATACAATATTGTGTTCTTGATTCAATTATGTACGAAATAAAGTACCTATAAGATGGCATCATCTCGCATTAGAGGTGTGCCTTATTTTGCACACTGGTTATAGGTTTGTCCCGAGATGAAGGAATTTATATTGACGGTTGAATGGTATAAACACCATTTTGTGAAGTTCAGACTAGAGCAGTTGTAAGATTCAAATTTTCAGGAAAAAAAAACATTATAGCAAAACTGTTGTGTTAACACAGACCAGACTTATACCAAATATTCATAAAGTTTTCCTGCGTCTTTTTAAATTATTTGCATAATCCTACTCGAGTGAGTGAGTGATTTCTTGCAAAATATGTGTGACTTAACACAAAATGTTTTAAGTCATTTTTATTCCTGAGCAACGTAAAATATACGTATAACTGCAAACATAAACAATAATAGGTTAAGAAAAAGTAAAACATATATTTAGAAAACGTATAAAAAATTGAACGCGGCGGAATTTGAACCCTCACCTCTTGAAAAGTTAAAGAGGCGCGGGTTCCAATCCCGCTGCGTTTAATTTTTTTTATGTTTTCTAAATATATGTTTCTCAATTCCCGAAGTGTGTAAATAACACTTTAAAAAAATGTTAAAAATAAGGTAAAGTTGTGCAAATCCTAGTGCCCAAATAAAAGAAAGAGGTAAATCTAATTATTCTCGAGGTTTAAAAGTCTATTAAATAATAATAAATTTAATATTAAATAAATTAGGATGAGGGTGCTTCATTTAGAAAATATGTTTCAATAGTCGATTCACAAAGTAATAAAACTTAAACTATTATTTTTTATAAGTTTTTAGATATATATGTTAAAAAAGTTTTATGATATATATGTTAAAAATACATTTTTATTAAGGTGAAAACCTCAAACATACTCAAAAATGTATATACATACACAAATAAATAAAATAAAATAAAAAACAAACTAGTTGGATTATTTAAAAAGTTCTTAGAAAATTATGGGTTTCATAATTTTCGCTCACAAAATCTCAAAAAATGTCATTTAGGCCAATTATCCTTTTCACCGTCGATATATTAAATTATTCTCATTTTGGATTGATTGGATAATGTTTTTAAAGTCTGCATAACGAAAATTTTTTTAGAAGGTTTAGTCATTTATTTTATACAAGAACGTAGTAAAAACTATATTTTAGTTATAATTACGCCTACTTCTAATGGTGCGTCATCTGGTATAGATTGAACAAGCCTTATCAGGCAGTATATTGTGAAATTAATTAACTTATCGCATATGCAGTCATTTACTGGCACACTCATAACCGATATCATTTTATTCACTCACATTATCACTGATATATAAACGCATGCAGCTAAATATCTCTATAGTTCTACTTATTATTTTATATGCAGTTATAGTGCAGTTGGTATAATTTTACATAATATATATTTATTAAGAAAACGTGTAAAATTTGAACGCAGCGGGATTTGAAGGGTTTTTAAGAGGCGCGGATCCAATTTTTATACGTTTTCTAAATATATGTTTCTCATTTCCCGAAAAGTGTAAATAACACTGAAAAAATTTTGAAAATATATATAACATGATATATGCCTAAATACGATGGTTGTTAATTCGAATTATATGAAAGAAATTTAATGTATAATACTGTATAGCCCCTGACCCTAGACGTTAAGGCAAATATCACCTTATCATACTGTTTGATAAAAACAGAAATAGTGAAACAGAAAAATAGAAATAATTAAATATAAAATAGTGGTGAAAGTTAAATTTATTACCTACCGCAATTTTAACGCGATAATTTTAATATTTTATTCCATAATTGGATGAGGAAGTAATAATAATGAATATAAAATATTTTCAGAAGAGATCATATCGTGGTCAGTCGTCCTTAACTTGGACGAGAACTGCCTCGTCCAAACCCAATTTATGAAATAAATGTTTTTTTTTTATTTTTATTGCTAATTTTATTAAATTATAAGATTAATGTATAATACATTAACTAATTATCTAATAATGTAAATAAATATCTTGTAATATAATTAATCGAAATATTTTTATACGTATTTATTTAAGCAAACTTTACTGTTGACTTGTGCTTGCAAATTAGTTTTGTAACCACTTAAAAGTTTTCTTGTAAGTTCATCGTTGTATACAGCATATAAAGAAGCTTAAACGTACAATTTAAAACATTTTATTTAAAAGGCAAGCTGAAATTTAAATACGTTAGGATAATGAAATAAGATTAATTTATTCACGAAGACTAAAATCAAGTTGTTTTAAGTATTTCAATTTTAAATATTCATTATATTAAAAACAAAGGTTCTCAAGTGAATAAGATGAATCACTAAATTTGAAAACAAAATATATATTTATATGTTATTTCTACCATTGTAAAAAAAATCTTTTTTTTACTTTACCTATCTCTTACGATTTGTGAAACAAACAAAGACTAACTGTTGGTCAAAATTCACTCTGTTTCTCAGTATCATTTATTTAAAAATACCTACTAAAAGTTCATACCATCGCATTTTAAGCTCTATATTTTTCGACGCCTGCAAAAAAAGAAAGCAAAGAGAGCTTAACGTTCACCTTAATTTAGAATAATTGCGTGATAGAATTCAATGTAGCACATTGTGTAACAACATTTTCACGAATTTTGTACAGATTTTGTTGAAGCTTTACAGCTTTATCCATACTAATATTATAAATGCGAAAGCATCTGTCTGTTTGTGACGTCATCACAGCCAAACCGCTGAGCCGATTGTGATAGAATTTTATATAGATACTTGAAGGTCTTAATGTGAACATATACTTTTTTTTCTCCCATTTTTTAGTTTTCCAGGTATTATATTATTTTACGAAAAGGCCGTCGAAAATATGAAGCAGCTATAGTTCACGCGTGCGAAGTCGCGAGCGGGTCGCTAGTTATAAATCCATTAATTTTC
Organism: Podotricha telesiphe; assembly: GCA_038994665.1. NCBI lineage: Eukaryota > Metazoa > Arthropoda > Insecta > Lepidoptera > Nymphalidae > Podotricha > Podotricha telesiphe. The sequence goes on from JAOYRR010000031.1 coordinate 491,436, forward strand.
TCATAAGAAACATTCCAAGCTCGAACATTTCTATTCATTAGCTTTGTCATATAATAATTGAGTAACATTTAATCATAAGAAAAATGTACAACAGTAATTTGGAATTCTTAATCTCATGTGAAATAATGATACATAGGTACTGTTTTATATGGCCTAGTATCGATATAACGTTACCTACTTTTACTGGTACCTTCATAAATTGTCTAAATACAATAAGCTGAATTTAGGAAACGGTAGATTAACAATAATACTCTTAAAAATACGAAATAGGTCAACTGTACATTTTTTTAAGGTGTTATTCGAACACTTAGGAAATTGAAAAAGACATATTTAGAAAACGTATAAAAATACGAACGCAGCGGGATTTGAATCCGCGCCTCTTGAACCTCTTGAACGGTTTTCAAGAGGCGCCGTGTCTAAATATGTCATCTGTACATTTATTAAGTAAACATTGGTTAATCTTTCTAGACGGATTTGACTGGGCTGGGCTTAGGGCATAATTGATTTCTAAGATTGGAACACCTGATGTAGAACCATAATAGATCAGTGAACTCATCAGAAATGAGGAAATGGCACCATAACAAAAGTTGTTTAGCGTGATGAACATTATCCGTTGACATATAAAAATTAAAGATACACCTTATGAAGAGGCATATAAGGCCAGCCAAACTGTAAGAAATAATAAAATGCCATCAAAGCCAAAAACGTGCAGCGCTATTTTCCGTTGACATATAAAAATCAAAGAAAAGAAACATCGGATGAAGAACCATTATAGTCTAGCTAAACTATAAGGATTAAGGAAATGTTCCCCCCCACCCCTCTTTGGTAAATGAAACGAAACCGGTTAACATGATATTGCATGTTGCATGTTAAATGGTTTTTATTAGATTTTCCATTTGCCATTGTCATTTAACAATTAAAGATCTGGAAAATCTAACGAAAAACCATGAGAAGGCAGCTAAATTATAATCAATAAGTAATTGCCGCATTAGTTAAGTAGTTCTCTTTAACCACCTCGCTAGGGATAAAGCGTGAAGATACCAAATAAAATTATTCAGTATAGTGGGCAGTTTTGCCGCCTTAGTGGCGCACCGAGTTAGAGTCTCACTATAAATGCGGTCACCCAGTTCGTTTTTCATTCTAGAGAATTGTTATATTTATATTGTTTTGAATTGTTACTTTTTGATAAGGCAAAGATGGGCGTTGTTGAGTTATGGCATTCAATATTTCAAATTCTAAAAAGCGTTACTAAAAACGAAAGCAGTAAAAATTTCGATCGTCTGGAACATCTGATGTAGAAGTTTTTGAGATAATAAAATTGCTACTTTAATGGAAGTTATTATTTATTTTGATTCAAGTTTCAATGTAAACAGGGAGTAAACGGAGGAGTAGGTCGACATAAAGTGATATAGTCCACATTAAAGGAGTTGCGGCATCAACCAGTATACAATATTTTGATTGCTATTAAAGCTCCTATTTATAAATAAGCACTATTAATTATTTATTTTCCGCTTTTATCACGTATCATTATTTTTATTATTAAAACACTTTTAAATTATAATTATTTATTTTAGTCATTTTTATTTTTGTAAACTAACTGACATTTTTTGTAAATGTATAATTAAATAAATATAGACCCTATTACGTAATGAATAATTGTGATGTGTAACCCTTTTGTTTTACATACTTACATGTCTGTTCGTATTACCAAAATAAAGTACAGTGGGTACGTGAAAATGTGATTAGGGCTCCCCGACTATTGTCGCACATTTTCCGGAAAGAAGTAGTTGTAAACAAAGGTTCGATGGATTTTGTATGCAAATAGCTTTGTTAAAGTAACGACTTACACTTTTCGTAATGCTGTTGTTGAATATTAACGTTCTCTGGCATGTTTTTATCAAAGTAAATATTTGTATCATTGATACGAGTGCATAAATAAAATGCTAAGTTACGATTAAAAACATGAAAATTTATTTATTATTGATATTCCGTTAAAATTATATACATATATTAAATTTCAATATTCTGTTATAAATATTATCTAAGATTATGTGTATTTCGGAGTATTTTTTACGAGAGTCAAGAATATAATACTTTACTTCTAATACAATTAAAATACACTTTATAATATGTTTCTTCTTTACGTATTCAGAAATATTGTAGGGTAGTCAGAAGAATTTACGTCGAACTAAGAGACATTTTGTGTTGAGTGGCAGAATCTAAAGCTATCTAAAGATAACAAAGCCCTGTTATATCAAAGCAAGGAAATAAAAATAAATTTAATATTTAGTTTACTTATTTATTTATTTATTTAATTGCATCTTACCTCATTACAATTGATACTTCTTCAAAATAACAAAATTACTTTTCTCGATAGATTTAATTGAGACCTCTTATGTTCCATAATAGCAGAAGGATTATGGAATGGTCGTAATATTTATAATACAGCTGAATACTACAGCTAATACAAAATGTATATAGGCAGTCGCTGTTCTGTTAAAAATATAATCTTATGAAGAGAATATTAAGATTTTTTTTATAGAATGAAAATTATCGTGGCTCAGCGTGACTGTATACCCTATAACTGCGGGTTTGATCCCAATCGGGGGAATGATTATATTTAAATTAATTTTCCCGTTCACCATACCTTAGCGTTGTTACCAAACAAGGCTAAGCGCGGTGTCGGGGTCCGCCACTCAACGTGCAATGTCTCGAATACAGGCGGAAAATGGAGAATAGAGTACTTAACCTCGTGTTAAGTGTGTTTTCTCTGCCTACGCTGCTTTGCACGAAAATTATGAAGCAGAAAAAAAATCTAACACATTATGTAAGTCCTATATAATTTTCAAATAAATATAAATTTCTTTCTATTCTAGTTTTGGCATAAACTTGAAATACTGCCCAAAAGCTTTGTGTTTGATTTTAAGACAAGTTTTTAAGATTTTAACACAATGAAAAATATTGTTATTTTAAAATATATATTTTTCCGAAAAAAGAAAATAAGGCTATCATAGCGCATTAAAACAGGGACTGATTGGCTGTGGGTTCGATACCCACTCGGGGAAATGATCATACTCAAATTATTTTAATTTCTCCGAATTAATCTAAATTATTTTCACCAGAGGGTGTACAAAACAAAACGTGGCATTGTTTGCGCCACTTTCTCTCTGACTATCCTGCAACGCAAAAAAATTGTAAACTTAAAAAAAGAAAAGGAAATCAACGGCTGGAAATCATCGGGCGGCTAACTAAAATAGCTATGTATTTTTATGATAATTTGTATATAAACAAGGAAACGAACGAAACGAAAATATTTCTCTATTCTTCAGAATATTCTAAGTGAGGTCATTGTTAATATGCGCACATTTCTTACTAATTTGCATAAGTTTCGTTTGTACCTAATGACCTTTCGGATATATATATTTTCGAGTAAAATCCCTTTACTCTAATAAAACAGCTTTCTATTTTTAAGCAGGGTTCAATTTTTTTTTTGCAAATATGTTGAGTCAATTGTATTGGGGATTGATTTTGATTTATTGAACATGTTTATTTTGCAATACTGTGATTTCGTCTCGTTTTTTGTATTTTATAGTAGGTCTTTGAACTAAGAAAAAGTCAAAGGTTATTCAAAGAAAAGAAAATTTTTTTTCCATTTAACAAGAAAATATGTTTCAGTTCTAGTTTAAAAAAATGCACGTCTTGAATAGAACTGGTAAACAAAATACATTTTTTTAAATTATAAAGTGAATATCCAAATTTGTATAGATATGTAAAAATATATCAAAAAATGCTAATGCGGCATTTGCTTATTTCTTATAGTTTAGCTGGTCTATCAAGCTTATCATCAGATTTTCCATATTTTTAATATTATTTACGACAATAGAAAATGTCTATCACGTTGAACAGTTTTTTAAGGGGGCTTATATTTTGTTAGACTATTAAATTCGTGAGCTGTTCCGGACTTTTAATTTTAATATGTCAACGTAAAGTCACACTGAACAATTTTTGTTACAGCGGCTTTTCATTATTTCTTATAATTTAGCTGGTCTATTTTTATTCTATATCAGATGTTCCACTCTTCCTGTTCTTTTACTGATATTACAGATAAAAATTATAGATATCTGATCTATTACGATACTATATAAGCAAGTATGTAGCTAAAATGTTATTATTTTACTTTTTTTAAACAAATTTTTTAACCGTATGTTTTAAAAAATATGTATTAATCGTTCTTAAAAAGTGATGGAGAAAACTTGAACTACACTAATCGAATACAACTAAAACGGTATAAATCTTAATACATTTCGTTTGACTTAATCCAAAAAGCTGTACTAATTGTAATTAATAGACACTAAACGGAGTTGAGTGAACGAACTTGGTAACGATACGCGTTTATTTTATGAGACCAAAATCATCAAAGTGACAAATTGTAATTCGTTTAACTATGATCTAATTTATAGTATTCTAATATTGTATAATCAAAGTAAAATGTTCTGTTGAGCCATGTTGGCTTTAGACATTGTGTCTAATTGCATTGAGTTTGTTTAAGGATATTTTTCATACCGTATATAACAGTAAATAATACAAAAATCTCATTCCAATTAGCCTAAATATTTACGTTAATATCGTAAATGTGTAATCGTATCGTATCGTAATTGTGGCCATCATGGCGAAATAGTATTATTTGATTGCACACGCTACTGTTAGTGGGTTCGCTCCTCATCGGGGGAATGATTAAGTATAGTAAAATTATTTCATTTGTTCACTCATGTGGTCTAAAACAGTGTCTCGTAATTAGGAGGAAAGTGAAAAACTCGGTGTTTTAAGTTTAGGTCTCCACTATCCTGTTATATATAGAAGGTGCGTGAAGTTAAAAAAAAACATTGATAACTGGCTATTAATTTAATTTAATAAATACACAATAAGATTAATACCAATATATTGGTACATAAAGTTTATCTGAATTTGAAATGCTCATTTAATACTTTTATAATAACTAAACCAATTAAATGAGATAAACTATACCTATAAATTTATTTTATACAACCCATAATGATTTATATGAAAACATTCATGTATCATAATGTACTCTTAAGTCTAGAGGACACATTTTGAATACTAATCAAATATTTTCAATATGAAATGTTCGTAAGTTTTCAAAGAAATATTGTTATTTTTTTATTAGAATACATTATAAATCCAAAACTTTTCCATTAATTTTGAACTTTCACTTTTAAAATCAACAACAGCCTTATTTTGCTTTGCAACTTCTTGGAAACTTGTAAGCGTTGTAAAAGAGAGCTATCAGGAAGTAAAGTTACAAAGAATATTTAGGATGCTGAAAGTATCTTTTATTATTATATTTTTTCACAAAAAGGATACGACTTTGACAGCCCAAAAGGCACGCTAATAAAGTGACATTGAGCTTTCTGTAAATAACCTGTTATTTATATAATTAATACGAAAAATCGACATGATATCTTTAATCGCTTATTTTTTAATTAATTTTTGTCATCAAAATACTTTGTGTAACTTGTTGAACTTGTTGGAAATGTAATTGTATTTGTTTTCATTTCAGTTGCGAAGGACGATGTATCTTTTATCACATGTATGTATACTTGTGAACAAATATTAGAGACTACTCTATACCAGATGTTTCCGCTTGCTCTCCACATATTTTTAATACTTTAATAGGCTGTTTACTATAGAGGTCTTGGTAAAATAGCTTATGTCCATTTTTTTATTAATACTTAATTTATAGACAAAGGAAAAATATCCGATTTAAATTATACTGATGTTTGCATTGACGATGATAAATGGTACTTAAACGAATTAACGAAAATAATAGAACGATTTAGTAAATATCTTATGTAAGATAGGTGCACATTATCCTTTTAGGGTTATCAGGTCAAAATAAATACAAATGTACATGATTACTATATTATAGGAATACTTCATACATATTATGAGCAGGCAATCTAAATATTTGCATTCCAATTTGACCACTTTCAATAAAAGTTTGTTTGTTTGCATTCATCTATTCCATTTATATAATATAAAACATTAAAGTACCGGATGTGGTCGATCAGAAACAATCCGGATAATAGTTTTTATTTCATCAAAGCTAAACAAACATGTTTCGATATCCATTTCACGAAGATAAATCATTGAGGCCACCGTGGCGTAGCGTCTGTTTATAAATGCTGTGGTTGTGGGTTCGGTCCACACCAAGTAAAATGATTATATGAATTAATTTCATTTCTCCGGTTTGATAAGACAATGCGCGGGAGTAAATCCTGCTATTCGACACGTGTGTTTCAATTTCGAGCGGAAAGTAGAGAAGAGTGTTTTGATACTAGGTTCTCTTTGTCTATCCTTCTAAGTGAGTAGCTGATCTTTTTATACCAAGGCATATTCGATATTTTAAGTATATTTATTTAATCAAGCTTGTTTCGTTTTTCAGCCATGTAACTCTTGTAGCTTACAATATGTTTGAATATATTACAAAGGCCATCATGGCGCAATGTCCCTGACTGTATTCGCGATGGTTGTGGCTTCGATTCCCACTAGGGGGGATGATTCTTATTATAAAATTTTAATTTCTCCGCTCTAATGACAAGACAAAGCGTGGCGTGGGGCAGCGGCGACACTTATAACAACATTCAGGTGGTAGGTTATCTCTGACTACCCTGCTATGCGGGAAGAAAGCGTGAAGCTGTAAAAAATAATATACTTTCAAGAAACATTAAATTGAATCTGCAACTATTGCGTGCGTGAGAGCGTCCCTTGCCTAAAATTTATTGCACAAAAGCTAGCTACAGCATCGTTAATGTTTCAGGAACCACGTAACTTGCAAATGAAGCAGAATATAGAATAACTTACCACCTTTCATATTAACTTTCTTCAAAGGAGAGATTTCGTAGGTAATTGACGTTATATTCCAAAGTGAAATATATTATTCTTTTGCACTTCTGCATGATATTGCATATCTTGTCATTTTCCCATTTTATAGACGCGATTGTTTCATTTTAGTTTTACATGTGATGATTTTAATTCTATATATTTGGAATTGATTGAATTATATAAAATATTGAAAAAAAATATTTATTTAAGTTCCTCCAATTATTAAAAGTTTTTTTCCCGCATTGCAGATAAATAAACTAGAGCTGGGACACTCCGTTCCCCGCTTTCCGCCCGTAAACGAGAAATTGGCATGTTGAGTGGCTGAACTCTATGCCGCATTTTGTCTTAGGTACCACAGAGTGGCAAATTGAAAATATTTTAAACATACTTATTCCCCTATTGACAGTCAGATTTTGTTAATTATACAGGCGTTGAATATTATTAACATAATTAAATACAAACAAAAAAGCAGCTTTAGGTTAAAGGATCGCTCTAACAAAACTTCTGGAATTACTATTAGAAATTTTGATGTTATTTTGTCTGTTGTTCCATATTTACATTGGTGCGTAGAAGTAATGAAGTTTTTAGGCGTTGCAGGGACAAGGCAAAAACAAAGAAAATATAAGAAGTTTATATACCTACACGAATTAAACTACTATAAGTTATGTGTGAAATGGTACATGTGAATAACCTATAATAAAGAATCTTAATTTCAAGGAAAAGAAACATGAATTTTTGTTATTAAAAATTGTTTTAGCTGTTGCCGAGACGATGAAAGCAGTAAGACTGCTCGTTTCATATAAGAATGAAGGAAAACTTTATTAAAGCTTACTTTGAAATAAAACAAGAAGATAACTTAATTTCTATTTGATAAGCTTTTAAAGAATTTGTTATTGCTTTACCTTTTATTTGTATTAAAGTAGCCGGTAAAGGTATATGTTGCGTTTTTGTTTGTTATTTTGAAATAAACAAATGAAATAACTTGGTAAGGGCTGAATGCAGTAATGTTTTATCTGTAATTACTCATTATTTTTATATCCATTTAACCCGTCAATAGCGTTGTCAATAAACATTAATGTAGTTACATTTATTAAACGGATTGGGCGAAAGACAATATTAAATGGAAACGAGACAATATTATTTTCAATCTCCCCGTATATTATTATTTTACATAAAATTCTTGCGTTACTGTGTGACTGACTGACTGACTGACATCTGAATTGAAAATAATGGTGATTGTTATACCGCTCTGACTTAGACAATTTTATCATAAACAGAACATGTATAAAAATTTAAGACCATGGTAAGTAATGCGTGATTTTCAGAACAAGATATACCAGAAAAAAGAAAACTAAACAATATGAACAAATAGTAAATATAAATATATAAATCACTTTTAATAATAAATGACAATAATATTTACCAAAAGTAATCATATTCCACAAAAAATGTAAATGTGAAAATGACAGCCAAGTTCAATATTAAAAATATATTGTCGACTTCGCTGACGAGTCGAGTTCAAATTAGAATTAAAATGTTAATTGGGAAACAAAAATTATAAATGGGTGCCAAGTTTTGCCAACAAAATAAGACATACTAAAATAAAATTAAAACACAATAATAATGTCTTTGGTTTTCACGATTATTACATATTTTGAAATAAAACTATTTTAACCGGATTAATTGCGTATAATTTTGGTATTCGAAAATACATTTTAGAACCCAACGTTGCGAACACTTTACAGTAGTCAGTCTCCCTGTGACCATGGACTACATATTTAAAGATTTTGTAGACAATGATATCTTTGCAACAGACTGGAGTAACAATTTCATTCCCAAAGCGTGTTATCATTTATAAAACCATGAATTAAGTAATAACCTTTAAGAAACAAACGTCTCTTCACAACTTTTTAAAATTGTAATATAGAATATTCTCTGACATCTTCTGGGGTCCTATTGTAAAAGAGTACACATTGTCAAATGACCATGAACAACGTTAATTTCTTAAATTTTTAACGTTAAAGATTCTTTCGGGTAAGTTATAGTCTACGCAAGACAAAGATTGAATTATTTGCGGCTGCATTAGTCCAAATTATAATACCATACTACGTAATACTATGAGAGTAGCTAAAGGAAGCAAGGCGTTTCCACGTCAGTTAATAATCTATTTATTTTAACCGAAAATGTTGCTGAGCTAAGCCTATTCGCCAATCCGTCAATATATGATCTCCACTGTAATTTGGTGCCAATGGTGATACCGAGAAATACCGGAATGGACTGGAACTACGACTTCACCAATCAAGAGTACATCGGCTTTAAGAATTTTAGTATTTGGTGTTCTGAAAACTATACATTTACTATTTAATAGTAGGTTATTAGCACTAAACCAATGTACTATTTTCGAGAGAGTATTCTTTACATCACCATATACGTATATATATAAAAGATGGGTAACAGTTTGTGGCATGGGGTTGGGATAACATATTACAGCGAGCGATAGCTGCATTTACTTGCAATACAATTTCATTAAATGTTTGTATTGGTTGGGGCTTCAAATTATCTAAGTTTTCGGCTTTGTGTAAATAATTCAAGTGTAGAAATTAAAGAACACTGTTTTTGTAGTATAAATAAGAAATTTTATTTTTACTTTGTTATAGAATGTCTTAGAAATTTCAGTATAACTTTCAAAAATAATTTGACACCCATTGATATCTCAATTATTTTATCGACAATCACTTATATTCACTGTTGACTATCACTTATATTGAACTTGGCTGTCATTTTCACATTTATGTTTTAGGTGGGATACATTTCACTTTATTAAGATGGAAGTAAAAACTTACCAGAGTTATAAAATATACTTTTTTCATATCCTAAGTGTAAGAATAACACTAAAAACTTTAAAATGTACTTTTACCATTTTGATATTTTTTGCAGCAGCGTTTTTTATTTTTATAACCTTCCAGAAAACTTATTCTTATTTTTTATATATTAGATGAGTTACAATTGTAAAATTGAAAGTATACTCGTATAGATTTGATTTCGAAACGAACACCCCCAATAATGAACACTTCGTTTAGTTTCGGTGAAGTAATTTGTTTTTCTTAACTAAATTGTAATAAGCATAAAAAGATTTCGTCGCCGGACGTACAACGTATGGCTCAGCGGTTAGACGGTTTACAAAAGGTGCCGCTTCGAGTCACACTACGGCCAATTTTTTATAAGTTTTCTAAAAATGTAATGTTAATTTATTTAATTGATACTTTCACAAATGATAAGACCTTTTATCCTATATGTAATATAAAAAACATTAGTACAAGTATAATATACATTTGGTCGTAGCAACTTATATTACTTTAAGAATTATATGCCATTTGAGCGATATATTTGTATGTAATTACGTCGGTACTATTTAATTAAACGTGTTGTGGAAACATAATACTGTGTTTCCGAGTAGCATTTACTGTTAAAATACAGACGGGGATTTATTTGCTTAATTATGATGACACTAAAGAGTATGGAGGTTTAGAAGAATGAGGTGGCTTCAAAATATAGAGTATAATAATGTTATGAATATTTTACCAAATTTTAGTTAGTTTTTGTTATAAAGATCAAATATGATTTTTTGGTCAAGTAAATTTTATTGTACAACTAGCGACCCGCTCGCGGCTTCACCCGCGTAAACTAAAGCTGTTTTGTTTTTTCTGTGGCCTTTTTACGATACAATGAAATACCTGGAAAAACTAAGAAGATGTAGGAGAAAAAAGTAGCCTATGTAAATCTAGACCTTTAAGTATCTCTTTATAAAATTTTAGCACAATCGCTTCAGCTGTTCGGCTGTTATGACAGTGGGCTGAAAATCGATCTTCATAGATTTAGCAACTTCAATTCTTGAGGGTTGGTTTTTTTAAAGATATGGGTATAGTTTATCTTTCAATTTTAAATTCATCATCATTGTCATAATCAGATTGTGAGTCACCTTATTGTTATTAACAAACACACCCAAACACACCAAGCCCCTTTATTTCTTTATCGATTTGTTTTTATGAGTGACGACGACTGCCTCACCCTCCTTCATAAAAGGATTGACTGGATGACACTGGATGACAATAAAAGTAAGAGCATGGATTGAGATTCATCTAAATATAATTTTTTTTAGCAGAAAGCTTAATAGGCTCTAAGGAGGTCGTAAGAATACTGGAGACATCTTGCTCCCCTTCCATGTTTAGTTTGTCTTGGGTTTGGTTGGATGCACCATCAAATCCCCACTTGGACGTTAGATTCAAATGCTTATCAGAAATCTTATTTGGTAATTTTTCAAGGATCCTCTTAAAGTGAGACCGAGTAACGCTTGGAGTGTAATTCTAGCCGATGAAACTGTTATCGTTACTGATTCTTATAGTAGTTAATATTGAAGTTTGGCTTGTTGATCTTAATTGAACATGTTGTGGAACCACCTTCGGAACTAAAATGAGTTGCCTAAATAAAAATTAATATTTTATAATATTCAATATTTAAAAAAAACAACGTCTGCAGCTGTAAACGTTATACCAAATGCGTAAATAAATTACAAAAAATGACTGGTACTAACACCTGAAAGGATATTATGGTTATCCTTGCTGATCGCCTAGCCACCTGTCCCGAGTTGGTACGTGCTGGTTGCTCCTGCGCGTTATACTGAGCAGGCCGACGAGGGTGCCCATCACCCTGGACTCCGCAACGGGCCTTGGTGGCTCCCGCTGTCGGGGTTGATTAACAGGAAGTTTGGGGTTCCCGTGAACTCGGCAAATGGCGGTAGTGGAGTTTCAGTGGGTATACCGACGGCCTAGCTGCCAGTCCGGAGTCCCACATAACCACTTCCGTAGTATCCGTTACGGATTTCTTCACTAAAAAAGACAAAAAAAAATACCCATATCCATTAAAAACGGTATGAACCCTCAAGAATTCAAGGCAAGTCTTTGAAGATCGATTTTCAGCCCACTGTGTGACGTCACAAATAGACAGTTAGATGGAGTTATATTCGCATTTATATGACAAAATATTAGTATGGATAACATCTTGTAAGATGAGCGCACAATAAAAATGCACCAATGTAATAAAATGTACCTATTTATAATATGCTTTCCCGATCTGGTGAGACAAAGTATGGCGTGATTTTTATTTTGTCATCCAGATTACGCATGTATTTCCTCTTCATGAGCGGTATAGGATGACGAACAATTTAGTAGATTCGTAAATATCAATAGATAATGACTATACGAAAAATATTAAAAAAACTCACTATATATAAACATTTAGGCATATTTATTATAACACAACTCAGTGATGATTTACTTTTTAAGTTTATTCGAGATAATAGATATGCTTGAATAAATTTGAAAAAATAAATCCTATTATGTGTCGAATGCGTTGACTCAGTGACGTCGACTGACAGATAGGATTGCGGTTTCAATTTGTCATAAAAATATTTTGAATATTGAAGTATATGTATTTCTTGTTAATTATATAATATCTATTTAAATATCAAACTAGAAAAATTATCTCGCCTTGACGATATCATTTGTTTTTATGTTCATAAATACCACACCAAATATTCTGCATATTTTTTTTGTGATATGACTATTTTACTTCATATAAAAACATCTGAAAAGTATCCTTTGAAAGGGAAAATACTAAGTAAAATTAAAAAAGGACAAACGATGACAACTGGTCGAATGAGAAGTTTAGAAGTAATACAATAGCAAAACTAAAACACTTAAAATATAATAATAATCCCAAAATGTCATATAATAAGTTTTTAATATTATTAAACATGAGTTCAATGCAATTTTTATTTCTGAAACAGAAACAGCCAATTCTAGGAGCTACTTGTCTTTAATAATTAGGTGACTATGGGAATACATAAAAGTAGACTAAGGTTATATGAGCCTTATAGTGAAAAAACATATAACCACAAAGATTCATTTAATAAGTATGTTTAAAATTATTTGAAAAAGTATGTTCCATGGCAAAACCTTTACCTATTAAAAATAAAATAAAAAAATCTTCTGATAAATTATGAGACTGGAAAGAAGAAGGATCGCAACTGTGAATTTAAATAAAAATTGACAATGGTACAACCAGCTCTGATCAAGAAGTTGCGGGGGGGGGGGGGGGACTTATAAGTTGTATAATAGACGCTATTGCTCCTCACCTCGCTACTATATTTAATAATTGTATAGAGTATGGTGTGTTACCTGAAGTACTCCTAAATGGTGAAGTCGTGGATCCTGCTAACTGCTGACTGCTCAGCAGCCGCAATCAATTCAATTTTTGTCTTTCAAAAGCGCAATTTAGAACTTAGGCCCGAAAGAGACCTTAAGGCAAAAAATTCAAGAAATTAATACATTGACTCAATACATATTTGTAAATGTAATGTATATTAAGAGAATTATTAATAACTTTATTACTAAGTGAATTATTTTAGGAAGTACTTTGAATTTGCTATGCCATCGTCATGGAGTATTAAAGAAATAGTTTTAATATTTGAAAATATTTAAAAAAACTACATTCATATACCTTTATTCAGATACTAACTCATTATATGTTATCTTAATAACTCATTTCGGCAAAACGAGAACAACATACACTTTATATTAACTTTACTTTTTTAATGAGATTTAGTGAAGCTGCTCGGTTTGTCAGCATAAAGCGATTACAGAACAAAGCTTGTTCGTAACTACTTTTAATAAAAGTCTGTTCATCCAGAAGCTCATTAATACAGCTTACCTTCGTAGCTATGGACAAAATAAAAGATATTGACAGTATTCATTACAAGAAATATAAAAAGTAAATTTAAGGTGATTACTGTAGTGTTCTTCTAAGTAGTGTTCGCCTTCAAAAGGTACAATTTTGCAAGCAGTTACACATTTCCCTCTTGAAAAATTTAAAGTCAAAATTAAAAATGTATTATTGAGGATATTTTTTGAAGAATACTATATTGATATTGTGTGGAAATAAATGCGCCCCTTTTGTGCGTTGGCTAATCATAACTGTAAACATATAGTAAATTATACTTGAAAAGAGCAAATTTTGAGTTACTCACCGTCTTCCGATCTTCTCAGTCTTCCGGCTTGATAGTAGCTTCCAGTGCTTTTAACTTATTATAAAATTATTTAACGTATACTTACTTAAAAATAAATAAAACGTTTTTAAATGCCAAGTTAACGAGAATACCGAATCATATCTTGAACCTCACATTTCTGCCGACTTTTACGTGAGCTGAAATTATTATTATAGTTTGATACATATTTCGAAAATTATGTGTTCTTACATTGGCGTCTTATTTTATGAGAACCGCAACAAAGCCGACACAGTCCTAAAATTTTAAGTTATTCTATTAAAAAAACAGAATATTTTCTTTCACCGTCAATTATGTTTAAATTATATTCTCAAAGGATATAACTAATTCTCTTCCACTGGCATCAAGAGAGCTGGTTCGTTTTATTCCAAAAGATTGGCAAGTCGCATTGGGATAGTTACATTCTTGCCTTTGTGGAATGTAATATTATTATCAATATCGGCTTTTTTTTGTTAATTACCTTATGAAATAATTTAGTTAAAAAAATAATCTACATATGTCATGTAATATATATGTCAGTTCTAAGTATATATTCTAAGGAAGTATATGCCACAAACTCCACGCAAAGGAACTCCCCACGCAAAGGAAGAAAGAGAGCAACGTCCTAGAATTAGAAGAAGACTATAGTCTCCTTTGAATATAAATTATCAGTTAAAAAGTTACCAGTCCCTCTCTTATGGGCCGCAAGTCCTTAGTTTCTTTATTTTTTTTAAATACGCGACAGGTTTTACGTGCTATCTTCATCTTCCGAGAAAAAAATCTTTTGCCTCCGGACAGGATTTCTTCGAATTCTTTCCCTTACTGCCTTCTTTCCCTAATCGCCTTTTTGATGCGAACACTACATGAACGGCCAGATCTTTTTCTATCACAAACAGAGGAGCTTTCATTTAACCACCTAACACACATACAAGCATTTATTTACACAAACCGGTACACAAACATTTTACTAATACCAAGCGTATAGAGGATTTTAAAAATTGTATTTATATATACAACATACCTACTTTATATAATATACAATCACATCAGTTCAGTTCACTTCACCTCTCTCCATATTAATATCACCAAATATTTTACAATACATTAATATAAGAAAATAAGAAAATACAATGACCAAACATATAAAAATGACAAAATATATTTTGTTTATTTTAATTATAATAATATTTATGGCCACATTAAGTATATAAAAAATAGAGAATGGTAATGTTCACAAATACCATTGCTTGTGTCAAAAAAATTAAGTGTAGTGAAATAAAAAAAATGCAAATTGTATCAAAATTTGAGACGGATTGGTCATTTTTTAACTGATAATTTAAAAAGAATAAGGTGGAAAACCAAAACAACTGCTTAAGCGGTAGGCAAAGGGAGGACACAGAAAATCCAGTCCTGATCTTAATCCACTGTATTATGATTTATGGTCAGCTGTAGAGAGTAGGGCATGATAATTTGGAGTATATATTTTTAATGACTTTATATAAATGTACAATAAAAAAATGTATTTTTTTTCGTTGTAACAATATTTATGGCAAGATTATGTATTTTGTTTATAGTTATTTTAGTAGCCGTTTACAGTTATCTTTAATCGTGAAACAACTTTAGCATTTAAGCATCTAAAAACTATGAAATTAAAATCACAGTGGGAGCTAAATTCCAGGAAATTTAGTCCTCAAATAAAATAAATATTAAAAGATTCGATTCGAGTCGATAAAGAAATGGGTAGCTTTGGAAAATATACGTCATAATTTTTAAATATTTTAAATAAATTACAAAGATTACACGCCAAAGATACCATGCCATTAACAATACACTTCTTGTATTTGAATTTAGATTTTCTTTTAGAGAATCTTAACGTCCTGTGTGATGTATTGAAAGTACTTGTAATCCTATTTCAATAATGAATATTTTGATTTTGATGATTAACAAGGGGAAAGACTCAAAAGTCAATGTCGAATAATTTTATTCAAAATAAGAAGTCAAAATGACGCATGTACGTACGAAGAAGAATTCAAAATTACGCATGTACGTCGTTTTTAAACGTCAAAGAATTTACCACCGGTTCACTAAAGTTAATGTATCAGGCCTGACAAGACAAGACTTTTTTTTTCAAATTAAATAGTGACAATGATGCCTTTGATATAAACTGGAGCTTTTTATTCTCAAGGCGTGTTATCATTTATAAAATCGTTAATTAAGTAATAACATTTAACACACAAACGCCTTTTCCCAATTTTTTTAAAATTGTGATATGAAGCATTTTCAGAAGTTTTCTGGGATCTAAAAGCGTACACACTGTTCCATGAAAAAATTACGGGTTCGATGCAAACGAGTTACAGGCGCGATAAGTTTAAGTCTATTTCTGGTATTAATATTATGTACTTCACCGATTTTAGTGTAATCATTAATATTTTTTATTATTAGCACTAAACCAATGTACTATTTTCGAGACAGCATTGTTAACATCGTCATATACGTTATGCTGTCTTTTCATTTTAAAAATCAATGAAGTGTCGTCAGCAGACAGTACTTTCTCATAACTTCTTCCAACAAAATAAGGTTAATCATTTTAATATATTAAAAAGAGGAGAGGACCGAGAATAGATCCCTGTGGGACCCCCATACTGACTAATGACCCAGCAGATATCTTGCCATTCTTCTTCCTACTCCCCGTTTTCATCTTACTCTCCGTCTTCGCCCATTTTTCCGTTTTCTCTTAAAGAGTAGGAGAGGAGAGGAAACTCTACATTTTTCTCCGAACTGTTCATATTTCTCCGACCTCATTGTTTTTCACCTTCTAGAGATCTTATAGTAGATATCATTTTCAAGTTTATATAAATATATTTTTTATTTAATTTAAATTAAATAAATAAATTGCTTTTGCAGCCTTTTTGTAGTTTACGCGGGCGAAGCCGCAAGTGAGCTGTTAATATGTATCAAAATATTTTAATAATAAGTCATTCTACAAGTGGGATATTTACCGTGAAAAGCGAACAACGTCTGAAATGCAATATGTATAAGACCTAAGAAATGTATACTTAACCACTTTTAAAGGAGGAGTGCCTTTTTTCCAAATTAAAAATTATGAAAGCATAAATTAAGATAATGTGCTAATTTAAAGTAAACTGTCTGGTAACTCAATTAGTACTATTTTATCTAAACATTTTGTCGGTGTACTTAAAGTAACAACTAAACTCAAACCGCTTTAATTAGATTTGTTTTAAAACATTTTGCTGTTACTTCGTATTAGGGTTAGGAATCAGTTGGATTTTATATATTATTTAAAGGGCAAGGGTGAGTTTTAATAATAGCGTTACTTTCAAACTAAATAGAAGTCACACGTCAAGTAAACCGATATTCCTTCACGTACAAAACGTACACGATTATAGATCACGAATAATATTACACTGTAAAGGGAAATGAACTCAACCGTTGCATCTTTGCTGCCTTGTATTGTATTGTATGTAAAACTCCAGTGAAAATTTAATAAGATAGATTAATTTAAACCCATATTTATTAATTTATACATATATTCTTCATTGCACACTTATAACAAATATGCACAAAACGCGGGCTCAACGCTACATAGCATTTTTTACCATCCAGCCTGTCATATGGAAACCTGGACGTGCAAAAAAGTATATTTTAAATTACATAGACATATACATATAACATACCTTAGATTATAATAATACATATATGTACTTTAAAAAAATATAGATAGACATACTACAATACACACACATAAATATATATATTTATTTAGATATTTTACTATGTGTTTTGACTTTAATTTTTACAATTCATACTTGAGGGTATTTTGTTAATTAACTTTGGTGTATACTTAATCAATAGTTTATTTGTTCAGATAAAATTGTTTAAAACGTAAATTGTTTCAATCTATTTAGTTCTAATTTGTAAACAGATTAATCCTAAAATTTCAAAGATATGTAAATAATGATACTCCTGGGATTTAAAAGGTCAATTTAGAATTTTGTCTGCAGGACAAACTCGACCCTCTTTCCTAATTTTCCTAATTTGTACAACATCCCAGACTATATACATCACTTTACATAATAATGTTGTGAAAATCATCAATATTGTATTTGCCTGTTTATATTTGACAAAATTAAAAATACTTTTAGGCTCTAACTGCTTAAGCCATAATAATATTATAAATTAGGAAGTAGCTTTGTCTGTCTGTCTGTGACTGCATCACAGCCAAACCGCTGAACCGACTGTGATGAAATCTTATATAGAGACACTTTTTTGCTTCCACATTTGTTGGTGTTTCCAGGAATTTAATTATTTTACGAAAAGGTAGTCAAAAATACGAAACAGCTATAGTTCTCGCGGGCGAATCCACTAGCGGGTCACATTATATAAGTATCCTATACCTGAAATTTAACACATAAAATGAATATGATGTTACAAGTGGCAATTTATATATATAATAAAAGACTTCACTTCTATTAGTCTATAAATGGATAGAAGAACTTAATAAATAATTGAAAGACGATTTTATGAGTATTATATGTTATTATACTAAGTTAATTTTCCTCTTATCTTAATTGAATTTATTTAGATATATATTTTTTCATTACGCTACCGAATTTTGTAAAGTAATCACAGAGGATCCAGTGATAATCTTTTTTTACTTGTCAATGTATTTAGACACTTAGATACTTCGTATTCTTTGATTTCCCATTTTTTTATATTATATATAAAAAATATTTAAATTATATTAATATTTATATTATATATAAAAAAATGTGAATAATGGGAAAAATGGGAATATATAACTATGTTAGAACTACAGAACCACAGGAATTACTTTTTTAGAACCACAAGAATAACTATGTAAAATGAATTTTATTTTAAATAAATAATGATTATTTCAATTATGACAATAATATGTACAGTTATTTTTAACTTTTTTTAAAGCGTTGTTCACTGCCTTAGGAAACTGAAAAATATTTTTAGGAAATACCTCTCTTTTAAACGTTTTCAAATCCCGCTGCGTTCAAATTTTTATACGTTTTCTAAAAATGTACAGTTATGTTTTTTGTTTGTTGTACGCTTTTTCCTACAGAGCAGGGTAGTCTAAGAGAACCTAGTTTCAAAACACTCCATTCTCCACATTTTTTTTTGTATACAACCTAAATTATTTACAAATATTATATAATGTATTATATTTTGAATTAATATTGTATTTTATTAAAATTGTATAAAGCATATTCGATCAACTTTGTTAGCAATCTAAATATTTATAGTTTTAAATTAAGGTCGAGTCTGTACGCTGGACGATAGCTTATTAAAGAAAATTGCTCTAAACTATTTAAATATTTGATGTCGGACCGCGTCGTCGAAATAATATTGAAGCTATTGATTGAAATTCAGGTCCAGATTCGGGTCAGTTATACACAGCGATAAAGACATTTTATTTATATTTTTTAATGGCATTTTATTAACGTTTTATTAATATAAATAAATATTAATTAATATAAATAAGTAAATTCTATTTATTGTAGTCATTGTTCACATCACTTGCTGCTCTTTTTAGGCGATAGGCTTCATATTATAGAACAAAGGAATACTAATATGAGTTTGAGGTTGAACCTTTCATACTGTTTTGACATTGTCTGTATTAACGTAGTGTGTCTAATTCCTACTCGTTCTTTGAATATAATGTCTGTGGCATAATGTAATAGAAATAAATGATATAAATGAATATAATTTAATTTGTACGAATTTAACGCATTTGCAATGCGATGAAATGTGAAAAATGCTGTAAAACTTTACACTTTGTCATCATGTTAATAATTGTAATCGAAAAAAAAAATTATCATCTTCAGGATTTCAAGTTTTCACCTTATTATACAGTCAACTAGCACACCATGACAGTGGCGGGGCTGTGTGATGTTTCAAGAAAAAATTTATGCGAATATAGTGGAATATTCTTTGCTTTTTTTAATTTTATTCAAAGTTGTTTACTATATACTATAAGCAAAGTTGTATTCAAGTAAGTTTTTTTATAAGTAAGTAAGCTGTTAAAAAGATTGCTGCCAAATCTAACATGATTAAGTAAGTTAGTAGGCGTGCATAATTTATATCTATATAAAAGTCGACAACTTAATCCACTTTGGGTATGTCTTGCATAAATATATACTGTTACAATTTTTAATTAAACTTGCAAAATGGCTTTGGTTGGAAAGGAGAAGCAAAGACTCATCCTTATTGCTGAGGATGCAGTTTTTAATAACACACAATACTTTAATTTTATTACAATAACAGCATTTTATCTTGATAATAACATAATAAGCTTTGGGTGTAGTTAAATTAATGATAAAAGAAATGAATAAAATTATAATTGAAGGCGTAAATTTTAAAGCAAATGTTTATTTTCAATTAGTATCTGTAATTGAAAGGTTATAATTATGGCATACATGGTAAATGTAGATTTGTATATATAGTTATGAAATAAGTTTTTTTATTATAAAGCTTTATAGCTTTATTATGTTATCATAATTGTTAAAAATAAGAATGAATATTTACTTGAATTGATTCTTAGATTCTTTATTAATGTATATAACAAATAAATGAAAACGTGTTGTTCATAACAAAAAAAAATTCCCAAAGCCACTTATTTGTATACTTCCATCCCTTTTTAAATTTCTTAAGAGAATTGCTCATCAACAGTCTTCTTTATATTATTGAGGTTGACTGTCAATGCACTAAATAATGTTTGCGATAGTTTATATATGTTTATATATAAACTATCGCAATGGCAAAAAAGTATAGATTACGTGGGTATAAATACTTTGATTAAATTAATATATTTTAGCATGTTGCAAAAATATTATATATAATTTCTCTAAAAAAAATATTATAAATAATCTATACTTTTTTGCCATCGAATTTAAAGATCATTTCTGCTAATTAATGCTAATCAAGCATTTACTTTTCGTACAGTTTAACTGGCATGTTAAGGTCCTTCTTCATATTCCAGATTTTCAATAGGTCAAAGGAGCTTGTCATATTAAACAGTTTTTGCTAAGTGGGCAATAATTTAAAATAATCTATATTGTCCTATCAGAAGCAATATCTTAGAAGATATCAGACGTTTAACATAAGTGGACAGAATGGCCGTCATGTCGGGCTTAATATGTTTAAAACGTCGTGAATGGCAGCAGTGGAGAGCGGGAAGCTAAAATACTGCCTTGCCTGAAAACCAATTTAAGGGCTCAAGTTCTCCTGTGTTAAAATATTTATAGGTTCACTGAAAAAAAAAAACTTATTCTAAATGTAATTCTTATTACACATTTTTAAAATATTTTAAAAATATGTAATATTGCTTGGTCTGTTCTAGAGTCACTTATAAAAATTATATAAATTTTGACACAAAAAAATAAGATTATTGTGATAATTAAATTCTAATTAATTTAGATTGCAATGAATGCTTAGTTCTGTGGTATGATTCAGAAATTAAAAGCAGTCTGGGCTTTCACTACTTAAATATATTTTATATCAATTGACACAGTATTAATTACATAATTCAACAAAATTATTAATTTTAGCAAAGTTTGTGAGAACGAAAGTTAGCAAAGTTCACCCTCACAGGTGGGCGAAGAAATGAAATATCCATGAGTCCTGTAGTGTACGCAGGTAAAAGTAGAAATATCAAACATTCATATAGAAACCAAGAATAATTTTTACCAAGGAAAATGAAATAAAATTCAAAAAACGGAAATTTTTAGAAATGTTTGAGTTGTGAACAAGAAATAAAACCCAGAATATATCCAACAGTTCCCGCTCAAATATCATATCATATCAGGTATTTATACGGAAGCCGGAAACTCGATAGGATTTCCTTTTACGCGCATTATTTCTTTACAAAATTTTATTAATCCCCAACATACAGGAAATAACTTTGGAGGAAAGTTTTAAATAATCAAGGGTATGACATGAAAACCTACACATGTTGAACAGTAATTAATGTAAGCGCTTATTAGTACTTTAGTCATATCATATATCATGTCGTTTGTAATGTTTTTAACAAATTTTAGAGTTATTTACACACTTAGAAAATTAAAAATCAATTTTAGGAAACGCATAAAAATTTGAACGCAGTGGGATTTGAACTCGCACCTCTCGGATACGGTTTAAGACGGTTGTCGGTGGACGGTTTCTAAGAGACGATCATATTTATTTCTTATTAATCAATATATATTAGATTTCATTGAACACTTGATGAATCTATTTATAGAAGTGTGATTCCTGCTCAATTTAACTGAATTAGTATACTTACGATTTTGGTTGGTTCGAGTTGGTTTAAAGGCAATAACCAAAGCAGCTGGTGAAAATCAATAGAAATTTATAAATGTAATATTGTTGTTCATAAGTAGTTACTGTAATAAAAATGTCAAGTTATATTAGTTATTGGTAGTTATGGCACTTGACTAGGCATTACAGGTGCCGCTTTAATATTACGTCTAATGACGGCTTATATTAAGTTGCTATGATATAAATTTAGCTTCATTGTTAAATGTAAAAAGGTTGGACTAAATTATAGAAATTATGTTAATGTGTCTCCTATGAACATAATATACGTTTTACCCTTTAAAACTCAATTTATAAAGGGTTCTTTATTAGTTATGTAGTGAAATATATGCTTGAATTACAAATGTTTTGTTTATAGATGAAACTATACGAGTGCTTGTGCCACGTATACAGGACAGTGTCTGACTGTATACGTGATGGTTGTGAGTTTGTTTCTCACTCAGGGTAGCAATTATATTTAAATTGCTTTTATTTCTTTTTGAATTACGCCATTCAACACGCAATATCTCGGATTCGGGCGGAAAGTGAAGGACGGAGTGTCTACTGCCACTACGTGACACTCGGTTCTCTGTGCCTCTGTGCTATGGGGTAAAAAGCGTGATGCTGAATAAAAAATAAATATAGTTCGTTACATTGACGGTTTTATGCGTGGCTTATGTTAAGCTAAACCGAGATATACAAAATTGAAGTCAGTTGTTTCTGAAGCTTGAACAAAGTGGACAATAGACATAACTTTTATTGTCCATTTCATTATATTTTTATATCGCCTGGCTCATAAGTTCTTTGTTGTTTTATATGACTTTTATTAATAATAAATTAAATTAAATTATTTTTATTTAAATATTTTACCGGCTTATGACTTTTTAGTAAGGTTTTTACAACATCGGAAATTATAACTTTTTCATGGTTTTTTGAAGGCAAATATTTTTTTATAAATGAATACAATTTTAAATATTGTTCCAATTTTAAAATACGTAGAGAAAACACGACTAAATTATTTAAATACAAACATTTTTGGTTCCTTGAGCTGGTTTAAAAATTGCTTTATAAGATTGCCTCAGTGGATTACCTAAATGAGTTTAAAATCGAAAACGAAATTTTTTAACACTAATTCCTGTATGCCAACTGTGCAAAACACGTAACGGGTACAAACACGTACTTTCTAAATCACCCTTCAATCCATCCAAATCCTTTGGCTACTAAATTGTTCGGCATCTCATCCGTGGCATGTCTAAAACTTCTGTTTTGTATGCACAGTGTATGAGGCTAAATACCATTGATTAATTTGAAGCTATGGCCTCCAAACGCCAAATGACCATAATAAATGCAGCTGAACTGATTATAGCCGCTATCAATTGTTGGCAGTCATTGTTTAAGGTTGAAGCTTATTAAAATATATGTGTGTAGCCCCTCTGGAATAGGCATTGAAAGTCTGTCAATGTCAATGTAGTACATTTTATTATACAACACATAGAAAATCTCGTTTACTCGTGACATTTTTCCACAACGCTGTCTCTAGAACAAAGTTGTTTGATATCAATTTACTTTTTGCTGAAATATGAACCCAGGCCATAGCTCTATTAATCCAGAGAGAACCTAGACATACGTTAATTCGTTATCCACTGTGCGCTTATTAGAAACAGTGCCATTGTCTAATCAAATATGTTACTCATTTTTATATTCTAAATAATTTCCTTCAGCTTTAAATACAACAAACGCGTTAGGTATTTTGAAATGAAATGAAACTATTTTAACCGGATTAATCGCGTATAATTTTGGTATTCGAAAATACATTTTACTACTGTTAAGAACTTATTACGCGTTAGGTATACGTAAGTCACACAATTTATTATTTTATGTCTATTTCGTTTTTAATTCACTAAATAAGTTTAAGTTGTGTCTATTTAATTTTGAGAAGTTTCCTAATTTTTGTAATCAAGTAACCTTGATAAAGATGCACTGGAAACTTTCTCCTGTATTGTTACAATAATTCGTATAAGTCGTACTGATTACAAAAGTACCGTTGGATCCCACACCGGAAAAAAATATCCAAGGTTAAGGTATATAAGTGAAACGGTAAGTTTTATAATAAAAAAAGAAAACAGAACACACTTACAAGCTCGCATAGACTCTGGTGCAATAGACTTACCGGGAAACCCATGTTAAAAATATCAGTATAACTCAGCAGCGCTAACTTTTAAGTTTTGAATTAAGAAGATTTTTTTAATAGGAAATTGCATGACTACTCTTTAAACTATCTTTACGATCAAATATACCATTTGGTTAATTAATAATATATATATATATGTAAATATGCAATTTTCCAATATATTTGTTGAGGACTTTTTTACTTTTATTACATATTGGTTCTCCGTATACTGGCGATGCATCTATTGTTCGTATTGTCATGCGCTCTTTATATACAGTTGTTTGTATATTTGTACTGCATGTAATGGAAACCAAGACACTCTACACAAAAATCTTTAAAATACGTGGTTATTACTTTCACTACAATAATATTTATCTTTGTATTTGTAACATTTAGAAAATATTCAGACTAGATAATTTACGTATTCTGTTCGTGCTAATAACAGCTGGCTTTAAAAATTGGAACGTTAACAGTACAAGAAATTAGTTGATGCCATAACTTATCTGTACAATTACTGTGCACAAATTTGAAGATGTGCCAATTCATAGCCTTGTAATTGATTTTGGCTTAAGAGAGCTATCTTTATGGCTTTTTATACGTAGCTCGGTCTTGCTTCATAAAACCATAAACTTGTTATTTGAACAATTACCTCATCATAAACTTACGCCCCATATGACCAGAGAGGCGAAAAGAGATGACACGCCTTCTCAGATTACAAAACTAAACATGTTTTATTGCGAGTTTCCTTCTGGTTAATACCAGTTATTTTTTATTTATACATATTAATGGCCTTCAAATTATCCTTTAATATTAAAAAATCTTGTTTGCAATAGCTTCGACATTTTTATTTATTTGAAGTGAACTGTATCCGCCGATCTAACTTTCACGACGAAACACTGCAATGTTCAGCTCCATCCGCGGTTCTAGTAATTTATATTGTTCAGTCTTTTCATAAGAACATATTGAACGATAACTGCCCGCAATATTTTTTTAAATATTACCTAAATATCTCACTTTTCGTAAAAAAACTATAATCAAAAATATTTTTAGTCTCCAATATGTTTTTAAATTGTATTTAGACAATCTCATATGTATGATAGCGAGTTAAAAAAAGACATCTTGTTTGAGGCATAAGCCTCATAATATTTTGTTAACATATTTTTAAAGAACAAGAGAACGGTTGAACGGTTTTCAAGAGGCGCGGGTTCAAATCCCGCTGCGTTCAAATTTTTATACGTTTTCTAAATATGTCTTTTTCAATAAGCCTCATAAGTATAACGCTCATTAGTTTTGTATTTAATGTAAAATCTTAAAAATTACCCATATTATCTCCGGCCAGCCTTATATAACAAATGTAACAAAAAAGTAGTAGTAATATACTGTGGAAAAAATCCATTTCAAGAAGCAATATTTATTACAGTATTGCAATAAATTCCATAAGGGCAATAGGCCCTTAGGACCTATCGGTAGGATTTTTCATATTATAAATCATTGTAAGCTTTTAAAATTCACAATTATTTTATTGATGCAATATTCATATAGCTCTAACTTGTATTTTAACAAAGACCTTTAAGGTATTAACCCTGACGTCTGCTATGTCCTATATAGGACGGGTAACTTGGAATTCAAGGAAAAAAGGTTCGAAGGAGTAAAATTTATTTATTTGATTATCACATTTATATTTACAGTAGTTTATAAAAAAAATGCTGTATGATGTGATTTACACAAAAATTTTGGTAATTATTTAGCAATTAATAAAAAACAATATTTGTTAAAACCGTTTGGTTTGGTTTTCTTTTCTATTCATTCGACTTCTTCTTAACACATTAACACAATAAGTATATATTTTAATAAAAATCTTTGGTTCAAATAATCATATATTTTTTTAATTTATTCTATAGACAAGGCAAATGAGCGTTCGGTTCACCTGATGGTAAGTGATCACCGCCGCCTACGAACTACGCCGGATGTTGCCGGCCTTTATGGCCTTTACGTCATTATTATAAGTTTTCCAAGAACATATGTTAAGTTCACATTGAATACACAAATACAAAAATGGATAACCATGACATTGCAATGATGAAATTTATAGGATTTATTAGCTTATAATTAGATTGAAACACAAATAACTAGGTACTACTTAAATAATAATATTACTCTTTAAGTTATTAATTATTGTATAAATAAATTATTAATGGTAATTTCTTTAGTAATAGGAACTTATACAGAAATATTAAAGTATACATATATTAAGGAATAATAATAATCTATATCGGAGAACAAAGTTAATTTAAATTGAGACAGACTGCAATGTTGCGCCAGTTAGTGAATTGCAGAGCACGCCATGCTGATTTCATTACTAAACTTGCAATAAATTTCAAAAATATTCAAAGCTACAATATTATAACATGTTCAAAATTATTTTTCACATTTATTTAATACTTAGCATATTCAATATGTATGAAATATAATATATTTCATACATATTGAATATATATATCATTATTATTATGAAACAAAACAAGACAAAACATAGCGCGGTGTTGAAATCCGCCACTCAGCATGCAATGTCTCGAACACAGGCTGAAAGTGGCGAACGGAATATCTTGACACTAGATTCTCTCTGACACCTTGATATGCGGGAAAAAGCGTGAAGCTGCTTTTAACAATATGGATTTACATTTATAAACAATAAGACCGGTAGTTTCTCTTATATATTCTAAAACAATATATATGAGTTATGTGTTTTAAACTAAAACTTACATTTTATGTGCTAAAATATTGTCGTTTCCCAAATTCCTAAGTTAAATACAGTTTCATGAATTTATAACATTTTCTGACACTAATTTACTTACAAAGTCATATTTTTTAGAGACAATAAAATATCTTTAATTATATAACAAGATTTATACAAACGATGTAAACCATTAAGAAAATATAATTTACACGGTTGATGGTACACAATGCAGAGGAGCATTTAATTTTATGATTCGATAAATCATTTCAGATGTTGGGCAAAATAAATATTTTATAAAATCAATCATGTAAGTGAGTAATTTACATGATGTAAAAACTGTAATTTCTTCTATAACGTTCATGTTTTACTAAGGAATGAAAGGCTAAGAGAGGCTTCGATGCTTTAACGTCAGACAATAACAAAACTACATATAATTTTTAAAACAATGAAAAGCTTAATAAAGTTTTTTTTAACAGAAACTTTTTAATAGTATATCGATACTTATATGCGTAATAATACTGTAGAGTTTATTTAAAGGTACTACACTGAAACACCCAGTAGAATTTGAAAAATTCATTTCATATATGATAGCCATTACATAAACCATTAGCCATAAATTCCTGAGAAAGGCTGTCTGCCGCTGCGCAAAAGTCGAAGTTTGCCTGAAGTATTGATATTTGTAAAGTAAGCCAAATAATTTGGCAAGTATCAAGAAGTAAAGGGAAATGAGTCGCGGCGACAATTAGTAATACATTTTATAACGTATTAATATAACAGTATTTCATAGCATTTAAACCGCTCTACAGTAAAGTTTTTGCACTTGAATTATTATAAGCGCCGGACTCGAGGTTTAGATATTGAATATTTTTTTAAAAGTAATAAAAAAAGTCCGAAAGCTATTTTAGTAATTAAGTAGCATTAGCAAAAGCAACATGTAAAGTTGTCCTTATTAACTTTTTACCAAATCCTTCCAACTAATGTAAGTATAATATATATACCAACCAATCAATGTCAGTATATATTATATATATGTTTAACACTATATCTGTGTTCTATATTTTAGTTCATAATCAGTAAAATTTTAAATCATGGGTAACAAAAAAAACTTTTGAAGTCGACGTTTAATTAAAAAAATCTTTATGTATACAAATTCAACATTGTATATAAAGCTTATTCTTCACTTTCTTCTCAAAATCGCCACATTGCGTGTAGAGTGGCGAAATTTAACGTTGCGCTTTGTCTTAGGTACCAGGTGGGCAAAATTAAAACATTTTTAATATAAATATTCCTCTGAGTGGGAATCGAACCCACAACCAAGCGCGCTAGCAGTCAAACGCTGTCCCACTGCACCACGGTAAGTTGTGCGTATATACATATATTATTGATCGTGCAAATATTTGGATGGTTTACAGCTATTCACATGCCTTTACTATACCTTTTCTGTGAAACTGAATTGGGTATACTGAATATATTTTACAATATATTACTTCAGTGGAAGCACACGCTTGAGAAAACTGGTATGTTACTGGAATACCTTTGGCACTCATTCGGAGTAAGTACTTTCTACATGTATCATTTTGATTCTTACTTTTCATTTCATGCTCAATGCTCGTAGTAATAAAAAATAGTATTTATTTTGACTTTGTTTGCGTCAAATTTTACAACTGTATTTATAATTATTTTAATTTTTTTTTTTTTTTTTTTTTTTTTTTTTTTTTTGGTGTGATATCTAGGAAAGCCAACTAAGTTCTTGAACAACAAAAATAAAATAAAATGTGCGATCTCGTAAATTATTCAATTTCCTTGCACAAAAGCCTTAGCAGTGTTAGTTTAAATATCCTTCAAGAATATAAAGTTAATTTTTTCAGACTGGAAATTTCAGTTAATTTTAAACTCTAATGTGTTTTAAAACGTTTTCATCTATCGTTTCAATGCGTAACTTATGTTATATAGGTAATAATCTCCATTTTCTTTTGTACTTACAAGATATATCTGGCTTGAATGATAATTCTACATTGCATGCATTGCCTTGGCAACGTCAACGTGTAGGTATGTCAAACACATAGTAGTATAAGTAATATTTATTTAAAAAATTTCGTGTATTTCTAATCGATTACTATTAAAAATAATAGCTTTCTGCACTTCATCTCCAAAGAATATGCCAGCATAACAGCTATGCCAAATTTCATATATCTCAGACCGCACAATTTTCGTAAAACGTGGTCCAAAGTTTTTCCTTCACGTATTAATATAATAAGTTTTTAATGCCCTTTTTTTTTACTTTAAGCTTATCCGCATAGCAGGGTAGGCAGAGATAACTAAGTACCAAGACACTTCATCCTCCAGTGGGTTAACTTGTTTTTAAATGAAATTAATCTACATATAAATAAACGTTAGTCCTTTCAAGTTTTATATTAAAGCAATATAACACTTGTATCAAAATATAAGGTCTTAATCGCTAAAGTCCCTGCACTTATCATATCGAGTCACGGTCAAGTTACTTACTTACCATTTCTTTCCTAGTAATAAATTATTTAAATATATGTTAAATGCTCTCATTTACTAACAAAGTTATTTTAGCAATGTAAAAATAATACAATGGTATTTTAAGAAAAAATATATGAATATTTTTTAATTACTGATCCCGTATGTCCTTAACCATTTTGATACTGTGTAAAATGTAATGATGGGATAGTTGTATTATATCGATAATATTATATTAAAATTTCAGCTGAGTTTCTTTATAGTGTCTCGTTTCGTTAGTAAAATTTGTACCGATCGGCTAATCAACTTTAAAAAACTTTCTACAGTCTAATTTATTCAAAATATTATGTGTGTTAGAAAATACATTGAATGATAAGAAGTTTTACAAATTTTTATTGATTTATAAAATATAGAATACATATATTTTATTTATATATACATCAATAGTTTACCTAGAAGTTTAAACTTGAGAAAAATTTATAACGCTATAGGATCGTATAACTTATCTAGTATTAACTAAACATTTTGTATATACAAGTTTATATAGTAAGGCTACGTATATACAGTATTTTAAACAATTAGGCTATAGCACATAAACCGCCTCAATCTCTATTAATATTTACATACTACTTTAAGCTCATGAGATCACTATTTAACAATGTCCTTCCACGTTTGGAATAATGCGACAAACAGATGACTTATAAAGAAGTTTTAATCATATAAATCTCGTCTTGATACTGTGGATATTGTACAATGTCCACTACTACTGTCAGTAACCTCGTCGGTACTCTCCGTTAATCAGGAAATATCCGTGTTTTCTATTTTATACAGGAATCTGCGGCGATGTAACCCTCATGACTCGCCATTAGGAGCCATTGTAACGGTGCTACAGTTGGCACGAGTTGACCGAGTCGAACTTCTCCTAAGTCCCGCGCCGCCCACACGATTCAAAAGTATCAAATTATCGCTCTTCCTTTTGCCCGGGAAATTGCAGAACAGTAATTCCCGCATTCCTTTTCTAAAGTTCTTAGACAAGAATGCGTATAACAGAGGGTTGATTCCAGAATTAAAGTACGTAATGAGAAAAGTTAGGGGTGTAAGAAGAGCGCTGAAATCACTAGTACCTTGATATCCACTGGACCAGTATTGCCACATTTTGCGCGCATGGAAAGGTAAGTTACATACGGCGAACGTGAGCACGACGACTATAAGCATACGGACAACACCGCGTCTGGCGCGGAGCACGTTACGAGAAAGGTGGCTCAAATGATGGCAACTTCTGGTTTCATGATTTTGACACGACTTTGAAGACTTAGGCGGCGTATGAGTCTTCACCTGGGTACAAAAAGTATCAAAATATATATAAAAATTGCAAAAGAAATCTTATGTATATTCAATAATTCTTCTTATTATTTTACAATAATTAATAGATTTAGGCCATGCGGGTTCTATATCCACTGGGAGAATGATTATATTTAAATTATTTTCATTTCTTCGTTCTGGTACAATACGAACCGCGGCGTCGAGTTCCGCCACTCAACACGCAATGTTTCCAATTTAGACGGAAAGAGGAGTACGGAATGTCTTCACACCAGGTTTTCTCTGACTAGGGTAGTCTGCGGAAAAACTGTAAAGCTGTAAAAAAAAATCGCTGGTATTTTGTTTTATCCAGTACACTACATCTCTACGAGCATATACATATTATGTAGCTCGCTATTTATTTGTTTTATTTGTTTTCTTAACATATTATAGGTATAGGTTCCTACAATATGTTAAGAAGAATTTGAAGGAGGCTTCAATTTTTTTTAAATAAGGTAAAGATAATAAAATAATGTTGGAATGTTCTTATATATAGATATTATAACATTGTAAATTCTAGACACAATACATAATAGCACGATGTGGTTTTACAATACAGTACAATTAAAGTAGAGTTAAGTCGTGACAAATATTATTAACAGTTGCTTGAAAACAATTCAAATGCCATTTGCTTGAATAATATCCAAGCTCTATGGTGCGTAATAAGTAGGCAAACTGACAATGTAGAGCGAATGTTTCAGTACCGCTCATTATTTTAAAAAGACTAAATAATTTACGTGGAATCATAGAAATTAATAAATTAGTCACGTTTATTGTTAAATATAAGCGTAAAAAATATTATATGAGTTTTACATTGAGTTCTTTTTATTTGCCACATACCTGGTATTTCACAAAAAAAAGCTTTAATTAATTTAATTTTTAATAATAACTTTAATTAATTCATTATAGTATTAGTTGCTTGAATTAGAAATAAAAAATAAAATTATTCTTGTATAAAAATATCTAAACTTTATTTACCTTTTGCATTAATACAGAATAGGCAAAGATAACATAGTTTTATATCGTTCTATTTTACACTTTTCGTTATATTTTGAATAATAAATATTGGCTAGAACTAGAATTGGTAGAACCAAAAACCATCATATAAAGATTTCTGAACGGGAATTGAACCTATATTGTAGTGTAGATTGGATTTACCAACTGTTTTACAATAAAATCATAAGCAAGTTTTAATATAAGTTAGTCAACACAATATGCAACATAAGGTTAAAAAAAAATCTTAAGAATTCAAACTTTTAGGTATACAAAACTTCCGTAATAAGTAATAAAATGGTCTACAAAGAAACAATTTTGTTTTATATCCATAAAAAATTATGCCTATAAAATATTTGGAGGTAAAGTTTACAGTAAGGTTATATATATATATCTATATATATCATATATCTATTCTATATATCCTGCGTAGCAGGGTACGCAGAGATCGCCTAGTGCTGAGACACTCCGAATTTAAAGCACTTAGTGTTGAGTGGAATATAGTATTAAAAATCGGCTTGAATAAATTAAATTTATATATTTTATAATGTAGTAGATTAAATAGTTCTTATCAGAAAATTACTTTGGTAACGTGACGTGACTATATGTGCAACGAAAATCTTCTTTAATAATTTAATGAAATACAATATTTGACAGGTTTGCAAATGAGCGCGATCAAACCAACCCGATTACTTTTGTGTGACAACAATAACTTTTCGATCTGATTAAATATGTAATAACTAGTTATTCTTGAATTTAGTAATTAATATTATTTTATGCTAGTAGTATGATAATAAATAATATTGAGTGAAACGATTTTAGAAAATGTATAAAATTAAAAAAAAAACTTTTAGTAAATCTAATTACGTATAAGATATCTAAAAATGATTTTCAATTTCCTATCCCACTAATTTTTCCTGTATATTACGTGTTACATATATCTTTTTCTCCCTAGAATACGCAAGTGACATTTCTCTATCGTCCAATTTTCTCTCATTACAAATATAATTTCAACAAGAGAAATAATTACAGGATAAAAAAAAGTACTATAGTAACATCCATATTATATTTAACCGAGTGAAAATTTTACATACAATCAAACAGTGTCGTTTAAATTATGTCTACTATATAAAAACCGATATATTTCCTTTATAGATATTATAATCATATATATATATCTATCTGTAAAAAAATCTTGTAACGCTGTTATTACATATGCACCTTTCGCTATTTCCCGCATGCGAGAAATAAGTGTAGTCAGAGACAACCTGGTGTTAAGACGTACCGAACTTTCTATAGACGTATTGAACCGGAACTAATTTTAAATATAAACATTACCTCGAATGAGAATTGAACCCACCTCCAATCCCGTTTACAGTCAGACGTTGTGCCACTGCGCCTATTGCCCTAACTGTAATGTACTAAAATATCATTGATAATATAATACATATTACTATCAATGTTATACAGGACTGACAATGTGTATTGTATCAGAATAATAATTCTGATACAATACACATTGTCAGTCCATCAAATTACGTAAGCGTAGGTACATTTTTCATTAAACTCGTTCGTGAAAATGCGACGTAGAACGATTTCATTATAATAAAGGACAATATTAATATATTACAAGGAGTCGTGACTACCGCGTTCTAGAATAATTATGCAAGAATACTATCCTTTGTTCTTCTAACATTTCCTTACTTATATTTGGAATTTAAGTCTGTCGACCTCATTTTCAACTTCATGAAAGTTTATCGCGTCTCATAGCTTCATCACTTTATGACACGATTTCAAGTCCACGTGCGGTATAAAAGTGATGTTATACGCTATCGTTATCTAAATGTTAGTCGATTAAAACGTAGAGCTCTAATCGTATAAATCGTAAAACATCCAAATACCTAAGTACTTTTAAAATAATATCTTAATAGCCATTTATTGAACTGTTTGTAACCTGGATCTTTCTACAATATAATTATATAAAATTTATTTTATATCAAATAAACGATTATTAATTACAATAATTTAAAAACAATATACAATTATAGTTACAGTTATAGTTAGTTTAAATTGTCTTTTACATTAAAGATGTCTAAAAACGGCTCTTGATATCGAAATAAAATTTTGATATCGGATATCTACCCGTTACAGTTAAATAACAAAAACGCCCATGCCTGCTGATTCCCAAGAGTATTGGGAATCGGTAGGATTGCCAAGAGACAAGCTACCGATTGACATAACCCCCGCGCCTCTCGGATTCTTTGCGTTCACGCAGTTAGCTAAATAAATATAAACTTTCTTTTGAGACACTCTGAATGTATTAATATGTTTTATGTATATTTATCTCATAATAGCGATTTATAGTTTTTTTATGATTATGCTAAAGATATGAACTTAATATTTTATTTTATAGATAGGTACCATATATACCATATATATATTTGTACCCTTTTTTGGTGTCGATTCCACAACTATCGTGATTAAATAGACACTGGAAAATTGAGTGAAAATGTTGTGAATAATGCTTTTATAGCAGGTAATAGGCCATGGTCGTATATTGTATGTGCACTCAGATATACTTAAGAAGAAGAAAAATATTTCACTGACAATATTTAAATAGAAGCTGGCGCTATTGAATAATTTATGACTAACCTACTTGCAACCAGTTAATCCTCTCTTATGCGAATGCACTAATGCACTTTACCTGCCGTTATTTAGTTACCAAATACTTCAGATATTTATAACGTTATTGAATGGTTGATATTAAAAAGTAATTATATGTATATTATTTATATAAATAATAAATATACGATTTATACGAATTGGTACTAATTTAAATTTATATAGATTTTTTTACTCGGTAATACGTAGCATTTAATTTGTAACATATTTTTTTAATAATTACTAATTAGCTTTTACTAATTAGCTTATATTTGAATAATTAGCTAGATAACATTAGCAAAGAGATACTATTATTAGGAACATGTAGGATAAAAGTTTATAAAACAGATAGGGCAATTCTATTTGTTACCTTTATTATAGAGAAGAATAAACTTTTCTTTTGCTACTAGCTTTTCAATAAAAGTAACCAGAGTAAAAGCCCAAATTTTATTTTGTAATAAAACTTGGAAGATAGAAGATAATCTTCTAAATTTGGCGACAATGTGATAGAAATATTGTTTTATTTTGATTCCAAATATGTAATTGTAAAAAAACGGTATTTAATAATGTGAGGCTGACTTATATGTATATATTTTTTATAGTAAGTTAATGTACTTTCTAATTATAATTATAATTCTTACTACTTTCTATTTATATTCTACGCAAAGATTGTGGGTTCGATTTCCACTCTTGAGAATTATTATATTTATATATTTTTTATTTCTCCCATCGGAAATCAAGATAAGCCATGGCATTAACTTTCGCCACTCCATATGCAATGGCTCAGATTCGATCGAAAAGTGGAGAACGGAGTGTCTTGACACTAGTTTCTCTTTGACTACCCTGCTATGTAATAAATAAAATAAAACCTATATACTTCAGGTAATTTGTTTAATTGTCATCTCGTGAATTGGTGTTCAATGCTTATAATACAATTATTTAGATACACAACATACATAAACGTTGCCTGTCAATAAAAAAAATATAACAATAAAACATACATTTAAATAAGTATTCTATTCATGATTAATGATTCCTCTGTACTGTTTCCATCATTTCTTAATTAAATACTACTATACAAATTCAATGGTTAGTTGGACCTGTTATGAGGAAATAGAATTGCTAAGGCTTAAAATATAAATAGATTAGCGTTCGTGTCAATTTCAGTAGTATTTTTGATAAAGAAAAATAATTTGATACTGATTGACATATATTTACCTAGAATGTTGTAGATTGTGAATGGTCCTGGCCAGGCCGGAATTAATGCCTCTTAATGATATTTTGCGAATATTAAGTACCTATAAATTAGTGTCTGACCGGAATAAGGTTCGCAGCTTTTGGTCGGTCACTACTCACTAATATAACTGATAAAAATTTTAAAAGGAATAGAGCAGCACAGTTTCTCATGTTACATATAGATTGAAAATTCCTCACATGGAAAAATTCTCGAAGACTTTATATGGGCGTAACAAAAGCTTCGTTATTTTACCTTAATAAATACACTTCAAATACCCAGTTATTTTGTTCAGAAAGTATTTACTTTACCAATAATAAAATATGATTAGACAAAATATTTAGAGTGTTATTGAAATGAACAGAATCGAGGTTTCCAATCGTAAAAAATAATATAATAGGAACCTCTTTGAATGAATGCAAGAGAGAAATAAACAAAAATATATATTTAAATTACTTTTTTAACATAGTACCTTGGTTTCTGAGGGAGTAACGATAGTTCTTTGAGAATCGCTGCTAGCGGCGGGTTTTTCAACTCGAGGGCACTGCGTGGCGCAGCACTTTCCCTGTCCAATTTGTCCAAGTCCATGCGAGCTCTGCCAAAGTCCAACTGCTATTCTTGTGTATAGGATCTATTGAGAACATATTTAACAATTTGTAATAATGTTTTACTTGCACTATATACATTTTAATTTCTTTTTAGTTTGCTAAGCATTTTATGATTGTATTTATTTCTACCCAAATTTTTTATCATAACTAAAACAAAGGTGTGATATTTGAAAAATATGGAAAGAATGGTTATATTTAGCATGTATAAAACACCCTAATAACGTGTTTTGCTTTGATATTTTAAGAAGTTCTTATTCCATTATTCTTCACAGACAAACTCGCGGTTCATGATCATCACCACATTCGGCTAGAAAATTAAAGAGAGCTGACTCATTAGCTCAGTTTACAAAACTAAACGTCTATTAATTGTATTTCGTATTGATAAATACCAATTATTTCTTAACCAAAATTGTTAAAAGACTTTTTTAAAATTTACTATTCAGATTGTACTTTTATATGCGGGGTTCAGCTCCACCTACTTGCGCAGTACAAGTATTTCGAATAACTTTTCTCTCTCCTTCGTGGAGGACTGCCCTCAGAGATGAATGTGCAGAAGGATTAACTGTCTACTCAATGAAGTCATTATGTATTTTGTTGTTTCTTTTGTTATTTAATATTATTAAAACGTCCCTCTGTCCGTTATTTTGGTAAAAGAACCATTGTTGATAAAATTTATATATAATAATAACACTTTATTGCACAAGAAATTACAATTTAGACTAAATAACATAGTCATACTTAAATTTTATGTGCAATGGCGGCGTCATTACTAGAATCAATCTCCAATAAGTAAAGGATTAACCACAAGAGAACGCAGACAGGTGCATAAAGTATTATATTAACTTAAATATAATAAATTCACATTAGCAGAAAAACATACATATATGTACCTACATATATACATTAATATACATACACAAAATATACATTGAGAGTCAGATTATACTTATTGTTTAAGACGTCGCTTAAATATCGCAACCGACTGGGACTGTCTTATTATCAGTGGCAGCGGATTTCAAAGTTTTACTGGTTTGACAGTAAAAGAATGAACATAGCATATCGTGCGGCACATAGGTACTTCTATAAGGTTATTTTTACGGAAACGGAGGTATTGGGTGTGAAGAGAGGTCGACCCCAAGAACTTGAACCGTTCCTTGAGGTACGAAGGAGTAACAGGATGGTAAAGGACGATGTAAAAGAGAGTAAGGGAATATAAATGGTATCTGTAGTTTATCATCAGCCATTTTAGTTGAGCACGATATTGGGACATAAGGTCGTACTTTCTCAGCCCAAAAATAAATGCTTTTATAAGATTTTGTAAGCGCTCAAGCTTATTAAGTAGTTGTACAAATCCAAATAACAGGAATCCGCTTAATCTAGTATAGGAAGGAAAAGGGTATGGGCTAGGAATATTTTGGTTTTTAAGGGTATGAGATTCTTCCATCTTCTCAATCTGCCTATAGCTCGGAAAATCTTACTACTTAGCTCTGAAACGTGAGGTGACCAGAAAAATGTGCTATCCAACCTGATTCCCAAATTCTTAACAATCGCACTAAACTCCAAGCAAACATTATCACACTTACAAACTAATTAACTGTAAATCGGAATATTTTTATTTTTTATATTTGCGACCGCGCTTTTTATAATTTTTGAGTGATCTGCGTAAAAGTGGTGAGATGACGATTTGTGTTGAGTGAGAGTGTTGAGAGAGAGAAGATGGAAAAAAGTAAAAGGGAAAGCACTAGTGTCCTTACAGGGCCTGTGGCCCTGTGGGGCTTCAGTGTTGGGCTCATATATATTATAAGACTATTATATAATCCAGAGAATTGAGTCTACAACTATCACATTACTAACTGCGGAACGCGGATTATATTACATTATATATACCTAACAGTTAAGAAAAGAAATAAAAGTGAATACAAGGAGCTATCGACTTATTTTTACTTCTTTTATTTATACTGTATCATGTTTTTTAAATAATCGTGTATGTTTTTGCGGACAAACAAAATTTTATTGTAGATATAATGTGATGCAACCGTAAGTATAGTTTTATTAAAAACTTCTCGCAAAGAATCCCGAGCTCCCATGCTGTAAATAGCCACACTGCTCTTTTTTTAATTACAAATATTCTTGCAATATCTGCATAATATGAAAGTAACTAAAATTAAGGTATGTAAGGTGTCTAACAGCGTACGCAGCAGAGCTCAGTCTACTCGCAAGGGAAGACAGGTGGTAACTTCAATGGGGCCATTGAAGTTTCGAATCCAGAGTAATTCCTAAAGAAAAATTAATAATTTCATTATTGAGAGTTAAGTTAAGCTTTTGTCTCTTTACATTGGGCATAGTAAATTGTATACATTTAGTTTTCTTCGCGTTCAATAACAAGTTGTTAACAGTAAACCAACCAAGTGAAGTATTTGCGATAGTGCACTCAACTAAAGCAATCGCACACTGATCAGAAACTAAATTATTTATTCATAATTTATTACATATAGTATAGAAAAGGCAAGTAAATAACAATTTGGCAACTTTTCTGTAAAATCGCCTCGAGCCGTTGTTACCCTTTCATAGAGTACATACACAAATGTTTGAAATATTAACCATGCTAAATTAGTTTAATTTTTGTTACACGGTTCCTTTGCTGTTTATATTTAGTTAATAATTTTCGCTAGAACCTGAAAATAAGTTAACTAATAGTACGTTTAATATTTTATGGAATAAACATGTGACATTATGATATACATATAATGAAAATTTAAAACTTGAACGATGTCTCGCAGTAGAATTATATGGGTACTATACATAGGTTTATATAACAGATATTTTTATCTAAGACTGTTATTGTGTGATTGTGTTAATTTAGGCAAAAAAATTAATACAACGTCGTTT
Organism: Podotricha telesiphe; assembly: GCA_038994665.1. Taxonomy (NCBI): domain Eukaryota; kingdom Metazoa; phylum Arthropoda; class Insecta; order Lepidoptera; family Nymphalidae; genus Podotricha; species Podotricha telesiphe. The sequence continues at coordinate 530,910 of JAOYRR010000031.1, forward strand.
CTCAAACCCAGAGGAGTTCTATTGTTTTCCGGACAAAAAATGCATTTACATTCTTTTAAAATTTCTGTACCCACTTATTCAAGCTTAATTAATTTGTTTTTGGGACATAAATACAAAAAAGATGGAAAAATAAACAAAACGATTTTATTATAAAACTAAATTACTTTATATTTTATCTGTATAATAATTACAGCAGCTTCACGTTTTTTCCCGCATAGCAGGTTAGAGAGAACCTAGTGTCGAGACACTCCGTCCTTCGCTTTCCGCCCGAATTCGAGACGTGTGAAGTGGCGGCGTTTTACTTCAGGTACCGGAGCGGATAAAATTAAAATATTTTATAAATATAGTCAATGCCCAGTCAGATACTGCGTCAGCATGGCCTCATCTATATAATATAATGATGATGATGATGATGAGGCCATATTTGTATAATTGTGTTATCCTTCAACATTATAACAAAACAGTATCGTACTTTGGTTACGAGTAAGTATGTAACATGTAGTAAAAGAATAAACGTGAAAGGTAGTATAATAAAGTTAGATAGTGTTTCAAATTTCAAATAAGGTCAAATGAAGTCAAAATCTTCTTTATTCAAATAGGCTATCAGTCACTTTCGAATCGTCAATTAACATAAAATGTCAGTATTTATTTTAAAATAAATTAACTTTGCCAACATAAAACCACAATTAAGCCAGATTAATGCCTGTAAGCAACAATCATTAATACCCTGAACACAATTGAAGCAACAATTGAGTATGTTTAATTTACATAAGCCCTCTTATGAATTAAATAAACAATGTTTGAGAGATCACTCTTTTAATAAGCCACGTGTCAGGTGATACACAAGGGAAAATATAACAAGATTGTATTTCCAATGTTCCCATAGAAGACAATGAAGACATGGAATTTATAAAACTTATATATACTTTTCTATTGAATCTACTGTGGAATATAAATCTGAAGATGCATGCAATACGTAACATTAATTATATAATAATGATAAGATTTAATATATTTTATTTAAATTGTTAAGCAGGGACAGCGTCTGACTGTAAACGCAATTAATTGTGGGTTAAATTCCCATTCGGGAACCTATTATATTTATAATATTTTGAATTTTCCGCTCGCTCGTAAAGCTATGTATTATTTATATGTTGCTTCACGCTATGCGGGCAAAAGCGTGAAGTTACATATAAATAATCTAGGGTAGCTGGGTAATACGGTATAGTAATAAATATGGACTACGCATATATTTATTATTCACGCGTAAATTATTTTTCGTGTTTATACAAATATAGCTTTAGAAATGCTCAGAAAATAGGATATGTTAGCTCAGCACAGTTTAGCTGATCGATTCCACAGTCAGGATATGTGGAGTCAGCTTAGCTGATCGATTCCACAGTAACGAAATCGATAGAATGGTCACGTACAACCCTCTGGATATCCCGGAGGGCATGTATGCAGTGGGTGGCAATGAACGTGTCTAAAGAGATATGACTGTTTGGTGCGTCGTTCTTTATTCTTGGCTTTGATTATTAAAATATATATTTAATTTGATCTATAGTTTTGAATTGCACATTAATAACATATACAATATACTTAATACATAGAAATTATTAAATACATACAAATTGTTAAATACAACCAAAGTAAATGTTAGTTTGATTTGATTTGTTTTTATTATTTATTAAAGAACCGCGAGGCGCCGTGTGACAGCATCTGCGACGATGATGGTGGGTTCGATTCAAACTAGATGGAATTATTATATTTTTATTATTTTCATTTCTACGTTTTAGTACACTACAAAGTACAAGACAAAGTGCAGCTTTAAGTTCCCCCATTCTCTCTCTGCCTAGCCTGCTATGCGAAACAAATCAGAATTTCATAGTGATTAATTATAAATGCCAGATTAACGAAATGGTTTTTATAATGTACGATAATATAGTTTATAAATTTATCATTTAATATTTTTGTTAGACCAAAATCTAAAGAAATTGTTGAAATGTGTTTTTTTACAAAATATATATAAAAATTGCTTATACACTGCTTGACAATCCTATAGTATAGTAAACATGAAAATTGTAATATATCATCCATTATAAACTGCTGTATAGTATAGTTTTTAATTATTGTTATTGTAGATTTACAAATATTTTATGAACCACTTTTTAGATTACCACGAGTAACCTGTAATCTATTTTTTTTTGGAATTTTGCATAGTTAAGATAACGTTTACGGGGAAGAAGTGCAGAAAATTAATATTTTTTTAATAATAATTATTAAAAAATATTAATTTAAAAAAAAACTTTACAAATGTGCAAAATACGTTGTTTTGTATTACGTGATTGGCTGTTGATGAGGCGACGCGTATTTTACGACCAACGGGGCTATTAATTTCAACAAATATATGTAAAAGCACGCTCTGTCGAGACGCTACTTACTATTATATTCATATAGATATTAAATATTATATTCATATAGCTTGAAAAAAAGGAACAGTTATTTTAAACATTTCCTTTTTTAATATATTTATTTTATAATATAATAATAGTTAATTTGTGTCAATTTTATTAAAAAAGTGTTCCACTTGCTGCAGTGCTCTAGTATATCTACGATGTAAGATAGTGTCTGAACGAGATATATTATACAGCTTTTATGTGATGTTAATTATAGTTCTATTACTTCTCAAAGGAAGCAATATTCGAATTTATTGAAACGGCTAACCTCATCGTTTAGATCTAAGATTACGCATAAAGATATCTCATCTTATTCGTAATAATGAGGACATGGTATAAAATTAAGTCAAAAGTGTAACGTAATTTTCAAGTTTTATTGTGTAATAATAAACTATTATCTATGAATAATCTTGTAAGGATATTGGATGTTTTTATCTATATATATATATATAAAAATGAATGACGTTTGGTAGTCTCGCTAAAACCCGAGAACGGCTGGGCCGATTTGGCTAATTTTAATTTTTTTTATCGAAATCCAAGGAAAGTATAAAAGTCAGCAAACAAGGTCAGAAAAAAAGACAAAGGAAACTAACATTGGTTCTCTATACAAGCTGTGCGTTCGGAAATTAAATACTAAGCAAGGAAAATAGCTTAGTATGCGGAATATTAAAATACCTAGAATAAGCAAAATCGGCTACAAGGTCCCGGCATAGTTGTTTTCATTATCAGTTGACACAGTTATAAAATAGGAAAATTTTCTCAGAGACTTTCCTTGTAAACTTTAATAAATATTTGGTTTTCTGTATTTTTTTTATTTGACATATTATTTTATTCTGAGGCGGTACGAAGTTCGCCGGTGCCGGTTCCCCGGTAGTAGTACATAAAAAGAAATTGTTAGCACAATAAAATAAAAAATATTTAAATAAGCCTAAAATCAGGGCTTTTAATGTATATGTCTCCTCACTATTTCAAGTTATTCTGTGGTTACATAAGGGGTCATTAGAGAATAATGTAAGCTAACAAGATATATTACTTTGAAAAACAAATAGTCAGAAATAACTCCTAAATATTTTAAATTTAGGAGTTATTTCTGACTAATACAGAGATCTCAATCCCGCATAGTGCAGGATTACGGGTGTGGGATCCGCGGGATTTGCGGGACTAGAAATAAATATGCATTCGGCCTCTCTTGAGCGCGATTGCTAGGTGATTGGCTGCACCGCACACTGGCAAAGAAACAAAGGTGGAGGAAAGAAAAAATAGAAGAAAAAAAACATGAAATTAATATTATTCATTTAAAATTTTACTGAATAACTGGAAATGGTGGTCTTATAGTTAAAACATTGTATTCAGAGACGAAAGGAAAAATTATATTTAATTTTAACGATATAATCGACAAGATTTGGATAATTGACGCATGTTTAAAAGCTCACTAAAAATGTGATATATTTTTAATATGTTGTATGTTGTAGTTGATAATATTTTTTTGGTATTAGTTTCTTTTCTATCATAAACGGGATAATTTGACTGCTCATATATTAATAGAAGAACTTCAATTAATGTAGATTTGCATTAATTAGCTCATGATTTTTTTCGTTATATAAATAATAATATTTTCTATAGATTATACTCTGAATGCAGGATTGGAAACATTAGTTCCAATAAATAAGATGTTATAATGTAATTGTCTATTTTTTATTTTTTTGAAAAGACCTGAGGTCGTCGTGGCGCATTGACTGTAAACTCGATTGGTTGTGAGTTCGATTCCCATTCGGAGCAAAGATTATATTTAAAATAAATAAATCATATCTCCACCCTGCGTTGGTTTCCGTTACTCTACGCACAATGCCTCTATTTGGGGCGGAAAGTGGGGAACGGAGTGTCTTGACACTAGGTTCTCCTTGATTACTTACTATGCGGGAAAAAGCGTGATACTGCATTAAATAATCCAAAAATAATTTCAAAAACACAAGTCAATTTTTTTCTCCTTATACTAGTCCTGGTGGTACTAACAAGGGCATCAAGTTAGTCATATAAAAATATTGTATAGCCATCGGATCTGGACAGGCAACAAATAGGAACGGATTGGATTTTAAGAAAATTGGCAAGAAGTATAGATTTTCTTAAATTGATTGGTCGATAAATGAGAGATGCAGATGAAGATGATAAAAGCAAATTAAAAACGATTGGTTCAGCTGAGCTTGAATGCTTAAATTATATATCGTTTAATCATGTGGCCGAATTTCGCTTATGTTAGGTCTTTTAATATTCAATAGACTAAGCTATTTTCCTTGCTTAATGTTTAATTTTCGAATACATCCTGTATGATAGGTACGCACAGCTTGTATGGGAAAATATTATAAAATGGTTGCTTTTTATTTTTTTCCGTGCAATTTCTGTATGTTTTCTGACCTTTTAAACCTTCCTTGGACCTGTACAAATATTTTTAAAACAATATTAGCCAAATCGGCCCAGCCGTACGGCTCGAGTTTTAGCGAGACTAACAACCGTCATTTAATTTTTATATATATAGATAGATTAGTATAAGTATATACTGATACTACCATGTGTTTGTCTACCATACACTTTTGTATAAAGTGATACATGTTGATTAATATTTAAAGCATCACCTATTAGTAAATACCACCTTACCTAACCCTACTTGAATTTTAATTTACAACCTCCACAATTAGTCAAATGTGCCAATTCCAACACAATAGCATTACGTATACATAGATATGTACATCCAGCGTATTTACATAAAAAAATTGAAATGAAACTATTTTTAACTGGATTAATCGTGTTTATCATAGGTATTTGAAAATAAATATTAGAAACCTGACGTTTCGAACACTTTATAGTAGTCCGTGGTCACAGGTAGACTGAGGTGACATTCATCTGTCGCTTGATACAATTATTATATCAAACTACGATAAAACGATATAAAACGATTTTTGCAGAATGAGCTGACTGTATCTTGCTCTCTGGTGTGGTGGTTTTGAGACTTCAAAGATTTGAGGAATCTAATTTATGTCTAAAATGTATTTCCGAATATCAATAATATACGCGATTAATCCGGTTAAAAATAGTTTTATTTCAAAATGTGTAAAAATCGCTAAACCAAAGATTAGATTACATAAAAATTTTCACTGTTTCACATATGACCTATTCATATAGGTAATTTTTTATCAGCGGTTTTTTGTTTTGTTGCGTTTCCGCATAGGTATAGATTATTCCTACAAAAGCGCAGTTTGTATCACCATTATAATGTGAGGTGCAATGACGCATACTATTCGACATTTGAAGAGGATATTTGGTGTGCCTTTCCAGAATTGCATAAAGTTAATGGCAATGGCCATGTTGGTATTTTCAGTTAATAGAATATTAAGCTTCCACACATTCGTATTATTTTATTACATTGTACGAGTTAAATATATCGTTGTATAAATTTTGTATAATATGGAACGAGTTTTTTGAGGTACATGTATTTGTTGATTTTCATAAATGTGTCAACAACAATGAGCTTTATTAGGAACAAAATCATGAACGATTACATGTATGAAAACGTTCCCTCGTTAGTACTTAAAGAAAAGCAAAATGGAACTAATTCGCTAAGTTTATTTGTAAGTTCGGGTCAGAACCTTAATCGAGTCTGATATTGGGTTCTAAAAGTAAAAAGGCCAGTCATTACATTAGCTATCAAAGTTCAAACTGCTGATAGCTTGCAAAATTAGATACTATTAGATTAAATTTACACTCTTTAGTGGAGTACAAAGGTGCGCGTGCGTACGAAAATTGAATTTTAAATGTTGAATTGTTTGACTATTCACATTTTTAACATTTTTTATTAATTATTAAAATTGTGGTCATAATATCTTAGATTACACTTTAAATATAACTTTACTATATCATGTTATATATTAAGATATCACACCATTATGGACACGATGCATACCAGAGTATGTGACAAAATCCTGTGCCGTGTGGTATTGGACCTTTTTACAGATTATACAGAAGATAGGAGTATAATTTAAACATCCTTTAAGTGGAAACCCAACACACGGCCATTCACCAGTATGCCTATTCCATTCCTCAGTTTCACGCTTTGTTCCACATAACAGAGTAGTCATCTCAACCTAACTCAACTCCACAGGCAGGTTTCCTCTCGGAACCCGGCCTGTTGAGTGGCGGAACTCAATGCGCTTTGTTTACCAGAGCGGAGAAATTAATATAATTTATAAATATATTCATGCACTCACGTTAGCACACAGACGGTTTTCCACTGTCCACATATCGCTTAATATGGTGGACAGTCGTTAGATATCAAATCAACTAATTACATATTAGGTGGTTTCTTTGTCAAGATAAATATGCTTGTTTAACAGTTTACTACCGCTTTTGCTGACTATTACATTCTTTAGGATCTCAAAGTTCTCACATATTAACAAAATTATGTTTTTATATATAAAATATTAGTTTTTGTTCGTTTCGTGTGATATTTAATAGTATGTGGGACTATAAATATTCTCTGAACGCCAGCATATTTTTTACATATATATTTTTTGTATATATATGTACATCAATTATTTTCCTTTACATTCTAAAATAAATATTAAAAGGGCCTAAAAGATTCTTAATATTCATTTAAGCATAAAATTTCATGAAGTTGATATACTCGTAAATAACAAATTTAATACTGTAGATGCGTTTACAATAGAAAAAATATAGATCAATCATTATTGAAACTTAATGGGTAATTGGTAATATAAAACTTTGTGTTTTTTTACCAAAACCCGTAATTATAAATAATGTGAAAGAAATGAGTCATTGTAATACATAAATTGATCATCGTTCATATATTTATATAACATACTCGTATAACACTATGTATTTTAATACTTCAAAGAAGGCATTTATGAAACTTTTTGTATCATGAAGTATATTGGTATATGTATTAGAAATGAGAGCGAGAGGTACATTTAATACCGAATCTCTATAATATACTATAAGATCTCGACCTGTCTAGAACTACTATCAGCTCAAGTACTTCAAAGTACTTCAAAGGTGCCATTACTAGGATCCTTTTAAAATTTCGATATGTGATTTGATTCGAGAAATTGTGTGATTCGAGAGCGGACAGTGAAAGCGTTAATGTGCATTTTAAAGGGGCCCCTTAAACTTACACTTAAGTCGTAAATCCCAAGCTTCTCTAAACCCCTCTTTCTGCAACTCCCTGAGTCAGGCAACATACGTGTCTCTTTCTCTATTATTATTAGTCTATTATTATTAGTCTATTAATTTTTAATCATTTCATTTATTATAGGAATAGAATCACATTAGAAATTACAAAATGATTTATATTATTATAAATTTGGATGATAAATATAATTTAGTTTTTAATAAAGTCTGAAAGGTTGTATACTAAAGGAAAATACATTTCAATTTGTTTATGTACCGTACCATCTATTCAATATTTATAACGTAATTTATGAAAGAATAGGTAGTGTTCGTTATTAGGCGGGACTCCTTGTCCATGTGTCACGCTATTGAGTGTTAGGTAGGGAGAGAAGCTCGGGCAGTGAAGGTGAGTGTTTATGCATTCTAAAGAGATCTTTTAAGCCTACGTATGTCAGACCAAGAGGTTTGCTGATATCAAAATTGTGAATGTGATAATGATTATTATGATTAAGAGTGTTGTCATATATCTATTTATTCAGTTTATTTTACTTATATCCTCTCAAGGTTATATGAATAAACAAGTCATGATATGTCTGAAGTCTATTTACCATGGTTACCACCCTTGTTATGAATTTCTTGTTTTTCGATATGTTTTCTTGGGTCTGTTCTTGCATGTTTTATGTGTATGTATATAGAAGTATATATTAGAACCTTGTGAACTATAGGAGACATAGGAAGCTAGGACTATGGTGAAACATACAGTGCAACAGTCTAAATCATACACTCCGAATTTGTCGACGTGAACAGACAGGCTACTGGCCATTTTTAGGAACGTTCCCAATCGCTTTACCAAGTTAAAATCTACTTGGAATTGTGCTAAAACTTCAGCATTAAGAAAAAAATTAGCGTGCGTATTAAAATAATAAAAAAGCATCTTACTTAATTTTTATTTAATTTCTTATGTAACAACAAGAAAAGCGTTATATCTTATCGAGGTAATTTGGGGCAACTTCTGTTTACAAATTTTAATTAGAAAAGAACAGAGCTACATTTGTATACCAAAACGGAAGACCAACTTTGCCTCAACTTTTGATATAAACTTTTTTGAATTTCAGGCTATAACAAATAAATCACGTTTTAATTGATAAGTGTAAAGTATGTTTAAATCAATATTACACAATATGTGGTCTGCTTATCAGTAAAGTTAGACACTAACACAGAATCCATGGTAAAACTTTATGTCCACTTACAAAAAGTATCAAAGAAACGATGACAAACTTCGTTAAAATTGGCCAACAAACACGCTATAAATCTTCTTCTACTTGGCACTAATCCCGGCCTAGCCTAATAATAACTAATCATGGAACAAACTATTTCTAATTAATATTTAATTCAAGTTTATTAAGCAACTAGATGCACTATTTGATTACAATTTTTTTGATGATTATGTCGCAGTATTCAGTTAAGAAAGTTTTCCAGCCAAGGATAGAGTACATTTAAAATAATTAAAGGTCAAAAGACAAAAATGTTTTAATATTAAAGACCAATTTAATTAGAGCGGCGATTAAGAATAATCGATATTAACCAGTAGAAAGACTCAAGATAATATGAGAACTACAAAAGCAACATTGACGTATGGATTATGGAGAAGTAAGTGCTTTGAATTTTTATAAGAACTGTAGTATGTTTCTTAATTTCTTTGAATATAAAATTTAATTAAAATACCATAAGTATATATGGATAGGAAAATGTAATGTAAGCAGATACAAGTTCATACTTTTTCCATAATTTCTGTAAATGATATGCTCTGACGCGAATGCTCTGACGCGAGTGCTAAGCTTACACTGATCATTACGAATAGATTTAGATGCTTACGAAAAAATCCAACGATACAACAAGACTTTATTAGTCTATAGGTATTAGGCATATGAAAAGATTAAAACTCAGAATCTAATTATATACACCAATGGGCACAACAAAAGTTCAACAGTAACTTGTCCTACACATGTACTATTTCTACAAGAACCATTTTAGATCAATTATATCAATAATATAATATCAAGAACCAACAAAAAATAATAAAGCAAATAGATAAAATCATCTTAACACAACCTACTCTGCATTTGGTTCCGGAAAAAGCAACTGTGCAGTCCCAAGCCCCGGGAACTATAACAAGACTAAAATAGCAACTAACACCGGCCAGTCACCGCGGAGGAGAACGATTACAACCCTCCAACTCGTCAAAATCTTTACATCTGTACATACAATACCAAGTCACTATTATCACTACAAAGAATGATACTAATGAAAAATGTACGTTAACAAATATTAAATAGAACATATTAGGACTGTCAATAATGAGAAGAAAAAGTAATGATATCATCAAGGACGAAAATCATATTTTCTGTCATACAGGAAATAAATATACGAGGATATCAAGGGGTTATTTTTAATTAACAATAAATATAAATACAACATAATAAACTATATAGGTATATCAGGTAGAGTTTGACACAGTATTAATTTCAAGTTTATGCCTCCACCTCCAATGCACCAGTTGAAGAAGTAGATATTTTTAATAATCAAATTGAACAAGCTCAACAAGTTTGAAGTGGCAACATTATTTTAATGGGAGACTTCAAACCAAAAAAATACCAAAGAAATCCTTTAGAAAACTTAGATTCAATTATATGGGGACATACTGCTAAAAGGAATGAAAGAGGCGACAAATTATTACAACAAATTTACAATTATAAATACAATATTTAAAAAAAAATTCGAAATCCAGGTAGGATTACACCAAATAAACAGTATAGGAACCAAGTTATTATATTATGTGTTTATTATATATTGCCTCCAATTTTTATCGAAATCTGTACTAGAGTGAAAGCAGTAATGAAAACGAGTATAAAAAATATGAAACACAATTAAACATTTAGATGCACAATTAGTCAATAGAATTGTCGGGTTGTTCCGTTTAAATCGGTCCAGCCGTTGGAACGCTTAACCTGGACAACACAGACGCATACGCACACGCATACGCATACGCATACGCATACTTAAGAACGACAAATTCTGATTATATCCCTTAAAAATTAGCCTTAAAATTCGAAAAACATGTACCATTTTCAACGCTTTTTAATAAAATATTAGAGACGCAAGAAATATATATAAAAACTACGGTGAATCTTGAATAATTTTGTTATACAAAAAAGGAGATTCTTCAGATTAATATCAATTATAGGCCTATTAACTTATAGCCGTCCAAATGTACAATTTTTTTGCCCTGGGCATAGAATAACGAATAGAGCATAATATAGAGGTAATCAACAATAGTAAACAACAATATAGAGGTAATCAATAATAGACTAGCCGGATTCCGACCTGGCTATTCGACTATCAACCATATTAACATGCTAGACTAAATAGTGGAATATCACCTGGAATCTAACCAACCACTCTATCTCGGATATATCGATTATGCAAAAGCCTTGGACTCAATTTCCTACGAAAGCATCTGGCAAGCGTTGTTACAGCAAAGTGTCCTAACCATGTATATAAATATGGTCAAAGGTATATACAAAAAAGCATAAGTAGAGTAAAGTTGCGCAGGCTCCAATACCGATACGAAGAGGAGTGAAGCAAGGTGATCGGCTTTCATTAAATATATTCATAGAAATGCTCCGGAACATCATGAAAAATATCGATTAGAGTAGGAAAGGAATATTAATTGGCACGTAGTTCCTAAGTAATTCCTAAGTCATTTCCGTTTTGAGGATGACATAGTACTCTTTGCAAATATATCAAAACAGCTGGAAACGTTGTTATAAGAACTAAACAAGTCATAGGATTTCAACTGAACAGCATTGAGAACATAGATGACTATATTTATCTTGGCAAACAAATTTCCTTCAAGAAAAGGAGATACGAAGACTAACTGGGGCTTTTCATCAATATTACTTGGAAGAAATATTAAAACCAAAACTGTCATTAAAGTAAAAGAAAAAAGTTATAGATTCGACCTTGCTACCATGTTTATCTTATGGCGCTCAAAACTGTATTTACACTCATAAAATAAAAAAAACAAATTACGCTTATCCCAGCGTGTCATGGTACAAAGCATCATAAGAATCAAGCTCAGGGATAAACAGAAGAGCGAGAAGATAAGAAGTAAAACAAAGATATGAGAAGTAATACAACACACAAAAAAATTAAAATGGAAATGGGCAGGGCATGTTGCCAGGACTACTGGTAGGTAATAGATGGACAAAGCGCGTCACCAAATGGATGGGCCCAAGCGGCAAAAGAAGGTCAGGAAAACCAAAAGACCGGTCGATTATTTATTACCATGTGTTTATTGTAACTATATTAAGTCATGGCTTAAAGGCTATATTATAATTTTTATTATTATTTATTTTTGCCTAAACATTTCTAATAATCATAAATTTCGTATTGCATTCATCCGTATCATCAATTCGCAGTAAATGTCATGCCCTGTCCGACTAAGCTCATATATGAGCAACAGAGTACATAAATACTAAGACTTTTTTATGCACGTTGTTATAATATGTGCAAAAAAATATAATTCCTGTAGTATTTTTAATACAAATATTAAAAAAGCTGTCTCAATGGAGTGATTTGAAAAGTGTGAAATATATTTGATAAAAACTGCAAGGGCACACCCTAAAGTTGGTCGTCCAATGTTTGCCAATACTGAATAATCTGAAAAAAATGATTGGAAGAAACAAATATTGATTTATATACAAAAATATACATATTATTTAAACTATACTTGTATGTTAAAATTAAAATCTAATTTTAAAAAAGCAAGTTACAGTACTTAAATTCGATACGTAGGAGTGACTAGAGACGTACCAATAGTAGCAACTTATAAATTTGTTATACGTATGCCGCTCCCTGCAGTCAGACAGTTGCCATCTGTCACATTGTGTATATCTTCGGTTATAGACATTTAGGTACATTGAATTTTATATTACACATACTGTGCTACGACATGAATTGATACAGCTGTACGCTTCTTCCATAGCAGGGTAGTCAGAGAAAATCTATTGTTTAGACACTCCGTTCTCCACTTTCTGCCCGAAATCGAGATGCTTGTATTTGTATAGATATCAGAGCGGAGAAATGAAAATAATTCAATATATTCATTTTCCCGAGTGGAAATCGCGTTTACGAAACTTAAAATATGAAAAAAAAAATTACGTTATTGAGTAACAAACACTAATATAATATACAGCTTATATTTCAATCCATATAACTTTTCACTTGCATTTATATATTTTTAATAGGCGTACAATTCGTCCAAACAAAAACAATCTAAAATTATTTTTTTTGGAAATTACGTAACAATATTATAGTATTAAAGCGTAGCATCACTTACGACTTGATAAAGGATACTAAGGCCATACTAACGTAATACCTATAATTATATATATTGTATAATAACAAAATCCTCTACCCTTTGGGGCTATTTACCCCTTTAGATACATAATTAGGATTATGTAAGTTTAAGGTGACCTAACGCACTGCATTTTTTCTCCATTGTTATAAGACTAGTAAATAAACACCGCACCTGTCCGTTGATATATGCGACACAACAACGTATGTACATAGTATGCGCTATAGTAACTTAACTGGATACATTTTCCTGTAAGCTTATATAAAAGTGACGTTAACATACTAATGAAGTACAGCCAAAAATTTATCTCTACAAAATTAAAAAGGAACCAAGTGTTATCGTTACGTTTAATAATTTAAGTAGAATAGTTTAAGTTTTTTAACATAATTCGGTTAATATACATAAACGGTTAGTATACATAAACCGATATTCAAGAAATACGTATTACCCATTAATATAACAAAAGTGTAGCACAGCTCTGCACAAGATTTCATTGCCTCTTACAAATATGTTTTTGGCAGCAATTTGATATGTTATTCTCGTCTTTAATAGGATCATTCGTTATATTTTAAAACGTCAATTTTGTGATACTTTGAAGAAATATAAATATATCTTTACATGTACATACATATAAAGAGGTGTTTTTATATTTTTAAAGTTTTATTTATACACTTAGGATATGAAAAACAATTTTAGAAATTTTTTAAAAAATTAAACATCGCGGGACTCGAACCTGTGCTTCATGAGAAGCTTCTAAGTGCTCTGACCGCTAAACCATACGCTCTAACCAGCTATGGCAAAATGGCTTGTTACAAGTTATTTTTGGTGTTAGCATCTTCTCTGTAAAGAGATTTTTAGGAATTTCTGCTTTACAAAGATTATTACTAAGAACAACCGTTTGGCATCAGAGAATGCCATTTTCGTTTCCTAAAAACATAAAGTTCCGCCTCTCAACTTGCAATGTATTTATTATGAGGGGTAAATGGAGAATGGAGTGCTTGACACTAAGTTTCATCTGAATATCCTGCTATGCAGGACGCAGCATGATGCTGCTAAAATATAAAATAACCTTAAACATAATAAGAAAAAGTAATATTTAGAAGGTTTAGTTGATATGTAACGGCTTATATGTAAAGAATGAATAATTATAATGTACACTCTACTCCTTTTCTTTAGAACGTAAATAAAAAAAATAAAAATATCAAGTATTACCGGTGTAATACAACGCAGCCAATCTGCTAGCTACTTGCGATTGACAGCGCCATCGGTCTAATTACTTGGTCTAAATTTATTGTGTGTCTCCTTTATTTATGGAGTATACGCTATTGTAAATAAGTTAATTTTAAAGATGTATACTGAGATATTATAATTATATTAATACGCGAAGGAAAAACATTGGACCCCTTGTTACGAAGATTATGCGGACGGAGGAATATGAAATTCAGTTTTGTTTAAAGTGTATACCGCAAAAAGGTGCAGATTTGTATTTTTTTTATATTGCGCTACCATTGGTTAAATGTACACTTTTGTATGACGTCACATATACGCTAAGTTAACGCTTATTTAATTTTTTTAATTGAATTGATAACCTCGTAATCTGAAGGGGAAAGAGCACAGACTACAAAAGTTGTAGAAATAAATAAATAAAAAAAGAAGAAAAACATCTATAAAAACTAATTAGCCAAAACGACATGGAAAACATGCAAGTTGTAACCTCCGCCATTCCTGGTTAGGGTTGCAATATTCTATCCACCGCGAGCATTTAGGCGACGTGAAGGCGTCATCCAAAGCGATTTACCCTAGACTACTTTGGGTTATCTTGGAGCCCATTTGAACTCTCGGTCGCTTTCAAATAACCCAAACTCCTTTTAGAAGAATCCAGGGCAGATCCTAGGACGTGGATTAGAGTACTACTAGCAATAGTATTGAGAATTAGAGAAGTTTGGCTACTGAGTAGAGAAACTCAATGTGTATCTTTGACTTATCAGAAAAAAATAAAATAATATAAATATCTCTTCACAAGTGGAAATATAACCCACAACTACAACAATTTCAATGTTCAAGTTCAATCATTTTTATTTTTTAACGAAAATTGCCCATCTCACAGAACAACTTTTACTAATGAAGTATTTACTTATTTCTTATAGTTTAGCTGGTCTGCCTTATCAGGTTTTCCAGATCTTTAATTATTATGTTTTTATTAAAGAGGCATTTACTAATTTTTTATAGTTAAGCTACACTATTATGGTTCTTCATTAGTGGATCCAGATTTTTATCTTTATATGTCAACGGAAAATGGGCATTACACGGAACAAATCTTGTTAAGGCGGTTTTCTATATTTCTTATAGTTTAGCTGCTCTATTATGATTCTACATTAATAGGATTAAAAGCTATACAACAAAAAAAAACACTTAATTCTCCAAGTAGATCCAAAAGATACAAACAGACAGAACAGACACAAAGATTTAAGAAATTATAGATTTTCAATGAACAGATACAATTTTTACTGTTTAAATTTATTATAGATGTTAAATAGATTTGTAATGGATGTAGTAAGGTTTTTGTTTGTGTTGGTAACAATGTTAACGGTTGGTACTATATTTAATTAAAATCTTACCGTCATTACGCAGAGCGGCGTCACGTACAGCAGGCCGAAATTAACCATGTCAAATATTTCTGAATTGTATTTCATGCGGTGTTGTATACAAATAGTCTCCATGTGGCCATCACCAAGATCGTTGGTAATTGTTTCTACCCATATAAATTTGGGCGCGCTATAGGCTGCGCTTGTTATCCATACGCCGAGGATCACCAACTGTATAAAAACAATTTGATTTAATATAATATAGCGAGTAGCTTTAGGTAAATTGTGTCATTTGTTTATTAATTTTTAGAAAACGTATAAAAGTATTAACGCAGCGGGATTCGAACCCTCATGTTGGAAACCGTCTAAGCGCTCTGACCGCTAAGCGATGCGTTCTACATCCGGCTACGTCAATATTCTTATACGCTTATAACAACTCATTTTGTTGTTAGTTGGTTCGAATCCCGCTGCATTTAAATTTTAATACGTTTTTTTTTTAATTTTTATCATATTCTGTGTTAATAACACTTTAAAAATGTTAAACTATTGTTTAATCATTTTCTTCTAGATTATATGGATGGCAAATATAATAACAAATATAAGGAAGTATATCACCTCATTGCTTTAATAAATATTTATTTAACTATTTAACCTACAAATTTTAAATAAACCGACATGATTTAATAAAGATTTTAATTATTCTGTAGATATCCTAGTCAGAAACTTTGTGAACATCTTTAAAATATAACAAAGGATTCCGCTTCACAAAGAAACCCAGCTTTTAATATTAATACAAAAATAAGTAAATATATCGACTGAATTGAACTTCCCTATCTTCTACTTGATATAATTAAGAAGTGCTGCAAAGAAAATGACTTAAAAACAGTGAAATCGTTTTCTTACGCGACATCTGTTTCAAAATGAAAGATTCAAAGAAACTTAGTCATATTATAAATAAAGTTAAAGAGAATACGAGTGCCAACTCGACGCGTTTCGGCTATCGTTGCCTAAAATATTCAGCAAGAAATTCAAAAGTGGTGAATGTAGGCTATTTACTGTAATGTGCGCGATGGTATCAATAAATGTAATGCACAGTGTTTACTTTAGCAATTAGCATCTAGGAGATGCACTCTTTACTATTTTTTTGTTTTAAAATAATATAAACATACTTCGTATATAACCAACATATCGTGGGTAAAAAATGTAAAAAGCAAAATAACCTTCAGTTTACACGTAAAGTGAATTGGTTAATGGTTTCTCTTTCATGTACCTATTAATGACATAAAAATGAATTCACATCTGCAAATATTGTGTTATTATAAAAAAACAAAAACTTATTATGAAATACAGACATATGGCACCAAAATATTCTATCACAAAGCGTAATAAACTGCTTTGGTATAAAACTTACCCTCAACCTAGTTGAAGTGAGAATCTGCTTGCACGTTATAGGGTGTATGATGGCAAAGTACCTCTCTGTACATATCACAACTAGTATAAATATCGATGCTGTGTAACTTAGTGAGTGCACGAATTGGTACATCTTACAAAGAAAATCTCCAAACACCCAACTGAAATAGAAAGATTACTAAAACCTCTTGATAAAATCTTATAATTTAATTGATGCTTTGATTGATTGATTGATGATTGTTGTGGGAAATTATTATTTTCATATCTATGGTGACAAGACAAAACGCGGCGTTGAACTCCACCACTTAACACGCAATGCTTCGGGTTCAAGCGGGAAGACGAGAACGAAGTGTCTTTACATTAGCATCTCTTTGCCTGCCCTGCTAAGCTAGAGAAAGTATGAAGCTGAAGTTCAATAAGATACTGCAGACTAATATATGCCTAGTAACGTTTATTAAATACCTAGTACTTATATTAATTCTTTACATGGTATTACAATATTAATTTTATAAAATACAATGACAATTGTATGTCCATTTGCTATTGTATAATAATGTTTTACGAACTGAATCTCGCCACCTCGAAATCCACGACGTTTTAATATTAAACTAAAGAATGTCCTAATGCTATTAGTCATTATTCGCCTATTTTTATTGTGAATTGAACCATTTCTATTAACATAGACATGAAGCCGTTTCGTTTCGCAAACGTCAATCATGAACGCTCCATGCCTCAAGAGCTTCAGGAGCAGATTATAAAATTGAGTAAGGCCTTTGTGTGGATTTTTTAGATAAACCATTTTTCATAAGCTGTATTGATCGTTTGTTAGTTTCATTTCTTTTCATAGCTTGATGCCCCGCACCAGAGTTAGACAGAGTTCTCCACTTTCCGCCCGAAATCGAATTATTGCATGTTGCATGTGAATTAATTTAAATATAATATTTTCCCGAGTAGGGATCGAACCCACAGCCAATCGCGAACAAAATCAATTTATGATAACTGTTTAAAATATATTTTAAAATATTTTAGTCATACTATAATTAATTAATAATAAGCTTTAAAATATTTTCCTGTTTAATAGTAAATTCTTTTTAAAGATTTTATTGGTTTAAACGTAATTAAGGCTACATTGAAAAGAGTTAATTCAACGAATAAAATCCTTTCAAAGAATTATATAGAATCCTTTCCAATACTGAGCATATATTATGACAAAGCCTAGTCTTTTTATCTTTAGTATAAGCGAGCATATTTGGCCCATTTTCCGCTTAGTTTCTATGCACAATTACATTTGAAGCCGCTAGAACACATTCGCTAGTTTTAAATGGCGGGTTGAGGTGCCTATAAAATAAATTTCAACTCTGCAGTATTATTTTAGTAAGTCGTGACTTGTGACATTTTGCTGCGACAAAATAACCTTTCCACCAAGTTTTTTTTCATATTCTTAATGGTGATTGCCTAGATTTGACATAATCAAAAATATATTTGTAAAAGTTGTCGTTGCCATAGTTGCTATAATTATGTATATATGTATACTACTTAGTATTTAATTTTGAATATTCATATTATGGAACGAACATTTAAAAATGTCAATTATAAAAGACTTGAATAACATATGTAAATATACATAAAGGTTTCTAGACATATATACGTACATAAATTATTTTGGAGGGGTTTTGCAGGTTTTTGTTAGCTAGTTCATACATATTCAGTATAATTCAATTTGGCCGACCTAGAAATATAAAGTTAAAGTGGAAATATGCCAAATTAGTCATGCTTTACTGTGTACCTATCTAATGTATATTGCGGTAGGTATTTTGCATGTGTATAATTAAATTTTATGAGCACTATCCAATGTTTTGTATTCAAATACCTGTAGCAGCTTAAAGCTAAACTGCGATTAGATAATAAAATGTAAGCGCGCGAAGTTTCATTAATATTATATACAAGTACTCTACGAATTAGTCGCATTGAATTGCGGTAAAAGGTTTTGTAGAAAATTAAATACCAAAAAAATTTTTATAATTTCTTTGTATCCTTTGAGATTAATATTGTATTTAAAAATGTAAATCATGTAACGAAACACAAAACACACAGAAGTTAGTCATTAATAATATCTTCAAATCCAAACAAACAAATATTATCGTTTATAATCAAGATAATTGAAAGATTTTTTCTGTAAAAATATTGAATTACTGTTGTGCTTAGATATAAGTAGTAAATATTCTCACTAAAGGGTTTTGTCAAACTTAATTTCAACTTTAAATTTCTATTCAATTAGTGATAAAGAAACATGGTCTGTGATTTAATTTACCACAGACACGCAGACAGGTCAAAGATCGTGCAAAGTGGAGTCAGATTGAATAGTAAGGCAGACCCTGGCTAGCCCGGAATTAATGCCAAGTAGAAGATATACCTTGGTTCTTTGTTTATACTCAAGTGCGATCGTTGCGTATGAAATAAGGTAGATCGAATTAGAAATCGATTAATCAAGTCAATTTAAAAAAAAAAACTACATTTTTGTACTATTATCGCGTATACCAAACATATTTACGCAGAATTTGCCTATATGAGCTAAGGAACCATGCACATGAAACGAAAAAGGCTTGTAAGGCTGAATATATAATAATAAAGTCGTAGCAAAATAATTTGCTCAAATCAAATGCAAAGAAACTAAAATAGTCCATGAATCGTTACTTCATAATATTAGCAGACTAATATAATGAGGATAAAAAATAATATTAAAATTGATAAACTTACCTTGGAATCAGATATATTGTCAAATTTTGAAAAACGCAAAAAACTCCAACACATAGATCGGCCACAGCCAAATTTGCCAGAAAGAAATTTGTTATAGAACGAAGTCGTCTTGATAGAGTTACCACAAGTATTACAAGTAGATTTCCTGAAAATAAATTGAATTATTATTTCAAAGGCAATATACTACTTGCATATAATAAATACTACATACCTATTACGTTATAGACTGAATTTGGTGAAATATATTCCA
The DNA here is from genome assembly GCA_038994665.1 of Podotricha telesiphe. Classification (NCBI taxonomy): domain Eukaryota; kingdom Metazoa; phylum Arthropoda; class Insecta; order Lepidoptera; family Nymphalidae; genus Podotricha; species Podotricha telesiphe. The sequence continues at coordinate 550,965 of JAOYRR010000031.1, forward strand.
GTTATTACTACCTCAGATGATTTATTTTGTTAGTAAACATTTATATAAAATTATCTGAAAAGATGACCTTCGTACCTTCGCATACGCTATAGAGTGGTAAAATTAAAATTATTATGGCTCCATTACATGGTTCTTGGAGGTTAAAGTACTCGCACCTTATAAATATGTTTGCTGAACTCAGATTGTAATAATAAACGTATAATAAATAACATCGTAATGGGATAAGATCTGATTTTTTTTATATACGAAGCTGTAACTTCTACATATATACGAAGTATTTTTCAGTATAAAACTTGTAATGCGAAAAATTTGACAGACGCCCAATGAATTATGATTTTAAACGTAGATTGCTTTTTTTACTATAACAAACTATTAAGCAGTGTAATTACAAAGATAAGATCTGATTTGCGATAAAAGTGTATGCCTTCGAGAAGAAGCTCTTTATCATACCATGGATTCACCGTGCGGGCCGTCGCGTTGCAGAAAGAGGAGCTCGAAGTAGTGCGTAAGACTTGCGACCCAAGTGTACTGGGTCTCCTTTAAAGGATACTGGGTCTCCTTTAAAGGACATTGACGATTACCAAAACTCTCCGAGCTCCCTCTCTACTCCACCGAATTTTAAAAGATCCTACTAAGGCCACTTTTGTATTACGTACTAGAAATTAACTGATAATAGTGGTAGACAGGCTGAGGTCTTTTAGTAGCTTATAGAGGGAATTCGTTGTTATACCTCTCGCGCCTACTTAAATGAGCTCTGAAACTGTTCCTCCTGGCCAGTTCCTTCAAGCAAGTTCAAGCAAACAAGTTCGAAGTTTTGTTTACTTTTAAGTGATGGTCTTTAAGGATATTTATTTTTTATTGAACTGTAAGTTCTGCTATTATTACACTGTTTGGACTTTTAATTTTAATACAAATATTTAAAAATTATATTAAAAAAATATTTAAATATTTATTGAGTATTGTAGTAATATTTTGTTCGTATAATAGGTATAATAATATTAAATCCAAAGTTGCTTCTGTGCTGGTATTTATAAATTGCCATCATTTAATTGTGATAAATATTAACGAATTGATCTTTTTAGTATTAAATGCTTATATGAATTTATAAAGTTTGTTAATTGCATAGTTAATTGCATATTGATAATAAAATCACATTATTTTGAATATATTATAATATATTTGAATCACATTGATTTAAATCAAGTTTGATTGGCACTAAGCTAATATTTACATAGCAAATATACGTACATATATGTATACATTATATATCTGTAGGCTTAGAACATCCACAGTAAAGTATTGATAGTCTTGTCAGATTATACGCTTTCCGTTAGACCGAGATTATCTACAAATGGATTTAGTATTGCTTAACAGAATTATAATTATTGATAGAGTATAATTTTGCAAAAGAGAGACGTTTGTTGTATTCAATTCTACGTCAAGACGGGACGTTATAAACACACACCTGGCGCGCTATTATGCATTAATATTTCAGATGGTTAATACCACGAAATTTCATATTTCATAAATGAATTATTGCCAATAGATTTAATAATTCAAATTAATAACCTGATAAAGGTATGATGTACTACGCACCTACTATTATTGATATATTTTTGACAAGGGGTGGTTCGTATTCCATTAACTGCTTTAATATACTGAAATTGACAACATCCAGCATTGAAATTCATGCAACCAACTGATTTGTGACATGATCAGATGTCGGTTAACGTTCATCATATGACTAATGATATATGACTAATGATATTGCATCATATCGCAGAAGTATTATTTTTATCTTTTTTTATCTTTATTAAATTTCGTAAATTAATTTTGTATCGTATATTGGCTAATTTGGATAATACCACTATGCTAATAAAGCCTGAGCTTTCGCTGAAGTGGTAGGAATATCACAATTCGTTAGTTATCTGTGGCGTTAATGATTGTTGTAGTCCTATGAAGTAGGTTTAACTTGGATCGATATTGTGTTTGAAACATACAATTTTTACGTTACACAAATGTAAATAAGTAACAAAAAAATGGAAATCGAAGGAAACTAATAAGTGTTTACGCAGGCGCTTTCTGCAAATATACAAACCTAATACTTAAAAATCATAAAGAATAGTTTAAGTAGCACTCATGGATTTTGTTGAACATTTAAGAACAATATATTTATTGAGTCGATTGTTATATCGATAACTGAAGCCAAAAATAAGCAAGTAATTCTAAGTAGCGAACCAATACTAACTAGAAATTTTTACCGTTTATCTATCTTTTAAGTAGAGCGTCAATAACGCAAAAGCTACTAGGATTCACGAATTTTGGGCCTCGAACTCTTAGATATAGTGCTCGTATAGGATATTTTAATTCTGATGTTCCCATAAGAAAAAAATATAAATGTGTCGATTACTAATTTTGCCGAGTTAATAGACAAAAAACAACAAGTAAAAATAATTTACAAAGTAAAAAAATGTTTTTCTTAATTATAATGTATTTTAGATTTTAAATACTACATTTTCCCGATTCATAAAGAAAGGACACGTCGCGCTATGTGCTATCCATATATTTGGCATTGAAATTGATATTCCGAGTATTAAATAATTTTATTTACTTTATCCATTATTAGTTACTATATATCGTAATATCAATACAAAATACAATATACCGATATTTAATATATAGGAACCCAATAAACATATCGCATTAACTATATCGTTATGAGCTATATTTCTTATATTCATTAAATATACTAGTATTGTTTGTTCATCACAAAAATACAAATTGGTTTACAGAGTAAGAGCAGTAGACTATTAGTAGATCTAATGTAGATTATTTTCAATATACCTCTGGATTTCACATTGGGATACAGAAATGTACTATGATACCGGAAAATATGTATTGCGAAAAAGTTCGTTAAGATTTTAGTTTTCTTTATTTTTAGCGACCGATATCCATAGAACATATCACGTCTAATGAAATGAAACTGAAGAATTTGTTTTTTTGAATGCGCTAAAATTACAAACTACTGGGTCGAATTAATACAATATTTATAGCGGAAGACTATAGACTATAAAAGGTTACGCCTCGATTAGAAGAGGCGAAACATCAATCAAAAAAGTTGCAGAAGGTGAAAAATGTATTCCTGGTGTGAAGCAGGTGAAGTTGCGCGGGTCGGGTAGTTAGGTATAAACGTCACGCCAACTGGGATCTAATAGCAGTTTAATTGTACTTCGATTGTGGATCGTTAATTGTAGTTTATACGATAGACGGATTTAAAAAAGATATAAGCATAGAGTGCAAGTGTTTTTCAAGGATTTCTTTTGAATTTTGAACTTTATTTAATTGCGTACGCGTATTTCTTCAACGTCTTCTTTTTCACAATAATAACGTGTCTTTAAATATATTATAAACTTTATGTACTTTTTTTAATAAAAATATTACTGTTAATATATAAATAGATGTATTGTTCATTTCTTTATGAAAATTATTCAATCGAAATTAAGTGCCGTAAACCAAGTCTGATTTCGGCATCCCAAACTATCGATAATTTCTCCGAAGATCAATTTCAAATGATAATATTGTATCAAAGCAAAAAAAATTTAACAACCGAAAATTATCTATTAATAAAAACAATAGAATATTATGATTGTCATCTAAACATAATTATAGGAAAATGTTAAATAATATAATAGTAATTATAACGATTTAATTAAGATTATTCAACGCCAATTTTTATCTTTAAGCTATCAATTTCACAATCTCGCCAAAATGTCGACAAAAACACAATAAATTGCTAACGGCATTATTTGTTTTGCATACCTTGTGCAGTGTTAATGACATTCGAATTCCGTAAGCTGGTTTATCATATATATGTCACTTTAGATAAATGTCCACAGCTAATGAAAGCACTTATGCTTTAAGTTTTTAATATAAACCTATAATATAACACCTACATTGGTAGTTAATCCTTTTAATATTATTGTCGTTTACAAGCAATGTTGTGTGAAGCTATAAAACAAATAATAATAATTATTTATTTTTTAGCTTCACACAACATTGCTTGTTGAGTAGCGGAACTCAACGCTGCGCTTTGCTTACCAGAGCGGATGAATTAAAATAATTTATATATTTTAATTAGCAAATTACAGTGTTTCTTAAGATATTATTTGATTGTGTAAAGGGATTAGAACTAGAAAACATTCTACCAAGCGTAAAAATGTATTTAGGTTTTTAAAAGACAGCCATTTTTTTAAAAATTAAATGTCGTTTTCGTTACATCTGAGAAGTTAAAACGATTTTTCTCATCGATACATAATAAATACAAGTAACTTGTGAAATGAAGTCAAATATCAGTAAAAAAAAAGGGAACATTGTTGCTGCAAAATAGTTTATGTTATAGTAAGTACCTATGACTGTATTGATGTAATGACGTAAAATTAAAATACTTTCTTACTTAAAGTGACCTTTTGAAATAAAGGCACGTCAGCGTTATAATGTGAACACAAAATATGTAATGGTAAAAAGCTTATTTTTTATATTTCTTTACTTGTATTTTATGACATGTTACTTTAATAAAATATGTGTATAGTTGAAAAATATTTTTAGAAAACGCAAAAGTTTTAATTCTATATATTTGCCATCGATATATCGGAACCCTATAAACATATCGCATTAACTATGTCGTTATGAGCTATATTTCTAACAGTAATTAAATATACAAGTATTATTTGTTTATGACAAAAATACAAGTTTATATACAGAATAAAAACAGGAGACTCTTAGTAGGACCTAATGTAGATTATTTTAATACTTATACCTCTAGTATGTATACTATGTTTGGGTAGCAGAAATTTGTAAAAATCTCTCTGCAGAGATTCTAACAACAAAACTAAGTTGTAAGCGTATATAAATTTCGACGTAGCCAGTTGTGGAACGCATAGCTTAACGGCCAAGAGCCCAAGAGAGCTGGACGGTTTTCAAGGGGCGCGGGTTCGAATCCTAATCCTAATGTGAACTCCAGAGGTATATATGACTTATCTATTTATTAAATATATTTTTTGCATTTCAGATTCCAAGAGGCGCGGTTTCGAATCCCACTGCGTTCAAATTTTCCTAAGTGTGTGAATAACACTTAAAAAATGTTAAATAAAAATGTGTATAGTTCCTAAGAACGTAAATATGCAATATGAATTCAGCATTGCATCACTTGTGTATAATAGTAAAGGGGGTTTTCAATATTGTCCAAAATTGCTTTTGAATTCTGACTCGGTACAAGTAGGTGATTCTATAGCATGAAAATAAAGTTCATTGTTCAAAAGCTTGAAAGTGGAGCAAAGGCAAGCGTGGAGAAGCAAACCGTTTGGTTATACAACTACCAGAAAGTACATGTTTCACTGGTGGCTTAATCAGTATTTACGGGGACACTTTGGTTTTATGAGCACCAAATTTAAATCACTTCTTACACAAGTGTTTTTTTATATAATTAAGAACGTAAAAGTGTTTTATTATTCTCCAATCAAATTCACGAAATTGAAAAACGTTCACTGATGTTACCTACTTACCGATCCCTTTTTGGTCACCATACTTACATAGTAAAATAAAAAAAACCTCTTTAAGAACAATATTTCACATTACCTAGTCATACAAAAAACGCCTAAAATAGTATTCATAAAAATTTGGTGATAATTTGTAATAGTAGTATTTCAAATGGATAATTTTTAACTTTATCAAGGGTTAAAATGTAAAAACGGGGATTTTTATATTTTAAAAATAACATTGTTGTAGTCTTAGTTTAGAATCTTGGCGTAAAATATTATAAACAAGGTAACGTGTTGGCCAACTTACCGAAAAAACAGCAACAGAACACAATCGTGTAAAGCGTGATAAATATAGCCCTCACATCTGTTCTGTCGAATATAAACTCCTCGTCTTCCATGGAATATTGGCTTTCATTTTTCCTTGATATATATGTAGTATTATCAACATGGCTACCGTCTGTTTCGTTGCCGGCCGCTGCGGTATGGATAGCATACTCATAATTAGACTGAACGGACAAGTCCACACGGTACATAATTTCGACACTTTTCTTATATCTTCAAAAGCATTTTGAATGTTGATATCCCCATCTAAAACACGAAATACACGAACTTATTATCTATATATCTATATTATATCTTATATATAAGTCTTATAGTAATTTTAGGTTTTATACAATGTTCATATAGTTATGTTTGATGTAAAAGTACCCGTAGACGCATTTATTGTTATTATTTCTTTTACTCTTTTTATCTGTTATACAAACCAGAGCTACCCGTCGTCAATCATTGTCATGAAGGTGGTCTTTTTGTCATGTCCGAAAGGATAGTGTAAGAATATTTTAATAATCTTTCATAGTTAAATAATATCTTCGTATTATTTATGTTTTTACATATTTATACGTTTTACATATTGTACTGTTTGTATTAATGAAAGCGACTTAATTTTTAAGAAGGGAATCTTGAAGTCGAAGTTTACTTGTGACCATAAAGGTAACTCACATGTGAGGAGCCCTTTAATATATTTCTAAATGATGCCGTGCTGAAATATTAGAATGCAATTGGTCGACAGTACGCAAGTTGTAAAATAAGAAATTTATTACTTAACTACAAAGAAACGATTTCGGGAGTATTTATCCCGGCTTTACGGCTTGCTATTCTAAAATAAGAGAAAATTAACATATATAAATGTTTCTTTTGTTATATATCTGTATGATAAAGTTGAATTCGATTAACTAAGCCAAGCCAAAGTAGCTTAGTTTGTTCTTGTCTTATTTATTTTTCGATGAAAATAAGTGATTTAATACTTTAATTATTAAAAAACTATATAGTTGTACTCAACTATATAGTTTTTTAATAATCTGTTTGAGGCGCTTACGCGATATTTTTCACATTTCTGTCCAAGCTTCTGAAAAATCTTTTGCCAAATAGAATGTAAACGTTATTATGACAAACTTATATATTGCTGAATTTGAATGAAAAACTAATAAGATGACAGGCGAAGTGTAGTTTATAGTTTTGATATGCAAAATTATAGACCACATTTGTTAACAGATAGTAAGGGAGCTGTTATTGACAGACAACATTTTCACGATGGGATTTTTTTCTAGTTTACGTGTTTTTCTGCTCTCGCTAAATATAACGCAGCGTTAAGTTAAGCATTCATTATATTATGCCTGTAAAAAATACTGAAAATGGAGTGAATGATTGAATAGAATTGAAGCTCAATCTACGTTATCGTAGCATTTGGTGCTCATTCTCATTATCGTTTTGCCTTCATTAATCCATTTTCTTATAGATATTTATTTTTAACGCGTGAATATTTAATTACTTTTATCAATTTTCTGCACTTCCTTGAATCCAAGATTGGTTTATAAGCTACACGCTTTTCCTGCAGAGCAGGGTAGAGATAACCTAGTGTAAAGACACTACATTTTGCACTTTCCTCCCAAATCGGACAACTTCCGTGTTAAGTGGCGAAACTCAACGCCACGCTTTGCTTCAGTTTTCTTGTCACCAAACAGCGAAATGAAAACAATTTAAATATAATCATTCCCTTTAGTGGGAGTCGAGCCCACAACGATAATGTATACAGTCACCTCTCCATTCATGGCCTCAATTAACCTATTATATAGGAATATGTAACTGTGTGTAACCTACGCGAGCCACTATGCCATTGATAAATGAAATAAAGACATTTTAATGAAATTGCTTCTTACATTAATATACTAATTTATATGTAGAAAATAAAAAGTGCAGAAAATATTTTTTAAAACGTTATTTAACCACCCGTTTTCATCATTAAGTGTAAGAGGAATGCTTGCAGACTTTTTATTCCTGGTTAGATTCTAAGGCCCAATTAAACCTGACTATAGGGCGGGCACATTCGTTTTTCTATGTAGTTAGATCTAGTTTTCTCATCAAAATTATGATAAAAAAAATATTGAACATTATAGAAAGGTGTCAAAATATTGTTTATTTTAACTTAATATTAAAAAGGTTTTTTTTTGCAGCTTTACGCTTTTGACTGCATAGCAGGTTAGTTACTAAGAACCTAATTTCAAGGCACTAAGTTCTCCACTTTCCGCTTTCTCGAGACATGGCGTTTGGCAAGGTGGCGAAACTCAACGCCCAGCTTTGTCTTAGTTACCAGAGCGGAGAATTGAAAATATTATAAATATAATCATTCCCCGAGTGGGAATACGTAGAACCCACAACCAGTCACAACCGTCGTGACGCAGTCAGACACTGCGTCACGACGGCCTAAAAGGATATTATAAATATTATTAGCTAAAATATATTCTACTTCTACTTTTATTCAGACGTTATTCGCTAAATAAAATAGAAGCTCCATCCAACTTACAAGGTATATAGTTTTTAATTATTTGTTTTAAATTTTAATAAACCTAGAAGAAAATTTAGTATACAAAAGGTAATTTAGACTAAATGATAAAGCTTATTCTTTTTTTGTATTATAATCCTAGTACCTTAATATACCTCTAGATTATTTATTTTTAGTATAGTTTAAGAATACAAAATAGTTGAATGTAATTATCGTTTGTTATAAGTATAAGCTGTTATACCGCATATTATGTCTCACAAAAACATTTAATCGACTTCTTACTTTTTAAAAAAGAAATATTTTAAGTATTGTACAGTTTAATATCTGTCAAATTATAAGAACTTTGCCTAAGTTCTATCGTCCAAAATAAATTAAAATGCCGAAAAAAAATTTTTTTTTAATTTAAAATAGTAAATCTTGGAGTCAAAACTATGCATTGCATCTAGTTAAAGAAATGCATTAATACACAGAAACAGATATAAATGCGCGATGTACTCCAGCCCGCTGAACTATTTTTTTTTTAGTTAGCGTAAGCGTTTGTGTTTCCTAATTTTTTATATTTCAATATTATACACGCTTTTCTTGATATCAATACACATATACAAGACTAAATACAAATACTATAGAAGTATGTATGTGTACATAAATTAAATAAATTAACGATATAAAAAGCATTAGCTAACAATATGTAAATGATTTACAAATAAAGACTACTTTTCAGCTGTACAAATACCAAAAAAAGTTACCAAAAACCTTTTAGCAATAGCGCGAACCTAAGCATCCTCTTTGTTCTCTTCATTTTGCTTATAAGTGGATACGTGATTAAAATTTATTGACCTTTTTATAGTTAGATAAAGCTACCTGAAAAGTACAGATCTGCGTATTACATTTTCTATTAAAATGAGTCTATTTTGAAGCGAAGCTAGTGTACTTGTAACTATTACATTATTTAAAAATTTGTAAATATTTCACACTCCTCCGACTTGGTTAAGAAAATCAAACAAGAAGCTGTATTGAATTAATAACGTGTTTGTTGTACCTCATACATGTTAAATTTTGGTAATAAAATCTTAATCTATGTGGTATATTATATATATATATATATAGAAATTAAAAATGTTTATTCAAAAATTATTAAATGTTTTTTTTTTAAATATTACAATCTGTTTGAAAATTCAAATACTCTGTAAGTAATCCAAAACAGTTTTTAAATACAATGCAACTCTCATCTCAATGTGATTTAATTACAAATAATAAATAATTATAAAGGACAAAGTAATGTAAATTAAATTGTACAATGAAAATTTCATGAAATGCATTGCTATTAATCAACGACATTACTAATTAGAACTTCCGGCGTCAGATTTACACACAATTATTATGGCAGTTATATTTTATTCTGTATATTTAATACAAATGAATTACTCGTAGATATATAATATTACTCATTAATATATGTGATATATATATAAAACTCGTCCGTTACTCGTAAAGTATAGCCCAAAACTACTAAACGTAAATGACTTGAAATTCCTATAGTAATGAAAAATTGTTTTTTTACCGTATACAATCACAGTGTACTTACTTGGATACAGTAAGTGTCATAGAGTCTACGCATAAGAAGTTATGGGGGACAATTAGTTAGGAAACTGCAATATAATAGTCAACATACGAAGTCGACTATCACCCCATACATTTATGAGTATGTCATTTAAATGATGGAGTGGTCGCAATTATACGAATAAATGTGAAATCGATTATATTCATTTTTTTTTAAATTGAATATGTAAAAATGGTAATCGTATTGTATTAGGATTAAACGATAGAATATAATATACGAATAAACAATTTTCTTTCTCTCAATGTCTGCCACATAATGGTTTTTTAATATAGATTCGAATTGAGAAACTTGATTTAATATAATGTAGCCATCTTTTAGTAGTGAATTTGGCATAGGTTATTGCCGTTTTTTAATATAAGAGAAAAATAATACGAAAGAATGAATAGAACAACGTTATAACATTTTCCAGTTTGACGATCTATTGGGATCATGTTTATTGCGGTATAGGTGTAATGTCAGCTTATGTATATGTATGCGTTTACTTGATTACTACACACTGTTGGCTTAAGAATAAATATGTTAAATATTGCTCTACGTTGTCAGGCTTTACCTATCTACACAGTTCTAGTTTTTCCTACAATACAAATATTAAAGCTTCCACAATGAAAGCTTTTCTTATATATTCACCCTATTTTTGAATTACAGGAGCGATGCCTTACACGCGCTGACACGCGTTTCTCAGAATATGAAACCAATTATTTTATTGACTGTTACTTAAACTCTTATAATATTGGCTTTAAACTTTTTTTTTAACTTTGAAGAATTTAACATTTTATAAATTATAATGTACGTAAAATAAAAAACCTTAAGGGTTAGCCACGGAAGCTACTTATTCTTCTATACCAATTTTATACTTGCTAAATTATCGTCAATTACTATAAGATAAGATACTCAGAAGTATACCTAATAATAATTTGTACGTAATAGAAATAAAAAAAATAGTACATTATTCCATTGGCGGGAACTACGTGGTAAAAGACTTTGCAATTTTTAATTATCTTATCTCTCTTTTATCTGGACGGCATTCTAAAAAAAAATTTGTATTTGCCGCGTTATTTGTGAATTAATATTATATATAGTTAGCTTTTATTTAAATGCTGGTACGAAAAGTATTGTACCTACTTATACCTGGTGTTCTTTTATATCATTTATTGTAGGTACTGTATGTTTCCCTTGAAAATAAATCAATGGATTATTAAGGTTTATGATAATTCTCATTAAACGAACGTTATGGTAAACATAAGTTTCGTTTAATGAGAATTATCTCTATATAGATACAGACTATAAATATATTAGTATAAAACTAATTACATGGTCATAGACGTCAGATCATGTACGCTCGTTCGATTATTCGATATATCTTTGTTGCGTCTCATTGGTATCGCATTTCTCATGCTTAAATAATGGGTCCATTATTATTTTGTTATAACGATTGGTAAGATCAAATATTGTTGTACAAAATCAACTAGTTTTTGGCTCAAATATATTGTAATAGTTTGAACTTTAATGACAGTCGTAAACAGCTCTGATATTTTTAAAAGAACATTAACGTCTTAGTATCGCGTGGCTTGTTTATGGATTTTGAAATTTTACAGACTTATATTACGTATTTATCGTTTCTCATTCTGTTTATTTCGGCTCATTTGAAACTCGTAATAAAAGTATCAGTTACAAATTTTGTTTAGTTTAGTACTGATTATTTTCAACTAAAAATAATATATATGTGTAAAAATCGCGAAAACCAAAGATATTATTTATTAATACTAAGTGTATTGAGGTAGTGCATAATAAACAACAGATTATTACTTTATTATGAGTTAGGTGGGTATGACAATAAATTGAAATTAAAAATTTATTAGGGTTTTCTAAAATGTATTTTCGATTACCATTAATATACTCTATTAATCCGGTTAAAAAAAATCATTTCAAAATATAATACGTAATAATGTAGTAACTTTAGTTATCAAGTGTTACGAAATGAAGAATTAAGACCTATTCTAAAAAATATTTTTAATTTAAAATAAGTGTGCTTGCTAATTATAAAAAAATTGAACCTGTGAACATATAATCAATTCAATTCAGCCGTTATCACGTAATACGTACAATGAGTTTATAGATTAAATAGCAATACTGAGAATGACTATTAAATTAAGCCAAAGTCACGAATACTTAAACTCAGACTATGTTTGTTATTTAACAAAAAAATATTGTGTAAGAATAACGGTACCTAAGTACTAACTTATTGGAAATTTAAAAAGGTTTTTCTTATATTAAATATTAAAATATTAAAAAATTTAACATATTTTTAATTACAAAATGTACATATTTAAGATTACAAGTATTTTGTCAAAAATCTAATTATTCCTGCTGATCCAAAACAAATATAAAGTTATTCAAATGTATTTTTTTATGATTATGAAGAAATTTCGCTTATAAGTTTAACCATAATCGGATAAGGTAAGTTCAATATTTATACCTATAGATACGCTTCTCGTATATACGTTTACACTTGGATAAAATATACAGAAAAAATTAGATAAAAAATAGTTTTGTTTTAGTTACTTTTATCTCATAAGACTAACTACATGTAGACTTGTATTTAACTAGTCTTGAATATTAAACAATTTTGACATTAGATAATACGTACATTTTAATTTCTATGGCTTTCGTTTATATTGTCATTATATCATAATATATTTCTTAGAAGCTCAATCGCACTGAACTATGTCCAACTTATTTATATATATGCATATTACAAATATATGCAAGCCTCAGTTCTATTCTAATTTATAGGCCTGCTAATCTTATCAAACTGTTATCGTTATTACTGATGGTACAGTTGGCAATTCGGAAATTTGGATAAAATTTATTAGTTATCTTTTACATATCACATATTTAATTTTTTTATAAATGAAAGTGTCTATTTTTGTATTAGTATACAAATGACGACCAAATGGCAGTTTTTACAACTTCTTCTTCTTATTTTAACCTCAGTTATTTATTGGTTAGAAGATACTGTGGCGGATAGAAAATAATGTAAAGTCAAATACACCAAGCAGTAAAAATTTACAGTCAGGTTTTTTGAAAATATAGAAAAATATTAAAAAAAACGAAGTAACCAATTTACTTATTTAAAGTAATGTTGACGTTTTGATGATTGACGCGATTAACCAATAATGTAATACAATATTTTTACATACATAATAAAAAAAATATCTTTATAAAGTAGTAGAAAGTGTTCAATAGTGTAAAAAAATACAATACATAAATAATAATAAGGGAATATTTTTGTAAAAAGTTACAAAAAATTTGCTTTCACAGGCAAAAGTGAGCTCTGTAAGAACTAATATACATCATTTTCTAGTAAACTTAGCGTCAATACAATTTTAGCAATTAAGCAATGAAATGAATAAAAGCGAATAAATTCATTTTCTTGCTCATTTAATTGCTTCGGGTGAGACATTATTAAATTAAATTCAAAAAGATATTTATTTTCATACTGTTCTTAGACAAATTAAAATAAAACAAATGAATTCGTATCGTACATCAACATATGTACGTAATACGTATTATCCTGCGAATTATCCAATTATAATCAAATTATAGTTACATAAATTTATTTGTACGTACGGTAAGCCAAACTCGCACGACAAAGGTGCAATCAAAAGTTTCTAAGGTAAAATCAGGCAAGAAAGTCTCTGTCGATATAGAAGTTTGTTGGAATTTTATTAATTGGCTTCGTGTAGTCGGCACTAGTGAGGTATTTCTTATTTGTAATATTTTGCATTGAATATATAAAACTACACAGTATCTTTTCTTTTAGTGCCTTTTTTTGTTATCTATTTTTCATTTTTCTTTATATAGTAAATCATAAGGAAATACGGCGTTTCGGCGTTGAGTTCCGCCACACTACACGTAATCTCTTGATTTTCGGGCAGAAAGTGGAGAACAGACTGCCTTGACACTAGGTTTTTTCTGACTACCCAGTTGTGCGGAAAGCGTGAAGCTATATACTGATGGGTTATATTATTATGGGTTATGGTCACAAATAGAAAATCACAATTTTACAGCTCCTAAACTTTAAATATGCTATATTAGTACGTATTACCAAAATTTATGAAACTTTGCATGTTTACTAAAATGGTTATCCTCCGTATTTCCCATAAGCAACGAAAAATAATTGTGTTTCTTTTACTTCGGATACCATTATGTTTATTCCAAAATGAATAAATTCAACTTCTAAGCCGTCTCACTTATAAGTTTGCCTATATAATAAAAAAAAAGTGTTTAACCGGCTGATTGGAGAAACTCCCGGCATATAAATCTCAAGCTACTGCTTGGATTTTGTACGTTTAAATTCAAACTACATAAGCCATTATAAGATTTAAAAAATAGTACTTCCGTAAGGAAATTGCTTTCTTTTAATGCGTTTACCACGAAAAAAAACCAAATTATGAAATTGTAAGTTTGGCTCGTAACCCGTCGATTTAAGGGAATATAATGTGTATTTGATGGAGTCTAGTTCCTTTCGATGAACAAGTGTATTGTAAATGTATAATTTTATAACCATACAACACATTATCTTGTCACCTTATTCTCAGTTCAATTTACTACACATTTTTATCAGGCAAAGTAATGATATAATAAGTAATCGAAACGTTCTAAAATGTTACACAGTGCACCACGAAATTTGTTAACATTTCAAACAAATCATTTAAAAAAATATTTGAAGTATATGAATAATATTTATTTACAAGATAGATTATTCAATATTATTTACTTTTTTACAATAAAGTCCTCTAAATTTCTCATTTGATTCATCTAAGCGAGTACTAAAGTTTTCTAATAGTCGTCGGCATTTCGGTGATTTTTTTTGAATTGAGACAGTGTTTTTTGATTTATTGATGTTGACGCGGTTTTTTAAATAACCCAAAAAACAAGTCCGCTGGAGTTCAATCTGAGCTCCTGGGTCACCATATGATATCACCTCTTCTAGCAATCATTTTTTTCGGAAATATTTCTTTGACCACCTGCAGAGACTCATTAGATTTATGAAAGATGGTTCCATCTTGCTGGAACCAAGTGTTACGATAGTAGCATACAATAATTTTTAATTATTGTGGTGCTAAGAACTCCTGTGACCTTTTCACGTATTGAGAACTAACAGTGTACTGTACGACCACGAGAAACTTCAAAAAAATATGACTCCTTATACAGTAACTTTTAGGTAAATGAAGTGCTACAGAATGTTTACTAAGTTTTCTGGATGTGCCGTTGTCCATGTCACGTGTCCGTTGAGGTGGAAATAAGCTTCGTCACAAAACAAAATGTTTTCGTAATTACTAAACTGATCATACATTGTTATGGCGATGAGATGCATAAATTTAAATAATTAGGTTTTAATTCCTGCACTTTTCGTATATTGTATATTATATAGATGTCATTTTAAATTTACAAAATACGGTGTAAAGCTGTGTGGGACAATCCTAATTCAGCCGAACGTTTGCGTCCGATAAGTCTGGATGACGTTGAACTGTAGCAGAAACTTTCCATACAGAGTCTTCACTCCGAGAAGTCCATGAACCGCCAGTTTGCTTTCCATTTAATGTTGATCTGATCTCTGAACTTCTTTACCTATTCCGTTGTGATAGCAGCACTCGGATACTGTTTCAAGTCGAGTCTTGAACACAAAATAAGCGCATGACAATAATAAGCGAATTACTTTTTAAAACAAAACTGTTTTACATAAAAAATACATTGTGGTCTCGCAAAGTAATCCATTGCGATTGAGTTTCCGAGAAATAATGAGCAAGCGATTATACACCCTCCTCCATCCCGCAGGTCTTGTGCTAAATTTAAATGTGTACGAATACTTGACCTGCCCTTTTTATTCTTTAAATATATCTTAAATAAATATACTTTGAATACAATCCGAAAAAGTAGAAATCTCAATACTCAGATCAAATCAATTCCTGGCAAGAATATTAGGTTTATGCTATGAATATTATATTGTCATCGCATCCGGAGTGCAAAATGCCATGCAAAGTCAGGCCCAAATAGCATTGCAAGATTTTCTTTCACTGATTTGATTATTGATATTGATTCATAGATGAAAACAAGTGAAACTTAAAATTTAAGGCATCTCCTTTATACGGTACAAGTTATAACTTCCAAGTAATAAAATCTACATTAAGGCTCATTAATTTTGACCCAGTATAGTCACGAAATTTAAGTTACATTAGAACATTCAAGTTTGGTAATTAATTTCACCGTAGTGAGTAAATTTTAAACGTCCTAATTAATTTGTGATTAATAATATAAATGAAAGCTTCTTATCAGAGGCTTTTGTCCTCTTCTTGTGGTATGGTCTTGTCAGAAAGTCGACTTTTTCGAAGGATTTGTCGTCTGAGAAAATATATATTTTTTATTCTTATTAACTTTTTTTAAATGTTAATTTTATTAAAATGTTCATCATTCATATTTTGTCGCAAAAGATTACACTTTTAGACAATTTTTTGACAAATGACAAAAAAACACTGTTGTTTATGTTAATGACATATTAAAGTAATAATGTAAGAAGAATGATAAGTATTTTTTTAGAGTTTTATAGACTTTAAAATATTATACCCCTTGGTCACATTAAACTATATCATGTCGTTCCTTTTTTTTCCATTCTATAATAATTAATGAATTAATTTTGGATATCACGCAGATTTCATTATCATCTGCTTATTTACAACTTGTTTTATTTAGAATAATCTATTCATATAATAAAAATGTACCTAATCGCTGTCTGTACATGAAATATATATGAAAAAACATATTATTCAGGTTATCAATATAACCCAAATCTATGATTTTGAATTTTCCTTTAGTGTTTATTTCATTTCGATAAGTTTAAAGTTACTAAAAAAGTTATAACAATTAAAATTAGAAATTTAAGCTATGTTTAAGTTTAGTCGTGTAGTTTATGCAGGCGAAGCCGTGAGCGCTAGTAGTAATTAAAAGTATATATGATTTTTGTATTATATAATTTGATTGTGGAAATTGGAATAATTGTGCTACCCGACAATAGGAAATATTTTTTACTAACTACTCATATAATTATTAATGGTTATTGATGTATGATTGTTAAGACAAAACTCGTACAATCTTGTGTTTAAATTTAGGTTTGGATAGCCCAGGGGCATTTTATAAATAAAACTTATTTTCAATAATTTTGCAGGACTTTTAGCATGCGTATATTCATTCAATTCATTTTCAAAGAGTACGGTAAAATAACTGTACAATAAAGTAACTTAAGTGAGGTTAATCGTAGCACGGATAATTAATCAGATTTACGAGATCATTAATTTATCAAATAATTATAAATAATATTACAATATAAAAATACTGACCGCGAAGCCATGCGTTCGTTAGCGGTCGGTTTTCAATTTCCTAAGCATATAAATAACTACACTTTAAAATGTTAAAAATGATCAAAACAGTTTCAAATAGGTAGATTAGGTATTTTGATCATAATAAATGTTTATGAATCGTTCAGTAAAATCCATAAATCTGAGTAGAGACAGGCCAAACCACTAGCTTAACTATAATTAGGAGTATTTATATGAGAAAATCCAAAGAGCTACAGTTTTAAATAGGCTTATCTGACCATAGATCTATTTGAATCTACGTAGCAACTTAATTTATTTGAAATTTCCTGATGACGTTATTCGCATTTTAGTAGAGCTTTCCCAAATACTGTAGCGTTAGGTACTAGTATTATCACTTTAGTGTCGTAGTATTAGTACAGCTCTTTGGATGGATTTAACCAGCTATTGCAATGAATTTGACATACTCTGAATATTATTTTAGACTTGCAATAATGTATCCTCTATCTAAAGGAATTACAACTACTCGTACAATACATTGTATTGTATTAACATGTGTACAATATTATTATGGCTAGGTAAATACTTAAATTTTAAAACAGTATAAAATGTCAAAAAATGAGATTATATTTTTTTTTTTACAACTTGACGCTTTTTGTTGTAGGGTAGTCCGGAGAAACTAGTGTCAAGAAACTCCGTGCTCCACTTACACATTACATTTGTATTTGCATATGATGTCTTAAGTTCGAATTATTAAGTTAGGATAACCTAACTTCATTAATAATAATAAAGTGAAGTAATGTAAATATGATTGAACTTAATTAATAATAATTAAGTTCTATCATACTTTATCGTGATAATTTATTTTTCTATCTGGCATTAATGACGGCCTAGCCAGTGTTTGCCTTCCTTCTTAATCTTCTCCACTTTGCAAGAGCTGCCACATTGTCAGTGGTTAGCCCCTTGGCTCTCATGTCCTGCTTCGTGACATCTAGCCATCGTTTCCATAAGCGAGACTCCACGTTTTCAATTTTTTATCATATACTAGCTTTTATCCGCAGCTATGTTCGAGTATATGATTTCAAATGACTGTCAATTAAAAATTACACGAACTTGAATATTCAAAGTCTTCGTTGTCATATTTGTTGTATGCACATACAACAACAACGTCAACAATTTTATGATATTTTTTCTCATCAATACCTACTTTAAAAACATACTCTTTAAAATAAGTGTATAATAATACATTTTCATGATATTCAGTTGCTAAGTTTATATGTAAAATCGTAGCCTCGACACAAGCTCTAAATCGCGATTATAATATTAAGGATTAAATATCTATTTTGCTTTTCAATACGATTAGTATACAAGTGGTTCTACCACTATAGACCAGTCAAACTATAAGAAATGAGGAATTATATATATATATATATATATAATTGTCTATAACAATTTAAGGGTTTACATCCTATGATTATATTTCAATTGTCCTCCTTTTTCTCCTCCGATAAGATAAATTGAGTAGTACTGTTTGAGAACAAGATATTACTAGGTACTTTTTGCTGCCGAAACAAACAAGCGTGACGCTGTAGTAAAATTACAATAGTCTGGTCCATCTGATTTGGAAGCCGCAGACAAAAATGACTCCCTTACCTTAATTACAGTTAATTAAGTCATAATTTTGTGTCCAAGTTTTAATATTAGCAAGTGGTAACTGAAAGTAAGATCTAAGTCCACATAAACGAAATTGCAGGCATCAACTAGTTATACCTATATGAATACTTGAAAGAAATCGTCTAGGGTCTATATTGAATTCTATTCGCTCAACAGAATAAATTGATAATTTAAATTACTGGTATGTTCAGGTTTGTAGGTTAATTTTGGTTTAAACTACAAATATAAGTATGTTATTTATAAATGAATAAATTTTGTTTCAAATTTTCTTTAATTTTATATTTATAGCAACATAAGATTTGTAAATCCTTGGTTAATTGATATCATACCCAAATGTATAAACAGACTGCTATATTGTACGCAAACCTTCATAAAGTTTTACAAAGTTAACATAATATAATATCTAAAAAAAGGAATAAAATATATAAATAGTAACTCGATAAAAGAAATAACAAAAGTCAATGACTTTTTGTACTTAAGAAGTTCAAAAATAAAATAATTGTTTTTACGATACTGTCCACGTCTGAGACATCTTGTTGAAGTTTATGTTTTCGGTGTTCTTTAAATTAGTAAACTAACCTACGTAGTTAGTACTGTTAATCTAAGTAAGCTCCAAACTATATGCATAGGGTGTCGCTTCGTTGGCTTGTACAAGTATGCCATAAATGGATCTCAGCGTAAACATGGACCAGTGCAAACAATGTAGACATTTAAGCACTTAACCGTATACACCCGGATACACATACATATGCGTGCTGCATCGTAATGTTTCATGCTATCGGCTTTAGCTCTCAATCATAGACACTATCCAAATATTTTTATCGTATTTGTTTACTTGTAGATATAATATACAGAAAATGAAAAGTCTGCGCAACTTTTTGAGACACAAATCGTATTGAAAAGCAATATTGATATTTAATCCTTAATATTATAAACGCGATATAGAGCCCGTTTCTTGGCTACGATTTTACATATAAACTTAACAACTGAATATCATGAAAATGTATTATTATACACTTATTTTAAAGAGTATATTTTTTAAGTAGGCATTGATGAGAAAAAATATCATAAAATTGTTGACGTTGTTGGTGTATATGCATACAACAAATATGACAGCGAAGACGAAGTCATTTGAAATCATATACTCGAACATAGCTGCGTATAAAAGCCAGTATATGATAAAAAGTTGAACGTTAGGTTTAATGAATTTATTGAATTCTAATCATATTGCACCACACAGCCCCATGCTGTAAAACTAGTTATATACTTTATACTTTAGTTATAGATAAAAATTCAAACGTGAATAAATTAAAATTAATAATAAATTAGATATAATTCATAAACATTTTGTTCAACAAACAGAAAAGAAAAGACTAAAGTTTTTTTTAAAACATTCATGGCGACTAAGGAGCGTGGAAAATTAATAAAAATAATACCACCATAGCTCAACCAGCTCAAGGGACTAATATACAAGAGCATCAGATCGGTTATCTTATTTAGCAGTGAAAGTTGGCCAGCACTATCTAGGCACACTCAGAAAATTCACGTCGCCGAAATGAATACGCTAAGGTGGATGTATGGCGTTACGAGGTAGTCCACGACGTAGCGGACAAGCTCCAAGAGCGTCGCCTGAGATGTTATTATGGCTTGAGAACTACGTCGGAAGAATATGCCTTGATATAACTGTCCCTGGAGCAAGACGTGGAGACTCATAAAAAAGGATGGCGCGAAAAAAGATGTCGCGAAGCAGGACATGAGAGCCAACGGACTAACCACTGACAATGTGGCAGATCGTGCAAAGTGGAGAATATTAAATAGGAAGGCAGACCCTGGCTAGGCCGTGATTAATGCCAGAAAGCAAAAGAAATTATCACGATAAAGTATGATAGAACTTAATTATTATTAATTAAGTTCAATCATATGTACATTACTAATGTTCATCCTTAGTCAAGTATTGCTATACAAAATTCCATTACAATCAGTCCAGCGGTTCGGCCGTGATGACGTCACAGACAGAGTTACTTTCGCCTTTATAATATTAGTATGGATTAATTCGATTTACTACATAATGGCGTTAAATATGATGATATGGCGTTAAATATATGATACTGACCCAAAATTATGATGAATTTCCTTAAAGTGCCATTTTTTTTATCTGTAAGTTTTCCATATCAAGACCTAGTGACACTTCGTTCTCAGCATTTCACTTGAATTCGAAACGTTGCATATTGAATTCCGAAATTTCACTTTTCACATAACGGAGAGAAAAAATTAAAACAATACAAGTATAAACATTTTCTGAAGTTGCCCAAAACCATCGCGTTTATTCTCAAAAGTATCCCACTGTGCCACGATGGCGGTTAAGTTAAATAATTTTATTTGTTAACGAAATTTAGAAATCTGCCCATCATGGATCACGGACCTTCGTCAGTTTTTCCAGATCTTTAGATGTTTTATGACAATGGAATATGCCTATCACGTAAAAAATTAAGCCTGACCAAGTTTAAAGGTATACATAATAAAAAAATATTTAAATCTGTCCAGTAACTACGAAGCTGTGCGCGTCAACAGACAAACAGATCGACAAAAAATTTAAAATTCATAGATATCATTCTATTACTGTGTTTACATTCCCCTATATTTCTTTTTCATTAATATATTCAATGTACAGACACAACTTTTTTACTGTTTTAGTATAGAATATATAATATTCCTACTACTCAAAACTTATTTATAAAGATCAAATATAAATATCAAAGTATAAGTATTAATAAATTCTATATATCCAACAGTGTTAATGTGAAGCTATATTTCTATAAGCTAATTCTTAAATAAAATTCAGCACTGCCCCAATCAAAATAAACAGGCATTCTACTTAGGGTTAACAAGAATTAATTAAAAGTTAGAGCTAATAAATCTACTCAATTATTTAACCTTCCTTATACACCAAATATTATGTAATGATAGTTTTAGCATGGACTTCAGAGCAGAATTGATCAAAATATAATAATATATAATTACAATATACATAGGCTACGAGTACTTATCTATTACAAGTTTAAAACTTGTAAACTCATGCTTTAAACTCTTTATTGAACATGTAAATAGATTATTATATTAAATTAAATAAGACTTGTTTATTTCGAAAATTAAATTTAAATACAGAATGAAAAAAAATAACATCCACGGGGTCCCGCTATCGCTAACGCGCTAAGATATCAAATAATTAGTAGAACCATATACCCCCTAAGTCCTGCCCGCGCTTAAAGGCAAAAACATGGGCATACAAACAGACAAACAGACAGATTACAATTATAAAAATCATAGATTCAGAATATATTGCTCTTTTTAATCCCACTTTTTACTTTTTTATTTTAACAGTTTTCTAACGTATAGATATGTGTATTATTTTTAATGTTTATTCTCGTAAATCTAATTTAGATAGCAGGTAAACTACATCTACCCCTGAAAATTTTCCTTGAGTCAAAACACTGAAGACTTTTATTTGCAAAAAGTAAGGAAAAGTTTATACGAGATGAAAAAGTTTAATTTGTTTTACTCATACTACTAAATAATAATAGCTTTTATTAAAAAAATTGCGTCCTAGTTAAGTCTAGAAACGGTAACAAATAACAATTGTTGAATAGTCACTAAAGCAAGAATTCATAATATTCTAGAATAGCGTCGTTATAGTTCACAGTATCCCAATTGAATCAAGTATTTCAGCCTTCTGGCAATGGTAGGATTGAAGTAGAATTTGACCTTCAAATATTTGGGTCGATGTGACAAAGCAGTGTTTGAAAAAAGGTAAATAGAACATAATTACTCAATGGAAATTGAATTGGTAAAGCAACAATAGACTATGGGCACGTTTCCTTTAAAAGAAGTAAATAATTCTCAGTGATATAAAAAAAATATTATATTTGTTTTATTTCATGTTTGAGACTTCTGTGAAGCTATCGTGGCGTAGTGGGGCACCGTCTGACGATAAACGCGATTGTTTGTGGCTTCAATTCCCACTCAAGGTAATGCATATATTTTAAGTACTTTAATTTCTCCACGGTAACATCTAAAACAAAGCGCAAATGTCTCGAATCCGGAAAGTGGAAAATTCTCCTTGACTGACTGACTGTTTCCATGATTCTCCTTGACTGACTGACCTTGCAGGAATAGAGTATAAAGTCTTCTGCATGTACTCGAGTTGATATAGGTTTATAACGCAAAAAAAAGTCGGAATAATGCTTTAAGTAAAATTAAAAATGGAGCTTATTTTGAATTTTGAATTCCTGTTGGCTTAAACATTATGAGGGGATATATTTTTTTTTATTTATGAATTTATATTTTCTAGCTAGCTATTAATGGTTCCCGATATAATGTTAATTTACATAATACTAAATTGTTCAGTGATAAAATACAAGCTTACTGTGTCGCCAAATATAACTTGATCATGCTTAGTGCATGCTACATATTTTCTTCCATTTTGTAAAGCAGAGGACTGAGTTGACGGGAGTCCGTAGTGTAGTCCTTCAACAGTTAATTGTTGTTTATTTTTATTCTGTATTTAAATTTAATTTTCGAAATAAACAAGTCTTATTTAATTTAATATAATAATCTATTTACATGTTTAATAAAGAGTTTAAAACGTGAGGTATTATTTGTAATAAAAAAGTACTCGTAGTATATTGTAATTATATATTATAATATTTTGATAAATTCTGCACTGAATTCCATGCTAAAACTATCATTACCCGATATTTGGTGAATAAGGAAGGTTAAATAATTGAGGACATTTATTAGCTCTAACTTCTAATTAATTATCGTTAACCCTAAGTAGAATACGTGTTTATTTTGATTGGGGCGGTGCTGAATTTCCTTTAAGAATTAGCTTACAAAAATATAGCTTCACATTAACACAGTTGGATAAATAGAATTTATTAAAACTTATACTTTGATATTTATATTTGATTTGTATAAATTTTGTATTAATAAGTTTTGAGTTGTAGGAATATTTTATACATTATATATGTATTCTATACTACAATAATATAGTAAAAAAGTTGTGTCTGTACATTGAATATATTAATGAAAAAGAAATATAGTTTAATATAAAAACAGTAATAGAATGATATCTATAAATTTGAATTTTTTTGCCGATTTGTCTGTTTGTCTGGTGACGCGCACAACTTCGTAGTTACTGGACAGATTTAAATGATTTTTTATTGATATGGAAAACTTACAGACAATAAAAATAGCACTTTAAAGAAACTCATCATAATTTTATACACCTAACACCTAAGTTATAGCAATCTATAACTTAGGCCCGAAAGAATCTTTCAGGCATAAATTTAAGGAAATAAATATATTGAAAGTTGATAATGTTATGTACGTAAAGAAAAATATTAATGACTTTACCAAAATCGGTGATGTACATAATATTAATACTAGAAATAAGCTTAAACTTACCGCGCCTGTAGCTCGATTGTATAGAACTCGTAACTCTTTTATGGCACAATGTGTACGTTTTTACAATAGGATCATAGAAAACGTCCGAAAATGCTCTATATCACAATTTTAAAAAGTAGTCTATTTCAAAGGTAGGAAAAAAAAAATAAAAAAAGTCCCGCTGAGTTTCTTGCGAGAGTTTCGACCGGTTCGTCTCAGGTCTGAGGCATTAACTTTAGTGGACCGGTGGTAAATTACTTATGAGTTTTTATTTTGAATAAAAATATTTGATTTTGACTTTTTGTATTGTTTAAAACATCTTTTAAATAACGTTTAAGTCAGAAGGTTAGCGTTAGGACCTAGGTCTATCCCCTCAGAGATTTGTTTCAATGTGACACATCAGCTGAGACCCGTATTTAAGTAAATATAGGTAATTGCTGCGGTATTACACAAATTACAGGGATTACATAATAATATGTGCTATAGTACTTACGAAAATGTTAACTGGGTCTATTAATTAAACTAAAACACAAGTTAAAATTCATTTATCGTATATAGTATTGAATCCACTGAATCCAAATAATT
Source organism: Podotricha telesiphe (assembly GCA_038994665.1). NCBI lineage: Eukaryota > Metazoa > Arthropoda > Insecta > Lepidoptera > Nymphalidae > Podotricha > Podotricha telesiphe. Next base: position 576,036 of record JAOYRR010000031.1, read on the forward strand.
ATATTATAATCATATTAAATTAAATGGATGAAAAAAATACTCTCGAAATATTTAAATATTGATCATTTAGAGAATATTTTTTTTAGAAAGAATTTTACATACCATTGACTCTCTACCCACGAAAATCATTTTACTAGAATGAATACTGAATTTTAAACCGCCTGTTAAATATTCATTTTGCAATAAAATTACTTACAAAGAAATGACAAAAATATGTACCTATGTTTTTAATATAGATTTTAAATTTGATGCTTATATAAATATATAGATTTACAAATATGCCGTTGTTTCTTACTCAGATCTACGTATCGGGTGAAAGTATATAGTTTATAATAACGTCCCTGCAGCCGTCGAGATAACAAATGACTGGACTCGTAAACATAATGCAAACGGCAGCTCCGGTGAACATTACACTCGCCAATATTTTGCCAAAAATCTAAAATGAAAATTATCATACAATATTTTATATGTTTTTAATGTTACATTGCGAATTCTGCACTTGAAATATATTTCATATTAGGTCAGATAATTGAAGTTAAAAAAATATATAAATCATAATTGGATTTAAAAGAAATATAAATTTAAAATTGTTGTACATAAATACTTTACATAATATTTTTTTAGTAATATTATTTAGCGAATCCAATATTTTTCTCTTGTACTTTGTATATTCTTTTAGTTTCTTGTTCTCCTTTCCTTTCGCATGTTTTTATTTATTTAACTTCTGTTCCATTCTGTTTTGATTTCTATTTGTGGATGTACAATAAAGTTTTATGTATCTCTTGAAAAAGTTTCAAGTCGGATTCAGGAGAACCCGGTCCAGTCCGGTTGGAAGGCGCGCGTGGGGACACAGGTCCAACACGTATATGCCCCTTAGAGATAGCAATCTATTTCACTGTGACGCATCAGACGGGAACCATTTCTTAATAATTACAGGTAATTGCCCAGAGATGGTCACCGGCTTAATGCGTAAGGACTACGGAAAGTATGGAACACTAAGCTGGGGCTATAGAATGGAATTTAGATGGACTGAGTACTGGGCTATTGTATTATTATTATTATTCATTCATTAAATAAAGTAACGTTTTTCAAGATCTATTAAACCTTAGAGTAAAGCATTACACATGAGAGACAACATTGTCTTTACTGATTCTTCATTCAATTACAACACACAATATAATCAATTTTGTACGTTATTTTTCCGGATAAAATGTTCTTTACAAAGCAGCAGAATGAACCAGGAGTTGCAATCGAGTAAACAAGAAATAAATTGAAAATAAAGGTGTCAAAGCTTGAGGTCCATACAGTCTTTTCATGTTTTCCAGAAAATACTTGTGACTATACCTTCAGAATAAAATGTCTTTACACACGTTTAAGCGATTACTAGCTGGTGTTTATAAGATATTATTGTTTAATTTAAACTATTTTATTTGTTATATTTCTTATAAACTGTACTATAATAAAATAGTTAATACGTCAAAAAATTTACATATACATATTTATAACTTTTATCGGTGAGATGAAGAAATGAAAATAGAACATGAATGTGTTTTTAAACTGTTGTCTGCCTGTATATCTATTGGTCAACGTTAATCTCCCGAACTACTGGCGGAGTTCGAATGATTTTTTTATTGTGTAATATATACACAATAAAAATAACATTTAAACTGCGCCAGTAGTATATATAAATAGAACAGTAGCATTATAACAGGAGTATTTTATAAATAGAACCAATTAAAAATTAATAGGTAAGGGAGAGGGATTTTTTATCACATAATACATACAAAAAAACACAAGCTGGTATTATCTGTACGTGAAAAAGTCGGTAATATAGCTTAAGCTTAATTTTAAATTTGGTAAATGGAACTAATTCGGTGAAAGTTAAAGAGTTTTCAAAAATGAAATTGCAGGTGAAAACTAGTATTCGATATATACTTCAGAAGGAAAGAACAGATATCGTTGTTATTAAAGCGCCCCAAGCTTAAGTACGATCGTTTAGATCAAAGCTTTTAATCAAACATAAGAAGTGTTTTAATATTATTGATTCTGAATATATTATGTCCTTCAATGATATCGCATATAATATGAAATATTTAAAATAGCTATTACGTTTGCTTTTTAATAAAACCATTTAATTTTGACGAACTTCTGTGGAATTATAAAATTTTCAAGTGATTGAGTAAAAATATTCAATTAACTAGGTACACATTTATTCGATGCTTAATAATTGAAAAGGATGAACGAAAACCATTTGCTATATACATTTTATCTTGCCGTAACAACTGCTAATGGCGTATCACCTTGAAAAGAAAACAGTTTTTATTAATAAATTATATGATGTAAACATCCGGAGTTGCTTGCATTATAAAAATTTTTGCTACATTCCGCAAAAATGATTATATCTGCTCGTGAAATATGCAGGCATGTTATTACACTTCACTCTAATTAATGAGAGCAATTTGTGTAACAATGATGTGAATCTAAAAACATGCAAAAGTTTTTGGTCTAAATAATTATGGATATACCAATATAAAAATATTTTATCTAGCATTTTATTATAACAATAACGTTACGTAACGATTTTCGCGTTATATAAATAACGCGTAAATTTCTCTTCTTCTTTAGACATAATTAATTTTCTTAATATTTAGACAATTTCAGAGCATAGTACAGCCATTACAAAGTAGAATGTGTACGTAGTAGATTTTCTTAGAACTCTAGATATGGTAAAATTGGTTGTCGAAAATATATTTTCTAACGCAAACTTCGTGATGTGACGTTCTCAACGAGAGTAAAGGATGTAGTTGGAAGGGTTGGATACAAGTTATATAAAACTTATCAATATGCTCACGTAAGGTTAACTTAAAATACTTCTAAAAAGCTCTTTTAGTTTAATATAATAATTATATATAACTAGAGACCAGCTCGCGGCTTCGCCTGCGTTAACTATAACTGTTTCGTGTTTTCGGCAGCATTCTCGGAAAATAATCAAATTCATGTAAAACAAAACAAATAGGAGAAAAATATAGCCTATGGTAATTCCTAGTAGTTCACGTCAAGTATCGTCACAATCGGTTCAGCGATTCGGATGTAATGACGGCACAGAAAGACAGTATTACTTTCGTATTTATAACATTAGTATGGATTTTATTAATTTACTACATGTTAGAGTTGAAACTGACGCAAAATTATAATTATTGTTTATAGTAGTATTTTTTTGTCTCTGTGTCTTCCACATTAGGCGATTGTAAATTTTTTATACTGAACCACTTTTACTGATGAAGCAGGCATTGACTTATTTCTTATAGTTAATGTAGATCATTATGATTCTTTTTCAGTTGCATCTGATCTACAATTTTTATATGTTGACGAGAGTACGCATCGCGCAGAACAAATTCTCTTGAGGCGGCTTTTACTTATTACTTATAGTTTAGCCCGTCCATTACGATTCTGATGTAGAATGTAGGTGTTCCACTCTTCGTAATTTATTATACCCTAAGTTCTGCTCAGGGTTAGAAGCTATACAACAAAAACTACTTTTACAACAAAAAACTGTTGAGATAGAGACTTATGCCTTAGCTTATTATAATAATTAAAAGTGGTAGTCTTCTTGTCCCTTAAATTTACACATCAGATGTGTTAGACGATTATAATATTAGCTGATAAAAATTCCATCAAGTGGAAATTAAACTCACAACTTTTACTTATTTATTACGATATAATGATAAAAATTTGTAAAACTACCCGGCAAACTGAACAATTTTTAATAGTTATAGTTCTACATCAGGTCTTCCACTCTTCGAAATCAATTATACCCAAATGCCTGACCGGGCTTGACAGGTATACAACAAAAAAAAAGTCATTCAAATCGGTCTAGTAACTACGAAGATCTGTACAAACAGACAGACATAAAATTAAAAAATCATAGATATATATTATATTATTGTTTTTACTATATAATGTATTCAAAGTACATACAACTGCTTTTATATATATATAGATAGATAGATAAATAGAAGACATTAGACCCGCTCATTAACTTCGGATATGAATGACAAAAAGAATATTACATTTCCCGTAGCAAAAATTAAAACCGCTTTGTTGTCTGGCCAATATAAAACAAATTGAAAGCTGTAAACGTGTAAAATCTGTTGACGCGATCGCCACTTTAGAAAAAACAAACCGTTTTAATGGGAAACAAAAATAACTCGGCAATAATGAACAGACCATTACTTTGAGTTGTAAACTTGCAGTGACATGGAAAATATTGCGTGTTCTATGATTTCAGACATCGCATGGTTCTTAGGCAGATATAACATAAGTGACAGATGCCTCAGTTAAGTTATATCTATACATATATCTATACATATATATATATATATCTATACATATATAGTAAATGTGTAACTTGAAAAAATATTATTAGAGGCATTATTTATCAGTGTAATAGAACCCAAAAAAATTATCTTTTTTTCTGTTACCTGTGCATTCATGATCGCTATTCTCATAAATGGCTAAACCTATTTAAATGCAGTTAAAACGATTGAAACTAAAATTAAATCTTAAACGATTTTATAATAACAATTTTACAATTTTATATATATTCTACTCTGACGTTTAGACTTACAGAAGTTCTTTAGTAATATTCATTGGCCATCTGCTACGTTCTGAACTCAAACATTTACGTATGCCATAGTCATTTTAAATTCCTACTTTACACATTAACAGGGCATCGTCAGATTACGTAGTTCGTACCTCTCAATATGCAGGTTTTCTCTTCCAGTTATGCGAGAAAAACCTCAAGCTGCTATTTTAAACACACCATAATATTACATAATTTTTTTTTTAATTATCTTAATTAATTACAAACTTATATAATACGTATATGTACGGTACATATACGTATACATTATATATTTGTATATACCGTTCATATACTCGTAGCAGATATGTTCCCCAAATATCTTTATATTAGCTCTAAACTTTGTCCTAATTAAAACAGAGCATCACTTTAACAACAGCCACCCTGTACGGTTTGTTGAACCGTATTTTACGAAGCCCGTATATGTATGCCTTGTAGCATGCGCATAACACGACGAGGCAAATATGTATCTTTGGTCTACTTATTATTTGGTAACCAACAATCTAAAATGTCGATATGTTTTTACGTCGATATATATTATTTTATTTTATACAGGTCTACCACCTCCACAATACTGTTTAACTTTATTTCGTACTATATAACGTAAAAATGCTTTTTTTGTGATAGAAATTCTGAAATATCCTTTCTATTTTACCTAACTTCTAGTTTCTAGTTAACCTATTACTTTTGAAGAACCAACATGCCATATTTCGGTACCAGTAGGTTCAGCTGCGCAGTTGCGCAGCTGTTTGTAACTCACAGTAACTCACTTAGTAAGTTTTATATAACTACGTATAATGTGATTTTTTTTAATATGTATCAATTATTTTAATTAAAATTAAAATTAAATTTCAGCAGTTGAGTAATTTACACAAAGCAAATAATTTTAGATAAATTAAAGCGCAGTGATAAAATCAGTACTTGCGCCAGCGCCAGTGTTAGGTAGGTGAGTAAGGTAAATATAGATATGAAATATTAAAGGATTGTCAATGTAACTACGTATGAATGTACATAACGCTTAGTTGGCTAGTTCACTTGGATAGATTCCATGAAGCGTGGGTTAAAATTTTTATATTAGTAGCCTTTTTAAACTCAAGAATATTTTCGTACACGTTTAATGCTATATGTAAGTTACTGTTTTGTATATGTCCTTGTCCAACTTCATTTGCGTGGACTTAATGACCCTTCCCACGCTAATTCTACTTATCAACCGTTCTCATCGTAAATTCGAACCAAAACCATACCGCATTTACCGATTATTAATGCACCAGTTTCTTAGCTGGTAATTTTGAGTTCCGCATACATTTTTTCATACAAAAAATGCCCATAACGCTGAACAACTTACATTGGGTAGATATTTCCTTATTACTTATAGTTTAGCTGGACTATAAAGGGTCTCCATCATATGTTCCGGTTCTTTAATTTTTATATGTCAATTGAAAATGCCCATCATGCTGATTAACTTTTGATAAGACGTTATTTCTTTTGAATTTGAGCTATGGGCCTTCAAGTAAGTTTTGTTATTGTAAAGACTTTAAACCTGGGCAGTACTAAGAGTATTATTGATTTCGGGGAAAGGAACAACTGGTAGAACCATAATAGCTTAGTTAAACTGTAAGAAATAAGCAAATATCCCCGTATCAAAAACTGGCACTAAAAGCTAAAATATAAAAACATATTAAATGCTGCATGTACAATATAAATGTCGTTTAGTATGGTGGTAGTTTTCGTTAGCAAATAAAAAGCATTGAACTTTGAGGCCATAATAGCGCAGTGTGGTAACGTTTGATTGTAAACGTGATGGGTGTGTGTTCGATTCCCACTTTGTGGGAATGGTTATATTTATATTGTTTTGATATTTTTTCTTCCTAATATTTCAATGGCAACAATGATATATGGAAATAGTATGTCAGAAAGTCCAAGCAAACGTAATTGCGAGCATGAACTAGCGATTTAGTAACACAGTTAAAATATTGTAATTGTTCATTGAACATAATTGAAGTATTGAGCAAAAAATTTAAGGAGATGAAAAAACAGTAATCGAATCGAATGAATCTATGATTTTTGAGTATGTTTTTTTTTGTCGTGTAGTTTTTAACCCTGGCATAACTTAAGAGTATAATTGCCGCCTTAACAAAGTTTGTTCAGTGTGATCCCCATTTTCCGTTGACATATAAAAATTTACTATTTACCCAACATGGAGACATTGCGTGCTGAGTGGTGGAATTCCACGGAACGACGTGCCGCGTTTTGTGTTATCAGAACTAAGGAACGAAAAAAATTCAATTTGTCTTAACAAAATTATAATTTATTGATATAATCATTCCTCCTAGTAGGGTTCGAACCCACTACCAATCGTGTTTACAGTCAACCGCTGCCGTACCGTGCCACGATGGTCTGTTATTTATAAATATTATTTAAATTTGACCAAATACCAAAGACTTACTGATGGATACGAATGAGAAACATTTCAAAATCCCTGAGAATATTAACATCTTATCATCCAGACCGGACATTTTCTTTTACGCCTACAACGTATATTACTGGTAGAACTTACAGTTTCATGGGAAACAAACATTTCTAAACATGAGCACTTGGAAGTAAACAAATAGCGTGGAGATAGAAACGTAAAAACTTGTGAAATTGACTTTCCCAAATTGAGGCAAACTAACGAATATTGTACAAAATCTCGAATGATCAGTTAACTACTACCTCCGTTAAAAGTAACGGAGCCCATAGGGCCTTTATATCACTTTACATTAGAAGAAACTTCTTAGCATTGCATTACGCTCACTGTCTATCGCGTTGTAGAGAGTAGCAGTGCCTAGGACTTGTCACCCACAAGTGGGCTTAGCCTATTTGCAATATTCATTAACGCTCGCATCCGATGTCCGAGCTTCTCCATATACTTATATAGTCTTAATCAAATTTTTTATCTTTCTAAAATGTGTATTTAAATTTTGTCTTCTTAAGTAACATTTCAATTTTCTTCCAAAACTGACTTACTCACATTTACTTCTGTAAAGAAACCTTGTAACATAAATATAGTGGAGTAAAGGGCCATGAGAACCTCGCAATCTTGATTATTTTAATACTTAATTTGTACTATATCGAAATCCCAACGTTAAAAGAAAATTATCGCCGGGTAATCTGCATATTTTAAAAGAAAATCAAGAACTGTTTGTAACATTACTTGTTCAAGCTGTTCAATAATAGCGTTTCTATATAACTTTTGTACTCTTCTTGATTTATATAAAAAAAACAGGATTTTGCTTTAAATGTAACTTAATATAATTTCGTAGTTTACACATTGCACATATTTATTGATCTGTTTTAAATTATACTCGTTTAATATAATTATACATCTTAATTAACACTTTTACAATTTGACTAACTTGATTTTTTACCAGTCTTGATTGATGCTAGGATAATTTTTTTAACTATTTCTGAGGCAATCAATGTGACCTTGTGTATTTCGGCATAATTATTTATCTACGGCTACGTATAACTTACGCGAATCCAAGTTAAGTAAGCATTATAATTAGGGCGATCGCACCTAGAACCACAATGTGTAAATTAACATGTACTATTTTTTAATATTTTAAAGTGTTAATCACATACTTTGGAAATTGAAAAACATATTTAGAAAACGTATAAAGTTTATAACTTTCTACATATGTTTTTTAATTTCCTAAGTGTGAGACTTTAATATGTTAAAAATTTAATAAATAGCAATTTTTCTTGCCAAACGATTAATCGTAGAATAATCTTTGGGTAGCAGAAATTTGTAAAAATGTCTCTACAGAGATACTAACAAAAACAATAAGTTGTAATAAGCCTATAAGAATTTCAACGCAGCTGGAATGCATGGCTTAGCGGTCAGAGCGCTTGGCCGGTTTCCTAAAAGCGCGGGTTCGAATCCCGCTGCGTTCAAAATTTTTATACATTTTCTTATTATGTTTTTTAACATGTACTATACAAGCTTTGTAAAAAATACAGCAGTAAATATGTTTTAACAGATTAACATAACCCTTGTCAGGCACTGAAGCATCAATGTCTTTTGTGATCCTAGAATAATAGTGTGTATATATAATATTATTTTCCATTATGTCACAATAAAGAGGGGACTGGTATTTAATACAATACTTGTTTATTATACTTCAGAGTACAGCCGTAGAACGGAAATATTTACTATGCGTAATAATAAAGGAATATTTACTTTACAAAATAATTGAAATATTTGCTGACGTTTAATTAAGAATCTCTATCAAATACTCAGCGTCCATTTCTGCTTTACAAAGGCAATGTCGAACGTTAAAGCACGGAGTTGGATTTAAAACAAACAGCTTAGTAAAAATATAAATTATTGTCAACACCTACATTTAACTTATATACAGATTGACGCGCAGATAAGACAGATAAGGTCGTCTAGTTTTAATAAAGAAGAAACTTATATACAGATACTCATAGTATCGTAATCTATAATATTGAAGCTTTACCAAGAAATAGCTTTTAAGGATTTATTTTAAAATACATTTTTATTTTAATTATCTATAAGAAAAAAGAATACTGTGACTGAAAATAAAAATGACTATAGATAGGAAATATTGCATCGCCATGGCGCAGTGATAAAGTTGTACGATGAGATAGTAGGTAGATATAAAGCACATACCTAGGTTTATTTTCAGGTAGTGTTTTCACGTTTCACGTTTTCACGATATTTTCAGGGTTTTACTACAAATCTACTTGTAATTAGCTATTCCTTAAGATATGTACATACTACTTGTGTTCTCCTTTCCTAAAAAAATTACATGATATACGTCTGTTTTTTGTAGCTTTCCGAAATACATTCACATTTTATTTGAAATTTTTGAGATTTTAAAATGGATGTTGTTTTAAGCTTTACCCTGTTTAATTGTTTTACAAAGAAGCTATTGGGATCAAATTAATTTCTCGCTTCCTGCAACACCGCCACAAAAGCGAAAAAGTTAATGTGAAATTGAAAAATTAAAACTGTATTAAATTAATATAGCTTTTATTGTAACACGAGAAGTTTGAAGAAATATATTGAATCAGTTTTGTCACATTTTGTACATAAAACACACTTAAATCACAAATTACAAACTAACCTAAATGTATTTCACATATATTTACAAATCAATTCTCATAAACTAGTCGTAATTTATTTATTAATATGTTAAAGAGTTTTAACTTTCAAACAGAAACCTTAACAACCTGTTATTAATAAGCCGTATTTTAAGAAGACATGACAGACATCTTGGGTGAGGGAACTCAAGGCAGGGAAGGCCTTTCTCTTGCCAGACCAGACAAGTGCTTATATTATAAACATAAATATTTCCCTAAGTGGAATTTGAATCCCCAACCGCGCCAATTTTGTGTTGTTTAAATATACAAATATAATTCAAATATCGAAAACAATATGTTGTAAAACTCGCCATAGTTTTTTTTTTTCAAATATTTATAGGCTTTGTACGCAAAGATACAGACGATATATGAGGCTTATATACACATTAAATTATTCCATTAACAAGGAACACATAAATAATTATTTTTTTATAGCTTTATAAACATAAAGTTACGAATATTTTGGTAATAACAACGAATTTTGTTTACCTATTCGAAATTCTGTAAAATGAAAATTATGTTCCCTCATGAGTGGTGAGTTCCGGCGACTTGCATAAGTTATTTAGCTCTTGAAGATTGTTTGCAAAATTAGGAAGTAGAAATGTCTCAAGTAAGGAAGTAGTTTTGACACAAACTTTCGCATTTGTAGCCATTATACATGAACACTTTCTTAAGAACTAATAATAACAATTCAAATGTTAATTGTAAATTTCCATATTTTTATATTACTATCACCAAATTGAATCAACTATTGAATTAAGCTTCCGTTCTAAAATCTACATCTTACTTTTCTCTATCACTTTTGGTTATCTTTCGAAAGCTCTAAGACAAGAAGCTTGCAAACAGATTTAGAGGAAACCGTACGTGCTAAGACAACACAAAACGTCCTAACACTAACATACTTTGTTTTAAAATTTATACCTATTTAAAAATAATGTCTTAGTTTTTTTGTATTAAAAGTCATTGCGACACAGAAAATATAATTAATGTAATAGTATAATATGTTTTTTAATAACAATAACTTTATTAATTGTAGTGTTTATTTGTAATGTTTAAATGATAGCTTTTTATTAAATGCATATGTTCTCGTATGTACATATGGTACATGTACCATAATATATTTTTATATATTTTTTGCTTGTCTGTCAGTATGCCTGTTTGTTTCGGCTAATCTCTGGAACGGTTAGACGCAGACGAAGTCGCGGGTGCTATTAGTCCATCAATAAATATGACAAAAAGAGAGATTTTTACAAATTTCTGCTACCCAAAGATTATTCTACGAACAATCGTCTGGCAAGAGAGAATGCTATTTATTAAATATATATTTTGTTAACATTTTTTAAAGTGTTATTCCCACACTAAGGAAACTGAAAAAGACATATTTAGAAAACGTATAAAAATTTGAACGCAGCGGGATTTGAATCCGCACCTCTTGAAAACCATTCAAAATGTAAAAATCTCTGTACAGAGATGCTAACAACAAATATAAGTTGTAATAAGCGTATAAGAATTTCAACGTGACTATTTTAAATATTTTAGAAAATGAGAGTACAATGTAAACTTTAACTTGATACTACTATCTATATACATATATATATAATATAAAAAAGTTTAGCCATCCAAATATGCAAGAGATAGTAATATTTATAATTACCAGTACTTATAGAACAATTAGTCTTGTCAATGTGAATGACAAGCAATCAAAATAATAATAGCCTTTTTAATATTACAATAGACGTCAAAGCAATATGCCTGAAAGCCGACAATTTCATGTGAAATGTTTTTATGTGTGAATTATCGACAAAACCTTATTATTGAGCATAATGGTTTTTTTTAACATCACCTTCTTCCACACATTGCAGAGTAGTCAGAGAGAACTTAGTGTCAAGACACATCGTTCTCCACTTTCCACTCGATAAAAAAATATGTTGACTCCCCCGTGTGGGACTTGGGACGTGGGATTGGGAGATCGAATTCCCAATGATCACAACCGATTGCGATTATAGTCAGACGCTGTCCAACTGCTCCATAATGGTTTCTAGTCTGTTAAATTTCCCTTAAACGGAGAAATGACGCTCAATTAACCTGCGCATGAAAATCATGAATATTGTCATTAAACAGAAGGAAAACAACAAGAGATAAATGTAACGAAAACTCATTACGAAAGAAATCGATACATCGTTTTAGATACATAAATGAATGTTCAATCATCATTACACACTTTTGCTACACACATATACCTCTGTTATAAATGTATACATTTTTCTATCTTGACAAAGAACTAGTACTTTCTTTCTTCTATTGAAACTATGTACATTACTTTCAATATACATGGCCACATGTCAATATGTCCACAAAGTAACCTCAACACCCTACTCTTTACAATTTGTGGACGTCACATATAGAGTAAGTTTTAAAATCTTAATACACCTACACAATATATATTTATTTAAATAAACCTTAATTTACAAATAGATATATAAAAGATTAGAAGAAGCACAAGATTTTAAATGTTACAATATCTCATCTAATAAATTCTATGTAACTTTAATTTCTATTTATATATTTTAATATTTACTTTGAAAAATAAAGCTCTATTTATTTTCACCGGATTATCTTAATCCTAAAGAATGAATAAAAATGAAAAAATAATTAATCGTCTTTTACCATCATACTTCGTATGTATTAGATATAAATCTATTAGACTTAAATGGAAAAGCTATTCAGTTTGCTATAATCTCTTTATTATATAAATTTTAATACACACATTTTCAATTCCACGTCGATGTTTTTGTAAAAGTGAACGTATAGAAAGTTGTTTTATTTTATCTAATGTAATCATAATATACCATGGAAAACGGGGTATCCTAACACTAGTTTCTCTCTGACTACACTGCTATGCGGGAAAACAAAAAAAATGCAATTTATTAAAGATAAAGTAAAAATATGTATTCTTCATTACTATTCAATACGTCAATACTAAGATAATTAAATATCAGATACAAACTTCAATAAATATTTATACCAAACTACACTTGGTCGTAAAAGTTTAAATTGGATGACCTAACAATATCTTATATTAAGGTAAGGGTCCTAGTAAATCTATAAGCTTACAATATCGTAATAAATGTGTTTACATATATCAGAGAGAAAAGATCTTTAATATTTTTGACAATAAGAGTATTGTTTTCTATAGGTTATGTACTTCAAATTCATTCTTTCTGTAACTGAATTCATGTTCTTGGATTTCTAATGAATGTGTTTGTAAGTTACGAAAATTATTTGAAATTTGAACTATATTAACTTTAACGCAAGCTTTTACCGGCCTTTAACAGAACGATTTGATCTATAAATATTTTTCCTTTAGCTTATACTATAAAACTGAATGGTCAGTGGCCAAAAATGTCAAATTTTCCCGTGGCTGTTTCTCTTGAATATTATTTGACGTCTCACGAACATTCATAAATCGTCCTATTTACAACTTAATGTTATGTTCGACAAGTTTTCTTAGTGTATGAATAAATACGTATTGTGCAATTTATTGCAATAAAATATAGCATTTTTTAATCTTTTTGTAATAATAAAATTAAATGGAGTATTTAAACACCAAACTCAATATAATGAACTAATTTGTGATTAATTAGAACCTATGTACATAAGAAATTCGTACGTAGTACTTTTAACACAGCCAATAAGATAATTAAATTCTTGAAAATTTATTGAATATTGACAACGTCAATATTCAACAAATTTTCAATTTTAGGCAAATTAATTAAAATTTTTAATTTAGAACGTAAAATTTCAAATTTGAAACTGCTTAAAAGTACAAAATGTTTAATAACAACATTAAAAGTAAAATTCTCAAAGATGTTAAAGGTTAAGTATTCACACAAGCTTTTTATAAGGTGCCAAATACCTTGTCATAAAATTGTAACTGCATTTTAAAATTTGTGTTACCTTCAATTAAAAATTCTTCTTTTTTCTTCTTCTTTATTTTAATAAATCTTGAAGAATTTTTACTAAATATTATACTAAGGTATTGAAATGATTCATTATGTCATAGAAATAAATAGAAATATACAAAATCAATACTGTTTAAAAGTCTAGTAAGTATATTGCCATAGAACTAAAGTTTGTTGTAGAATGATATTTAAAATATGTAAAAATAAAGAACTTTAAAAAAGAAATTGTAATGAGATAAAATTTGGACTGACCTATTTTTATATAACGTATATAATGCAAACTAACTTTTACTTGAGGCTTAGTGCGCGTAGGGATTGAACCTTGTGCCTTGTCTGAGTTGCCCAAATTAGATAACAAAGGCCATTAAATTGCCCAGTTTATGTACCTAAACTTGATTGAAATAATTTAGTTGTGCTTATATTCGAAATGCACGGTTCAATAATATAATACTCACACCTACATCGAGATCTTTAATACATTAAAATCCCAAATTAAATTTATAATCCGCATATATGTATTTATAATAATATGAAATAATGCAATTTTAATAATTCGTCATCCCGATGTCAATAATTATATGATATTAGATATTAACGGAGATGTAATATGTTTGCTGCGTAATTAATTTGATATTACATATTAACGGAGATGAAATATGTTGATGCGTAATTATTTTTCCGGCATACGGTAGGTACATCTAATAATAAAAGAAACAATATAAAACATTTTTTTTTATATGGTTATGGCAAACGCATAGAATTAAACCATTTGATGGGATCCAAATAATAATATATCAACTGTATACATAATTTTTATGTAATCCTAAATAATAATGTACCATTTATTTTTCTTTTGTTTACAACAGCTGTATTTAATAGCTGTTATTATATATAACACATTTATATTACTTAAAACTTTTAAAATTTCTGTATGACTATTAAAGTACCATTGAAAACCTGTATTTCTAATATGTAATTGGTTATTTACATTATATTATTTGTTTTTATTATTTATTCATATTCATTATTTTTCATGAATGATTTAAACTATATTTTAATATTACTCATTTAACTTTTCTATATTCAAATAGTTATGGAATGTAAATGATCTTGTTGGAGTGTTTATTTAGTAATGAAACATTGCCATAGAAAAATTATTTTCAATTTTGTTAAAATTCAAGTTTTACTTTATACATGCTAACACCAATTATTTTTTATTTACAAGCAAATAGGCTCAAACTTTTACTTAAATAAGAAATACTTACATTAGTATTTATATTTTCAACGGTATATCAATCAATGATCACATATCATATCAATCATGAAATAAAATCACTAACACATTAAGTAACTTATTGCACTTAACTGAATTCTGTAGTCGTTAAACAGTACACTCATGAGACGCTAGGAGACGCGCGCGACGACCGTGTCGAAGCTACTCTGCACAAATACTGAAGCAGCGGAGACCATCAGCCAAAGCTTTTGATGGTAAAACGTGCCCCCAGATTATTTTACCACGAATCTTTTAATTAAAAAACCTTCTATACCTTATTATATTATATTAGTTAACATGTCTGGGTTTAAAAAAACAAATGTTGACGTTTTGGTAATTACTTTACTTAGTATTACATTATTATTTGAAAGCAAACCTTTGAATGTAGTATTGAACTGAATTTCACGTTCATGTTTCACCTGTCTATGAAATAATGTTACAAAACAAATTGTTCAAACTGCAATGTTTGATTGATAAATTCGTATCTAAAGGACATTCGAATTCTCTATTCTATTTAATATTTGTCTCTCCGCCTGCTAGTGGTTAGATTCACATAAAGAAGGATTCATATATATCAAATTGTTTATCAGTCACGGTAGATCTTTTAGACATATATAATAATAAAATTTGACAAGGCAATAACAAATATTTTCTCTCTGTATATAAATTGTTGCTTACGGAAAATATTACTGCTACAGGAAAAAGGAGTTTTATGAAAATTCTTCTAGTATCCGAATTATATTTACGGTCGAATGAACATTCAACGTAGGCTTCAACCTTAGTCCTGAAAGGTTTAGAAGATAAAAGTTTACTGAGAGATAATATAATTTTTGATGTGTGTATAAGGCATGATAGTTTTATATGCATATTTAAGTACACAGTTATTATATTATTCGGCTTTCTGATTTTTTCTAAAATCAAACTATGATATTGTATTTATGTGGAATATTATATTCATTAATTATCCGTTTCATTTTCGATTATTGGTATTATTTCGGTTCTAATATTTCGTACTAGTGGAGCTTCAATGTTTTTAGTCAGAGCGAACGTAGTTTTAGGACACTCTGTTCTCTTAAGAATAAACCTATTACATGAATAAAGAAACTTTTTATGAAGTCTTATCATCCAGTCTCCAGTGACGGCTGACAGTTAAGTGAACAATTAAGATATTAAATAATTTACAAATAAAACTTTACCTGAAAATGAAGACAATAGGCTGTATGCGTCTGGACTTCGATTATAAAATATTGTAAGCTATCTCAACTAAAACTCTTTGACAAGAAAATTGAAATTAAGACGAGTCTTAGCTACAGGCTAATAATAATTCTATATTAATTGTAGGCGTGAAAAACATAAGTTAAAGTATATATTATATTTTTACAGTGTAATTCTACATCAAACTACGTAATGGTATGCTATGATAATATTGCTCTCCCATATACTAAACTTTGTTATTAGTGTTAAAAATAATTTATTCCTAATACAAACTTATCTAACTATGCTAAGCTAGTTAGAATAAGTTGTAAAACTTTTTACAAATAGCTGTAACAATGACAAACACACAAGTACAAATTCTAAAAAGTAATTGTATGAAATTGGAGATTCTCAGTATCAAAATTACAGAACAATGCGCTACCTTTATAATTAGGATTGGTTAATTTAATTTTAGGTCTTTATAACAGCTCTGACTAGACTAGGCGGACAATCCTCTAAGTGTCACTTTGCATTAAAATGAATCTAATCTATAAAGCGTTATTACTCTATTATTTATATAATAAGTGTAAAAGATGCCCGAAAAGTTCGTGAGACAAATTACAGTTTGTTGCATGAGACAGTGGAACTTTCCGACATAATCGCGTGGATAATTTTCAAAAAAAGGTCATTTAAAGGCCTTTGAGCTCTAATGTAGGTCTATTTCAGGGTTATTGTTCATCCCCCATTATATGTCATGTAGTTATTAATATTTAAATAGATAATCTTATCAGTTCAGAATACGAGGGGTTATCGATTTAAGTTTAACAATAGGTATACGAGGCAATTTAATGCAGTAAAATATTATAGAAATACAGTGCGTGGACGAAGGATAAACTAGTAAATGCCATTGTCTACGTTTAAGAAGATGAAATATCACATTTACCACATACGATCCGAGTTGTATTTGGCGGTAAATCGTTTCTATAATTTCTGAAACTATACCCTTAAAATTTTTCGGTAAGAAAAAGATACGAACTCCGCACTCCATCCTTAGATGTAATATTGGATTCACGACAATTTCCTAACATTACATTTAAATTGCCTTTTGCTCGTATACAACATCAATAAAATCCTCTTGGTGAAGCTAGATGCTAATGTTATTAAAACATTAAAGTTTTTGCTAGGGCTATCACGTCCAGTGGACTCTATTAAGGATAAAAAATTGTTTTCGATTCAGATTAAAGAAGCCATCGGAGCTCTATAAGCACCTAATAGAGGTCTAAAAGCGTAATCAGTACATTTCTAGCACGAATTTGGAAGGCGGCATTAGTAGAATCTGTACAAATTAGGTAGAGAGAGGAGCTCGGACAGTGGACGCGAGCGAGACACGTGTAGGTTTAATGCTCATTAAACCTACACGTGGATAGCATCTGACTGACTGCCTGACTGCGATGGTTGTGGGTTTGATTTCCATTTAAGGGAATGGTTGGTTTTCATTTTTTCTCTTTGTTTTACAAAGAGAAAAAGATGGGTGTTAAGTTTCGGCATTCAATACGCAATGTCTCGAATTTTTAAAGTCAACATAGGTTAAGTATCCATATAACACGATTCCCACCGGCTTACTTTTTGCAAATAATCAACTTAACGAAAGTTATTATATTTTTGGGTATCGGGTATAGTTATTATTAATTTCAATGTTAATGTCGTAAATCGAATTAGTGTGTCATACAGTTATAAAGTCCATGCAAATGAAATTGCGGTCATCAACTAGTCTATATACTAATATATATTCTCCTGTTACTAGACTCGATTAATTGTTTTTGACGCTGTATTAATGCATTTGGAGAAAGTAAATGTTCACAATAATTCTGGCTTAAAATTCTACACAGTGAAACGTTTATATTTATAATATACATATCTTACAACCTCTCAAAATAAATAAAAATTCGAAGCCGTTGGAAAACTAATTAAATGAAACGTTTTCTCTGTTGAGCTCACAAGATGTCAAAGATAAATGCAAATTGAAATAAGATCTTGTCACTTATTCTATTTCATACTTACGTAATGAGCTAATATGTAAGCCTAACCTAAACGTAACTCATAACCTTCATTAAATAGAAGAGCTGTTAATCAGTTAAGTAGCATACAAAAAATGTGTGTGTGTTGTGTGTTTTGGTGATATCAAAATTTTATTTACACAATACATATTACATTGTGTCCATATTGTGAGTATATCATAATACGGTTACCTGTACACATACAGGATAACTACATGTGGGAAATGTACATTACTCCAATAGATGTAGGATTACTCATAGTATATACGTATCCTGAATGTGGGCTATATACAACAAATTACTTTTATTCTGATATATTAGGGCCATTCAGATATATAGTGGCATTTTCTTGACTGTGCATAATAGAAGGTGGACGACATGTTCAATATTATGTATTAGTAGTATACGAGTACATATCAAATATTTTAAGAATATAACGTAACGTAAAAAACAGACAATATGATTTTATGAGGCCGTCGTGGCATAGTGGAGAGACTTAGGACCGTGAGCGCGATGATTGTGAGTTAAATTCCTACTCAGTAGAACAATTATATTAAATTTTTCATCTTTTTCCCTCCTCTCAAAACAAAGCACGCCTTGAATTCTGTCTGAAAAGCGGAGAACGCTAGAGCGAGAGCTTGGTAACGAAGTGTCGTGTCACAAGCTTACCAAGTTATGAAAGTAATATTATGACGGGCCTTGTATATTCTTTTTATAGCTTTTACTCTCGCTTATTCAAGAGTCATTATATATTGAACAAGAAATCGCACCAGAGGAAACCTGGAAAAACCACCTTAGTTTCGAACAAAATACAACTTCCGGCATTTTGCTATCGAGCCATATCGACGCAAACAATTTATTACTGACTATTAATAAAATAAACATTTCTATATATTCAATATTTTGTTGAGATATTCGGTCATTTAAGCACGTAGTATCTAAATCTAAACGGTTTATACCACGCCCGTACCCGCAACAACGAGTCACGTCGATCTGTGTTGATGGGGGTCTAATACAAACACGCGCAATACATTTTTTCTTTCAATTATCTCGAGCTAAATACATAAAAAGGTTCAAATCAATTACTGTCAAGCTTCAAATTACTTGAATAGCTTTTACCTGTGATATTTTTCTGGTTTTATGAAATATGATGATGAATATAATTAATGAAATTATATATATTAATTTTTATAAGTTTAATTTTAGTACCTAATCGAACCCAATTATATCCGGCTTACTAATAACGTTGAAATAACGTTTCTAAAAAATACTTTACGACCATCTGTTTCAACGAAATGTAATAGTATAAACATATTTTCAACAAATTCAGTGCCGTCATAAGTCAAACGCAATTTTTAGGCTAATACATAAAACGAATCGCATCTGTGCTGGTACTTAGCTTTGATACGTCATTATTTTTCATCTTATATTTTAGTTTACCGAAAAACCATTTTGTTTACCAAAAAATGTAAACCTGACGAGGTAATTCTACTAGACCGTCTTAAAATAAATTTTACCTCATATATAATAAATTTATTTGTAACTAAGTTAAAGGCAGTTTTAGCAACAATATACAAATTTAGATTTAAATACTTGTGTTCAATGAGGTCTTGCGTTATTGTATGAATATGTTTAATATCATTGTATATTAATTTAATATATTTATAATGCATTATTGTAAAATATATTGGTGCTTATAGAATTCCCCATCTCCAAATACACGTAACTATGCCATATTTCATATTCTTCTGTTCTCATAATGTTCGTAAAAAGAATTACAATTTTTTTCAATCAAGTATTAATATAATAAGTAATATAGAATATTTTTGATAGCTAATATTTAATTTTTTTCAAATAAAAATTTCAAATTTTTTATTTTAAAAATTGAAGTTCAAAATTTTATACTTTCAACATTTTTATTAGTGTACTAAAAGAAATACAGACCTTCGGTCAAGTTTGTTGCGAAAGATAGGATATATAATGACAACCCAAGTAGCGAAATAAATATATCGTGGACGTAACACTTGGCACTCTAAGCTGTTTGTTCGTTTTTCCGTAAGCTACAGCTTCAAGATGTCTTCCTCTACAAAATAACAAACATATTTAAAAACTTAAGTATTACTTAAACCTGATAGTTAAATATTACTTATATTATAGATTGTTGAAGAATATCTCTCAAAATGTATTCTTTTGTACTAGGTAGTAGTTAAAAGTTTTAATCTGTATTCCATTGAGAGATTAATAAAAAATCTTAGTAGCTTGCGTAATCTAGGAACCTTCGTACAGTAGGATATCTATTAAGGCAGGGTCGGGTAATAAAGCCTACTTAAGGGAGGGTTGACATAAAATAAATACTGTACATCTTTATCAACCAATTTTATTATTTTTGAAATTTATGCACCTATTTCTATAACATTTAAAAAATATATATCCGCTTTTGCCGTAAACGAAAATGAAACAAAACTTAACAATTTTAAAAACGCTTTATAGGGCTTTTAATACTATAGTCGAGTAATAAGGCTTAAGACTTTAACTTAAATAAACAAAGAAAATAGGCAACTTTTATTTAGTAATTGATATCAATGAACATATAAACTGTATAATGCATTTAATACATCATTCATGCATATGAAGGAATACATTTCTTTGATTTTATCAAAAGTGTCAATTTCTTCTGAATCTATAGTCTATTGACAAACCGACGCACTCTGGCCACATTATGTTAATTAGTTCGCAAAATTTATAAATTAAGCATTGTAAAATCAGTGGTGTAGATGATGTGACTCTCCAATTTTAGGGCCTTATGACCCTGCTAACAAAATTAGTTTCCTGGTCGTCGTTGAATGGGAATTTTCAACATACCCAACCCTTGTTTGTTTTTTAAATTGCAAAAGTGATTTATAATGGTTCTTCTAGGAACGTAGTACCTATCACCGGCTACTGCTTAGTATTTCTTTAGCGTTTCGACAGCCAACACTAAGTTATTTTCAGACCACAGTGCTTGTTTGATGGACATTTTGATTATTGTCACTAAAAAGAAACAAACAATTAGTACACAATTAATATTGCCTATAATATTTTTTAACATAAAAAAAAAACAAAAATATATAAACTAAAACTGTGAAACAGCCAAATGATAGTGACTTTTGCGTGATTCGAAGCATTTTATTGTTGTTGCTTAGGCCTTATTAACCGGCAGGCTTTATTATCTGAACCTACCTTAAATCTTAAAAGTGTACAGTTCGTATGTTTACGATTTATTACAAGCTAATTTTTTACGAAAAATAAAGTTTTCCGGCTTTACATTGTGTGCAATGTTTATCTTTTACACATTTACTTTGCTTCGTCGATACTTACGGACGTATGTGATCACAGAATATTGGATAGCTA
Source organism: Podotricha telesiphe (assembly GCA_038994665.1). Taxonomy (NCBI): domain Eukaryota; kingdom Metazoa; phylum Arthropoda; class Insecta; order Lepidoptera; family Nymphalidae; genus Podotricha; species Podotricha telesiphe. The sequence goes on from JAOYRR010000031.1 coordinate 597,699, forward strand.
TAAAGACGGAAATGACGATCAACTCTACCCGAAAACGAACTTATACTACATATGGACGGATTCCATCAACAATATTTTAATATAAGCATTGAAATTGTACATACAATTTTACAGAAAATAGAGAATATTTGTAACATTCTTAAAGTGTTAATCATACATTTACGAAATTGAAAACACACATTTAGAAAAATTGCATTCTCTCTTGCCAAACGATTGTTGTAGAATCATCTTTATGTAGCATAAATTTGTAAAAATCTCTCTACAGAGATGCTAACAAAAAAATAAGTTAACTAAAAATAAGTTGTAATAAGTGTATAAGAATTTCAACATAGCTGGATGTAGAACGCATGGCTTAGCGGTCAGAGCGCTTGAACGGTTTTCAAGATACGCGGGTTCAAATCCCGCTGCGTTAAAGTTTTTATTTTACAATAGAACTTTTAAATCAACCACCCATTTTTTTTATTATAAAAAAATAACAACTGCGAAGATCAAACATCTGTTGGGAAGAAAATTGCCAGTAGTTCTGGTAAGACTACTGGAATAGGCAAAAGAAACGACATTCGGTTAATACTCTTAAATTAAATTTTTAAAAGAGCATATCGGTTAGTGTTTCAAAAAGCAATTTTAAAAAAGACTCTTATTAATAGTAAATACATAAGGAAGAGTTCCTAGTCTTCGTCTTCTATGTCTTCGAGTCTACGTCTTCGTATAGAATAATAGTTTATATGATATTATTTTGTATTCAGAAAAATTTTAAAACTAGTTGAAGGAAGCTAAGATGATTTTTAGCGCTATTATTGGCTGCCCTTATGTTAAGTTCGGCTTTTATATTTTTAAAACTGGTAAACCTAGTGACAGAAATCAATACAAAGTGTAATGCATTTATTAAGGCAAAAATAAAAATAACTTTATTATACAAAAAAGTTTATATCCTACTAATATTATAAACGCGAAAGTTTGTAAGGATGTTTGTTACTCTCACGTAAAAACTACTAAATGGATTTTAATGAAACTTTACAATAATATAGCTTATACATCAGAATAACACATAGGCTACAAGTTATAAAGACATTGAGTGAATTGACCAAAATATCAAGTAAGTATCTTATGTTCAAGCCATTAAAGCCAAAATAATGAACCATTGAACTTTAATCGCTTCTGGTATTTAAAGTAGATATAATGTCTTTCACGGGTTTCATTCGGACAAATATTATTTTAACCGAGTGTGCTATACTACGGCGTGGCCGACGCACGGCGGGTGAGGTGCGGGAAGAAGTCGCTCATCGCTGAGTGCGCGACCGCGACCGAGGGCAGACGTCATTGATGGTTGTGTCTGTTTTGCGAATTTTCAAGCATTAGCAATTTGTTAAAAAGCCATTGTACTTAAAGCTATATTGCTTTAGTTATTAGTTATTCGTCCAGGTTTAATTATTGGCAGGTTTTTATTTGGTTAGGATTTACACGTACAATAAGAGACTTCATTTTAATTATGTAGATAGGTTATTTACCTGTTAATTATAACGAATGCGATTTGTTAAAAACGCATTGTACTAAAAGTAATACAGGTCCAGGGTTAGCTAGTGGCAGGTTTTTTTTTGGTTAGGAGTTACACGTAGATACAAAAAATACCTACTTCATTATAATTTTAATTATGTAATTAGGTTATTTACCTGTAAATTATTACGAATTTCTTCGGTTTCTTTTAAATTATAGGTTGTCACGTCAGGACATCATGTCTAGCTGATACCCGCGACTTCGTCTGCGCAGGATTAGTATTTCGAGTAGCTTATATTAGCGTAGCGTAAAAAAAAACTAACATTATGACATTAAATTATTTTTATTTTTTCGGCTGGCTTTTAAAAAAAACAGCTAGCAGCTAGCTTTAATATTAGTAGGATTATCATATATTGTCATTTTATGGCTTAGATCTATTCACATCCGTAAATATCATATTCTTCAATTTGACCAAAGAACTTATGTCACCACCCAATCGACGATATATACTTTAAATACACACATTAGAACGTCTAATTATTTTTTTGTCCTGCAAATGAATCTAACCAATGCCTTGTGATTTCTTAATCAATCAATCGTTAACAATTAAACTGTATTATTAATAACGCATCGTGTATATATATGACATAAATAAGAAATATTTGTCCAAGTAAAATTTGCGGCTACAAACGTCGCGTTTAGAAAGCGTTACTATCTTTACAATTTCACATACAACACTTAACTAAAAAAAAGTACTATGCTATAAAATATAATAGTTTTTTTAAACTAAAAAATGTCGGTATCCTGA